>JAZKJV010004342.1:0-600000 GCA_037367405.1 Ottelia alismoides | reverse complement strand
CAATCGATCCTCACCTCTTTTCAAGCAGGCATGGGTACTCCAATCTCGAGAGGCAAAGACAGAGGCTGCCAGTGTTCAAGCACAGGACGGCCATACTCTACTTGGTTGAGACCCACGCAACCACCATTATAGTGGGGGAGACCGGTAGCGGGAAGACCACACAGATCCCGCAGGTGCGTTCTGGTTGATTTCTGCATTGTTGGTATATTTTTTTAAACTTTTGTTTTGTGGGTATGATTAGTTCAGTAGTCTCTTGTTTGTGCAGTACCTGAAGGAGGCGGGATGGGCGGAAGGCGGCCGGGTAATCGCGTGCACGCAACCGAGACGGTTGGCTGTCCAGGTTTTTCCTCCTCAAGATTGTTCTTGCAGAGGCAGTTTAGGGGCCATATATTGATTTCGAGGAACAAAATGCTGACTTATAGAGTTACAGTTATTGCTGTTATGGTGACTATATGCCGTCGTGCTCAATCCTGTCGATGTGCAGCTATGTTAAAAGACTTGTCTTGAATTGGAAGAATTGGTTTGATTGAAGTTATAAATCTCAGAAACTTAAGACTTTTTCACTATTCCTCCGATTAAGCAGAACTTTGCAATGCCTTTATCCTGGCCAACACATCCTCTTTCTGATTTTTTTGAGAAGCTGGAGAGTCTCGTGTGCTGTTGTTAGTTAAGAGAGCAGAATGTGGGCTAAGAAGTCGGGAAATGATGCTTTGTTGTTTGTCTATGAGATGCTTGTGACCCCCCTCAATGACAAGTTTGGAATTCACACATAGTACCATTATGAGGTCTGCAAGGAGGAGGTGTATAATGCCTAATGATGAATCGATAATTATTTCACTGTGAAAAGCATCATAACATTTTGATGTCCTGGCATTGGCTTGTGCTAGGCTCTACATCCTTATCAGAACCTGTGGTTGTGCTTCTTAGTGGGGATCCTGTCCACAACTATTAACACCATGCTTCCTCTGTAAAGCATTGACACCGATATCTTATTGTTTCCTAATACTCATGGGTTTTTGTACCTCAGATGATAAGTTTACTTTCTCATCTCAAATATAGCATTGTGAGTTGCCTAAATCTGTTGTCAAGGTCCCAAGGACCCATTTTGCATATCACGCTGTCTACCTTTTCTTCAAGCGTAAATGCTGCTCCAGTGTCTTGAATAAGAAGACGATAGCCGCTTCTGCTGAGTCTGAGACACATGCTCTTCTTTTGCGGGGAGAGTAGCTGCAGAATTTGCATTCGAAGCTAAAATAATGAATAGGTCAAAACTTCTGTACTTATTACAATCTAATGATCAACATACTAGGAGTTAGTCATACCTGCCCTGATGAGCACAGCAAGTTGAAACAACACTGTTTAATTGCTATATTGACCTTGGATAGTTCCCCTTTGTTTGATGTATGTCAGCGGGTTAAGTATATAATTACGACGAAAAGCAATAACATTCGATTTTTTCTTAGGTGTTTAATAAAATAATGCACTAAGCCTTCTCCCACTATAAGTAGGTGTTTAATATTGGCTTTAAATATTTTTTACTATAATCTTTCTGTACTTCTGATATTGTTCCAGTCAGTTGCTGCCCGAGTAGCTGAGGAGATGGGTATCAAGCTTGGAGATGAGGTTGGATACACAATTCGTTTTGAAGATAATACGGATCCTGTAAATATTCTATCTCTCTCATCTGTTTTGCTTGATCTCCTGATTCATGAAATTATTGGATATCGTGCCATCTACTCAAGCAATGTCTTTTGGGCGACTTTCAATATGATGTCAACTATGTCAAAAACTAATTATGGTTGTTGCTTCGCTTGCGTGACTTGGTGATCTGTGCCCTGTGATTGTAGGAGAGAACGAGGATAAAGTTTCTTACTGACGGTATCTTGATTAGAGAAATGATGGATGATCCGCTCTTGACCAAATATAGGTACTTTTGTTGCAGCATCCTTTATTGAGGATCAGGAAACCACAAAGATTCCAAAATATGCTCATTAATATATTACAATCCATCTACACCCATTCTATTGATATCCTACTCTTGCCAAGTTTTCTCATTCACTCATTCATAAAAGCAGCAATCCGATCTTTTGTACCAATTTATGCTTAATGTACCCACTTAAATGGTTTGGTGGTAGTGCAGTGTGCCTACTGCCTAAAAGACCAGGGTTCAAACCCCCCTTGCGGGGGTTGCGTTAGGTAGTCGACAATCAGGATAAAGAAAATAAACGAATCTTTCAACATGGATTTGAGCAAGAATTCATGTAGCCGACCTTACTTATAGTGGGAGAAGGCTTCACCATTTTTTTATGCTTAATGGATGGTGCATAACTTGATATTATGGATGCTCCTTTGTTTTGCAAGAGTATTGTGCTAAATGCCATCTGATCACAGTTATCTGTTCTTGGAATCATAATAAGATCTAGCGTTCAGGTTTTTTTGCTTACAATCGAAAAGGTTGAGTTTGGTGATTGGATTTTTGAAAATGATATGCAAATTGGTTGATTATTTATCTTGCCAAGGCGTTTCCCAGCTGTTTATCTGTTAATACTTGAAATCCATATCAAAGAGATTTGGCAACATGTCATATTTTGTAGATGAATTTTCCTTCTCAATTTTTCTTTACATTGTTAGTAAATTGTTTTTGAAGCGTCATTATGGTGGATGAAGCACATGAGCGGTCCCTCTCAACAGATATGCTATTAGGACTTCTGAAGAAGGTATATTCCTTGACATCCAGTTTGCAGTTTTTAGGGCGAGGAGTTCCTTTTTTAACTTGCTAGCTCACCCAACTGTATCGTGGAATAGATTCAACGTCGAAGGCCTGAACTCCGTCTCATTATATCATCTGCAACAATTGAGGCAAGATATATGGCTGCATTTTTCAACCAAAGGTTTCTGCCAATTTTCTTAGCGATAATGTGGTTTGATCAATGATTTTTAAAGCTCATACTTCTGAACTTGCTATGATTTTTCAGTATCTTGCTGTTGACATGCAAATACCTCATGTTCTTATGATTTCTAAGTCGGAAATAAGCGAAAAAGAACCATGGGCATTGTAGATTTTCATATTTACGAGCTTATGATGAAAAATCCGGACATCGAAGGAGATTCTTTGCTAACTGTATGAGAATATATGCAGTTTGCATTCAAATACACTAGGGAAGTGGAAAAGCAAGCACAGGCTACATGAGTTTAAAGTAGAGAGCTGAAAAAGAATTCAAGTGCTAACATTGTACTCATACGCTTCTTGACTTAACGTTGGCTACTGTTTTAAGCTTCTTGAGTATTGACGGTAATAACTTTGTCTGCTAAAAGCCTGGTAGTTCTTAGTGCAGTGACGGGGTAAAGCTCATTTGGCTATACCTTTCAGCTGATATGATTGAATTCTTTCCCAGTCTGTTCCATATTGGATTGGTTGGTGCTTTTGATGCTTATCACGGCAACAATTAGAAGGATAGAGCTACAATTGCATGCATTATATATTACCCAGGAGAGCAAGCTCAACCTAAGATCTTATCATACATGTACTAAACCATCTCAAATTTTAAATGCATATGACGCGCGGGTTGTAAGTCCTCTTACCAACCACATCTGATGACTTGTTCATGACTGTTGTAAGTCCTCTTACCCCATCCAGTTGTTTAGTCCCACATCGTCCAACGGTGGGACTTGGAGGCTCTGTGGAGGCTATATAAAGAGCCGCAGACCTCCTGTATCAGATGAGAAAGTCAATAGACAAACACAGCCCTTTGAGGCCTTCTCCCGTGGTTTCATCCCGCTCCCCATGGAGTAGGGTTCCACGTAAAATCCCGCTGTTCTTCTTTGATGTTCATTCTTTATCCATATTTTCGCTTCCGCTTCCTATTTTCTAACATGTATCAGAGCGGGTCGATTCTCGAGGATTTTACGTTCGTTCATCATTTGTTCGAGATTCGTTGTTATTGGAGATTATTATGTTGTCATTTGTTCTAGATTAGAGATTCATTGTTTTAGGATTTTACTGAAAACCCTAAATATGAAGGTATCATCGATTTCCGTGAAGATCCAGTCCCAGGCTTCGTGCGGCACACCCTTGCGCAACTTCAGATCGACGAGAAAAAAAGGTGCAGCAAGTCATCCAAGCCTTCAGAACCCTACGGGTTCCTCTCAGCCATGGCTTCGCAACACCGAAACCACTTCAGACAGAGCCTTGCGCCGGACCTCCAGTAAGAAGTGACAGGCGGCGACCTCCTCTCTAGCATCACTAGACGCGCCGTGAGCAACCACGCCAGGCGGTGAAGGCGCTCCAGCCCTTCCTCCAGACTTCCCATCGAGCGGCGGCGCAAACTCCAGACGGAGTTCTTTCCAAGCAGTGCGCATCCATGCCCTTCCTCGATCTCGCGAGCCCAGGCGAGATCCCCCATGCTACAGGTGGCGCACACCCATGCCCTTGTGCTCGGTGCAGCCCCCTTTCTCCTTCCAGCGCAGCACCTCCATCAGCGCTCCAGTCCTTGCGCGTGAGCTCCGTGTGATCACAGATCTCCAGGGTACAGAGCCCAGGCGGCTCCTCTCCAGGATCGCGGCGGCGCGCTACCGCCCCCTTTCGAGATCTCCAGGCGACGCAGGCGTGCATCCCCTTCAGCCTTCCAGCCCGCGAACCCCCAGGCGGCAAACCTCCTCTCCCATCTAGGCGCAGTTACCTCCTCTCCCATCACAGGCGGGATCCTTCCAGTCCTCCATCGCCGACCTGCTAGAGCCCCGCGATGCGATGAGTCCCTTCTGTCCACCAGCACGCGCAGCCCCCGACGTCCAACCCCCTGCGACATAGCGAAGGAAATCTCCTTTTGTGGCGGCGGCGTGTTTCCAAGAAGACGATTCCCTTTCATGAGGGAACCCTAGACTCGATCGGCTTTTTTTTAAATGGTCTATCTGTGTTCGACCCAAGTGGGTTGAAACTTAAAAAAATATGAGGTGTTGTTATTTATTAGAGCTATGGTTGCACATTATTGGGCCCAAGAGGGGCTGATTTATTGAAAAAAGGGGAGGGGGGCTGCTTATTTTTTGAAAAAAAAGAAAAAAAGAGGCGCGCACAAAAAAAAGTTGTACGCAAAAAAAATGCAAGAAAAGCCATAAAAAAATAGTTGAAACGGTTTAAAAAAATGTTATAAAAATGGCGACTTATAAAAAAATGAAAAGTCGAAAGAATTTTTTTAATGTTCATGTTATTTTCCCCATGTCATTGTCTTCTCCCAACTTTGTCGATGTTCATTTTTCGACAAGTATGGGAGAAAGGGGGAGTATATATGTAGAGTCACAGGTCTAGATCCAGATTCAGATATCAGTTTCCATACCAGCCAGATGATCAGACTCTACAGTTCAGTTTCAGACTCGACGATCATTGTTCCGAGTCTGCAGTTCAGACACACACGAGTATGCGGTCAGGTTCAGGTGAGCACATGTTTGCCATCTTCAGTTTTGAGGTCCCCATCATTATTCTTGTTTTGTCGTCCAGAGTTTTCATGTGAGCCATATGGACTCCAGAGTAGAGGACCATTCCTTACCATGTTGGTAAGGATTTTCATGTGGTATCATAGGTACACCGGAGTAGTGTACCATTCTCTGAGCCAGATGAGAGAGACCCAGTTCTCCGAAGAGGAGATTATTTTCAGACTCCATTCTCCAGCAATCGTGGACTTCGACGAGGATTGCACAGCCACAACCCTTTTTCAGTTCGGCCCTTTTCAGAGATGGAGCAATTGTCCACATTATTGTGGCGGGCCAGAGTACTCCGACGAGGAGGCTCATTCCACTTGCAGTGACTCTGACAGGTGCAGTTCAGAGCACATGCTCTCTGATGAGGAGATTCAACAGACTCACACTCCAGCCCATTCGTCCTCCTCACCTGCACGACATGAGAAGCAACGTCCTCGACAGCATCAGTTGTGCGCGTTGGGTTGATATTGTCCGTAGTGTCCTGTAGTGTTGAGTTGAGTTTCTTTCTGTTTGTCCAAGTTGAGCTTTGCATGCTTCAGCTTGAGGGGGAGTGTTGGAGTAATTGATATATGCGTCACATGTATGGGAGATGGGTAAATGGATCTCTTCAGGATCCATTAACCCCATACAGTTGTTTAGTCCCACACAAGGTTTGAAAAAACTAAAAACGGAACGAGGCGGTTTCCCTGGAATCGAGGCGAGGCGTAGCCTCGAGGCGTTTGAGGCGTAAGCCTCAGTTTACAAGGAGAAAACCTATAAAAACTACAACAAAATATATACTAATGAAATTATATATATTCTAACTAACATATGTTATAAATTACTATAATATATGATGCAATTACAAAGATAGGAACACCGAAAGAAAAGATATACAAGTGTATGTGTCTTTTTACTAATTTTCCATCCAATCATAGATTAAATCTGTTGATATTCCCCTAAATTCTAACCATCTAACCTAAGTTGAAGAACCGTCGTATGCACCCCTTCCTGCCATACCATACCCCAACAAGGCGGGGGTCTCGCTGCCCGGTCAGCGAGCCTGGGGGGGGATCTAGGGGGGGAGCAGGTGCGCTCCCCCCCTGCGGGGGTGTGGGGGCAGCGCCCCCGGCGAATTTTTTTATTAAGGATTTTATTTCTATTCGGATATATTGATTTGTTTCAATGGGAGTAGTACATAAACTCCCCTTGAATTATATCTTGTTTGACCTTCTTGGTATATTACATAGCTCATTGTTTGAAAACTCCTTAAAAATAATTTTACGAGTAATTTTTTCTATGATACTTGTGGATTCGTATATTTAAGGCATAATTTAAGAGTTTCTTAACATGATTGAATATGTTTAATAGTAAATATGAACATGAAAGCGACCAAATTTAAGCATTCATCTTATATATTATTTCCTAAACAACTAGATCTTTATAAACATTTGAAATTGCTAATAGGATAATTAAATTAACATAAAAAATAATTTGAAAAAGAAAACGCCTCGGTGAGCGCCTCGTCCTCGCCTCGACCGCCTCGACCAACTGAGGCGACCGCCTCTTAGGACCCAGTCGAGGCGATCGTTCAGAGGCGTTTTCCGACCGCCTCGCCTCGAGGCGTACGCCTCGTGCGCCTCGAGGCGCGTTTTTTCGAACCATGGTCCCACATTGTCCAGCGGTGGGACTTGGAGGCTCTGTGGAGGCTATATAAGGAGCCCCAGACCTTCTGTATCAGATGAGAAAGTCAATAGACAAACATGACCCTTTGAGGTCTTCTCCCGTGGTTTCATCCCGCTCCTCACGGAGTAGGGTTCCACGTAAAATCCCGCTGTTCTTCTTTGATGTTTATTCTTTATCCATGTTTTCGCTTCCACTTCCTATTTTCTAACAAAATACATAGGTGTCCAGAAAATAATCAGAAAATGATAAACGGTACATAATATCATAACATAAATCATTGGCAATCTCCATCGACAGTGTGCCTGATAGACAAACCTTGGCATAAGAATCATCGGCCTCCATGGATTTAAAAAAAAAGAATCATCGGCCTCCCAAGAGGCATAGATCCCAGTCTTCTTTTCCAGCTCATCCTTGGTAAGTATATGCTTCTTACCGTTTGACTTCATGAGGCTCATGAATTGCATCGCCCATAGCTCATAGTTCGTCCCATCCATCTTGACTATTGGCGCAGAACCTTTGAAGGCGCCTATGGAGGGCATATCGACTTTACTTTCTGACATTTAGCCGGAGATGAAAACTAGGTTTTGTAGACAAGAGACGGTGTCTACATCAACTGGATAGGATTTGAGTGCATATGTAGACTTTATGCACTCAAATCCACGTCACGATAACGGCCGACGAGAGTTGAAACGGCCGACGGGGACTTGCGCCGCTGACGGGGCTGGAGGAGAGGGTGTCCGGCGGAGGACTGGGGGGTCCGGCGGTGGCCTGGCGGAGGACTGGAGGTCCGGCTGGGGCCTGGCAGAGGCCTGGCGGTGGATTAGGAGGGTCCGGCGGAGCCTGGCGGGGTGTGGTGGGGCCTTGCGGTGCCCTACGGAGGGCTGGCGGAGGGTTGTGAGGCCTGGCGGAGGTCCGACGAGGACCCGGCGGAGGTGTGCGGCTCCGCTGAGAGGAGAGAGGGAGAGAGAGGGTGGGCGGCGGGCTTAAGAGAGTAGGGTTAGGGTTTTGGCTCTGATACCATGTTGGTGGAAATGAGCGAATTGTTATTCCATAGAACCCTAGGCTCCCTTATATAGAGAGAGACCCCATGGTAAAATACATAAGAGTCCAGAAAATAAATAGAAAATGATAAACTGTACATAATATCATAACATAGATCTCTACAGTGACTATTCTCACGAATATCCCATAATGGGCATCAACCATAAATATCGTTGTATATAGAAAAAAACAAAGTACTTGGAAGTCATGAATAAACATGGGTATCCGAATCCTAGATCTATTTATAATTGCATGAATAAGTTATACGTTCTAACACATATCTTGACCATGAAATTGTACATAGGAACCATTTGGATCTGCACTTAAGTAATATCTTATTATATTGAAAATGGAAGTATGCATGCATTACTATCTTGGACCGGCAACCTTATAGATTATCTGGGAAATGCAAGTATGTCAAGGGGTTTGAGTCTTGACATCATTCATCTTAGATTTGTCCAACCAGAGCCCACTGCTTGTGGCTGGCAAACTTTATCACATAGTACGAACTTCCATAAAAATCCTTGAACTTTACTCCTAAACTCAATGTAGTCCCCGATTTTTAAGAAGTCACAATGTAACCCTGATTTTAGATGCATTTTGGTACTTTATTCATACCTTTAGCCTTTTAACCATTATGTCCTTATCTTTATTTCTTTATCTTCACCCGTTTTTTCCCATCTTCCTCTTCCTATTCGCCTCCCTGCACCATTTTTAACCTCTATGACAACCACCATGCTACCTAAGGGCGTCTATTGAGTTGAACGAATCGAGTTGGCTTCGACTCGGTCTCAAACTCAAACTCGATAACAAAACTCGGACTCGAGCTTAGACTCGATAAGCTTCACGTACATGAATGTTGGCTCAAACTCCAACTCGTTGACTCGAGTTGGCCCACGAGCTTTTTAACGAGTTTTTTTACAACAGGTTGATTTTATATTCCCTAGATGTGAACTTACTTTAAAAACAATTAAACTCATTAGTAATCTCATTAATAATATGTTTGGAGACGAGAGAGGAGGAGCTGCTATGCCACGAGTGTGGAGAAGGATTGTATGACAGTTTGTGCTACTTGTGTACGAAGGAGAAGCCAGAAGTTGTAGAGCTATGTTGGCTCTGTGAGTGGTTGTGTTGGTTGTGCACGAAGGAGAAACCTACTAGGAGATGATGGAGGGGATGAGAGAGGAGGAGCCATAGCATCGCACACGAGAAGAGGAATGGGTATGACTTGTATGGGTAGTTTAACTTGTTGGAGTATTTGGTTGTGCGCCTATTACGATGTAGATGTATAAATGGATACCTCCAGGATCCATTTATCCTATCCATGTGTTTAGTCCCACATCTACCAGTGGCGGGACTTGGAGGCTCTATGGAGGCTATATAAGGAGCCCCAGACCTCCTGTATCCATTGAGAAAAAGGAATGAAATATCAACCCCTTTGAGGGCTTCTCCCGTGGTTTCATCCCGCTCCTTAGGGAGTAGGGTTCCACGTAAAAAATCTTTGTCTTTCATGTTTATCCTTCTCTAGTTATGCTCTGTTTATCATTATGCTTCCGCATTCTCTATTTTTTAACATAACTTTTATTACTTTTTTATTCATTTGGAATTGGAAACATGTGAGAAGTTCTTTCAAAAAAAATGAGAGACATTAGGAAACACAACTTCAAATAATTTGTTGATGCAATACCATGTTCTCCTCATATTCGTACACCATATATGCACATATTAGGCTCCAACGATGCCAAGTCGGTAGGATCACTGATTACTGATTAAACGGTATGCAGGAGTTTAAACGGAAATTAAACGGGTTATGCGGTTTTGCATTTTTAACTAATAAAAACTATTACATATATATAATTAATAAAAAAAGTATAAATAAATAAAAAAATATAACCGCAGATTCACAATATAGATCAAACATTGTCAAATTCAAGGAACATTTGATCCAAATGTCAAAATAGATAACATAAACAACTAGAATTCATAACTAAATATCAAAATAGACAACATAAACAATTGCAATTCATAGTATGAATCCAAAAATGCATGGATAATGGTGATTCTTTGAAGAAAGTAGATACATGTTCTTAAAAGGCCGTTTGAAAGACCGCTTAAGGCCGTTTAAGGCCGCTTATGCGGCCCACCTGTTTATGGACCCGCTTTTGATTAAACGATGCGGTCGAGCACCGCATGCGTTTAAATGACCGTTTAAACGGCTGTTTAGACCGTTTTTTGCATTCCCGATGCCAACCCCTAAGACCTTAACACCTTTGTGATGCTGTGTTCACCATATGGAGTACTTCCCTCTCACTGCCATTGGACTTCCTCCTTTCCTTATCTTCCTTGTGCTAGACATCGACGTCGATGTGGTGTAGGCACAATGCCATCAACATCCATAGCTTTATTTTGTTCCAGCCCCTCCATAACTTACCTATCTGCTTTTGTCTTGATCATGCCGACTGCCACCCTTATCATCTCTCCTTCCTACTAAATCTCCTTGACGTATCCATCTCTAACAACTTATCCACTGACACTGTCACCTTCCACGATGTCTAACGTACTGTCTTTGGTTGCAACCATGGCATCTTTCTCGTCGTTGATGGTTTCCTCGACCTCAGCTATGGCCTCATTGTGCCACGTCGATTGTCTCTCCCTCCTGCCACCTCATTGTGCAACCACTTGTCCATGGCATCTCCGGTGACATGAGAATTCTGCAACATTTAACCTTCCCTAGTAGAAGAATATCTTCACAACTTTTATTATATAGAAGTCAAAAAATCATGAACCAAATTTCTTGTAGATGTTCCTCTATAAAAAAGGGCATCAACTGCGTACATAAAGAAGAAAATCAGAACAGAGATAGAATCCAAAGATAATCAATTTGTTACCACATCTTAGACTTCTGCTTCCATGACCTTCAGGGCGTATAACACATTTTCATTTGCGTGTCATTTATGTGGAGCACACATAGAGGGATGACCTATGGTCTCAGCCTTTCGGAACCCACTGGAAGTTCTCTGCAACCACCGCAACTATCTACCTCTGTCATTTCATCAAACCTCATTACATGGCGTGGTTAATAATTTCTTATTTTTTTGTCTGAGTAATACAATGGATTGATTATGTGCATCAAACTTGAATGTTAAATACATGATAAGCCAGTCATAAATCGGATTTCCAATGAATAAAAAAGAATAGAAAATCATTAGCTTCAAGGACTCTGATGAGTTCGTGAAGAGATCTACTTATGGTCAGAGGATGGGCTCTTGTGGACAGCGTGATATGATGATGATGCAGCCCAATCACTTCTGTAAGGTTTTTGACGTATGGGGTATCAATTTCATGGGTCCATTCCCTAAGAGTCAGGGATTTGAGTACATTCTGTTGGCCGTAGATTATGTGAGTCGTTGGGTTGAGGCCATCCTCGCCCGAACCGTAGATGCTAGGACTGTTTGCAGATTTTTTTAGGAAGAATATCATTTCACGGTTCGGGGTACTTAGAGTTTTGATATCTGATGGGGTGTCTCATTTCGTCAACGACAAGGTAAAGGTCCTTGCTAGCGAATTCAGCATAGACCATCGAGTAGCCACACCGTATCATCCTCAGACCAATGGTCTTGCTGAAGTGTTGAATAAGGAGATCAAGACTATTCTGTAGAAGGTCGTCCGCCCTGACCGAAAGGATTGGTCACAGCTTTTGGACTCGATCTTATGGGCATATCGGACGTCCTTCAAGATACCTTTGGGTACATCTCCCTTTCGCCTCGTTTATGGAAAGCCCTGCCATTTACCTGTTGAGCTGAGACATAGGTCACTTTGGGTAGTCACAGATATTCTTCTAGATCCAGTGAGTGTAGGAGATCAGAGGAGGGCAGAGTTAGAAGCCCTGGAGGAGCTTAGAGATGCAGCCTTTTCGAGCAACCTTCAGTATAAGGAGAGAGTGAAGGAGTGGCATGATTCTCATATCAGCCACAAACAGTTTGAGCCAGGACAGCGAGTATGGTTGTTCGATGCCAGGTTGAGATTATTTCCAGGGAAGTTGCAAAGTAAATGGAAGGGACCCTATCTGGTTCGAAAGGTACACAACAACGGAAGCATCGACATATCCGAGTTGTCATCTGAGAGTACCTTTCGTGTTAACGGGCAGCGGTTCTAACCATATCTAGATCACGAGCCTCGGGTCGTTGACGTTGCCCCTATTCACTTTGCGTGAGATGTGGTCTCTTGACTCACATCTATTGCGTCTCACGCCTGATTATCATTGTTCCTCTGACTTGTATAGATCCAGTTGTCCATATCACACTATTCTTCAATCCAACACCCTATTTGCATCTTTGATTATGCTATCCTTAGGGTGCACTTTACCCTAAGTATAGGGGGTGTGAGACTTTTGAGTTTCTTTTGATTCTTTTCTACCTCTGTTTTGCTGCCTATACTTAGGGATATTTTACCCTAAGTACAGGGGAGGTAGACCCTGTACATTCTCCACTCGGATTTCCCTTTGTGTACAGCCTGTTATACTTAGGATTACTTGATTCTAAGTATAAGGGGAAACCCCGAGATCCTTTTCAGTTCCATTCTTTCATTCTTCTTTGTATACAGCCTTTCTTTTAACTTCCCTATACTAAACACGAGTTATGTCTTCTTCATCGCTCTTGATTCACTCTAAGGATATCGTTCAAGCTAAGTATGGGGGGGTGTCGTATATATTTCATATATACTTTAGCCATAACTCGTACTTTGTGTGAATGTGTTAATAAATAAAAATGGCTAAAATCCTTAAAATCCATTTAAAAAATAAAATTTTTATTGTAAATAAAATTCTTTATTGCACGTACATAGCTATGTACAAAATTATTTTTGTAAAAATGTTTGTAAAAATCTTTTTGTAAATAATATGTAAATATTTTCATATCAAAATTATGTATAGAGTACAAAATTTTTGTAAAATGTTTGAAAATAAAAAAGTTTGCAAAAACCTTGTGTAAATTTGTGTAAATATTTTACAAAACTTTGCATTCATGCATACATTCATGTTTTCAAACATTTTTAAAATTTTTGCATCTTTTCAAAAATTTTGTAAATTGCATGTTTGTAAATACTTGTACAGTTTTTCCTGAATCATATTTGACATTTAAACCAGCCTGGAATTAAATTGAAAAATAGAGCTTGGTTAAGATCTTAATCCACCTAATTCTAAGAGGAACCTTATAGGGCTTAGGGTTGAGACTTTTCAGGTCCATAGCGACTTAATTTTTTGAGTCCACTAGGCTATGATCATATGTCATCTCGATGAGCCTAAGTAGAGCACTTAACAACACACACATGACTCTTACAGATAGTGACTTTACTTAGACCAGCACTTTACACCGAGCTCTCTACGGATGAGGTGGTGAGGAGGCAGTCTTCTGTGACTTGGGGTAGCATATGAGGGTAGTACTTCTAGGCGCAACCTCTCTTCTTCTTCTAGTGAAGGAAGTGCATCTCAACTTGGTCTGGTAGTCGTGAGGTCTAACGACAGGAGTTGTGGGTTGCAATAAAGCTTCAAAAGAGGGATAGTCTACTGGCTCAAGAGGAAAAACTCCTTATGTATATCTGTTGCACTTTGTAGATATGTTGTATATATGCACATCAAAAAAAATGTGCAAAAAGAAAAGAATAACTCCAAAAAGTGGTGGTCTGAGAGAAAATGATAATCCCACCGGAGTGTATATAGTGCAATAAAGCAAAGCTTGCTATCCACGTTCCATCTCATGAAGCTTGCAGCAGGGAGACTCAGCTACACTGGTTGAGCTCCCAAGGATACATTGCTACACTGGCCATGGTCCATTCTCTTCTTTCTCCTCTTCTTGAGCCGGTTGAACTTGAACTTAGAAGGGAATACCCCGCTTCTCGAGGAAAGAGTTGCCAGACTAGGGTATTAGAGTTACCTTGTTGGGGAGGGTTGTCACTTTGCTACTTCTGAGGTGGAGAGCTATACCTCACTTACACAGTACAAGGAAAGACTCATGGTCATCAGACTTTGTGTCTGTAGACTTGTTCTGATATGGATTGTTGAGGAGTCTTGACCATAGATTAAGTGGAACTTAGAGGCTGTTAAGTTTTAAACCTAAGTCCAAATAAGGTTCCGACAAATTAATAATCCAAAGATCTGACTGAGCTCCATACGTCAATTTAATGAAGATAAGTTTAATAATCATCATTGATTCAACCTTTTTCCTTTTTTTCTTTTCTCTTTTTCACTTCTTTTTAAATAAGTGTTTGCTAAGGGACTAGTAAAAGTAAAGTATGGGGGGTGATGAATACTCAGTCATCACTCTTTATTCTTTTATTTTAGCTATTTATCTTTGTAAAACACCATGTAGATAGTTGTAAATAGAATAAATTATCAAATTGTATGCTTTGTGTAGATAGCAATAATTAGCATGTTTTTGTACAAAAATAAAAGAATAAAGAAATAAAGAAAAAGAGGGAAATATTTAGAATAAATATTGAGTGACCTGAACCCAAGAGAGGGCCCAATATGGCCCGATCGCCAAATAAAATAAGTAGAGAGAGATAGGGCCATTCATCATTGTACACATTTCCTTCTTAGTGTATATATTTTATTTTATAAAAGTAAAAATAAAAATGGGTTTTTATCAAGTTGTAAATATTTTTAAAAATAAATAAAGACAAAAAGTAATAATTTCTCTCTCTTCATTGTACATATACCATGTATACACCAATAATACATCTATAATTTTACCCTTGTACATAAATAATAGAAATCAAATAAAGATTATTTTATACTCTACGTTTTATGTTGTAAATAAATAAAATATAAAATTAGAGTATTTGTACAAAAATAAGGAAATAAAAATAAAATATAAAATACATAGGTATTTTATACCTGTATATAAAATAATATAATGTATATACATAATTTATTTTTCAAAATAAATAAATAAATATCACTAAACAATAATTTGAAAATAAATACGTATTTTTATTTTGTAAATATTTTTAAATAAAATCATTTGCTATTTTTATTTATAAATAATTTCGGGTTGCTGAATCCTGATTGGTCCACGGAGGATTGTTGACCCCCGGTCAACTCCCCCCTGGACCACTTCCCTCGCGGATCTGGTGCCGACCCGGTTTTTGCCAAATTTTCCCGCACCAGTCCAGACCCCATTCCATTCGATTAGAGGCTCCGACTGCCAATGAACGATCCGTGATCCACGCAAGCCTACTCTCGTAGGGATCCGCTCCTTGGAATGCGCACCCGATCCCCATCTTCTTGGGCCTCTATTCGTATAGAGAATCACCTGGAGCCGCCATTTCACTTATCTCCGACCATCGCCTTCGGCTCTAGGAACCTCCATTCCTTCTCCTTGAGTGACAGCTAGGTTGAGGGATTGTTGCAGCGAGCACCGAGGCCTCTAGCCTTAGATCCAGCGAGCCCTCTCGCCGTGCTCCACCACCGGCGAGCTCGAGCATCTGGAGACGTCGCTCCATCGAGGTGAAGACACGAGGAGATCCAGCACCTCCAACATAGACGCCTTCGTCCATCAGGTAGCTTATCTAGCCCTTAGCTTCGTCTGAATTTTAATTCTTTGATTTCCGACCACCGACCTTCATCGGCCATTCCATCACCTTCCGATCACCCATTTGCCCGATCAACTATCCTATCACCTTCGCGAGACTCCTCTCTATGTTCTTCACCCCTCCGTTTTTATTTAAATCCATTAAAGTCGATGGTCATAAACTGTCAATGGTCATAAACTACAACCCATCCATGTACAGTACATGAAGGTGACAAATTAATAGCATATGGATATTAGCAAATACTATTGAAGCCCTACTGTCCGCAAATGATCTGCATGTGATGATACCAGATGAGCCTGTAACACCTCAACAGGATATACCTTTACCGTTGAAAACAAAAGCCACAGTTGTTATTTTTGAAAACAAAAGCCACAGTACATAGGTTCGTAGAAAACAGAAGCCACATTTGCTAGGTTTTGAAAACAAAAGCTACAGTGCCTAGGTTTTCAAGCATATGCATATTGGCAAATACTGCTGAAGCCCTACGCTCCGGAAATAATATGCATGTGATGATACCACATGAACTTGTAATGCCTCAATGGGAGATACCTTTACTGTAGAAAACAGAAGCCACAGTTGCTAGGTTTTGTAAACAAAAACCACAGTTCCTAGGTTTCAGTAGATCTACAGAATATGTGGATCGTACGAAAATTTAATTCCAAAGCTCTGAAAAACTATATAACCTTTAGGAAAGACTTGAATACTTATTCGTACACTGAATGCAAATTTCAAACTGAATACTATGAGTGAGCATACCTTAGAAATGGTGTCAGAGGAGAGGATGATGGACGATAAGAAAGCAACGACAGGGCAGGTAGCAGCCGATGACAGGAAAGTTAAAAAAACATCCGGCAGCAAAATATGCCAAGGAAAACTGTAGGCGGATCACATATAAGCATCAGAAGTCACACACAACAACTGCCGATCCATAGATGTGTGTGAAGGGTATGGCCAGCGAGCTACAGGAATGGAGAGATGTAACACACCAACTAACCTTGTTGGTTTCGCACGGCATCAAGCGCGGCGTGAAAATTACAGGAACGACAAGATGACCGTCGGCAGAAGGTCAAGGACGACCCAAATAGGAAGAGGTGATTATGTGCATGGCAAGAGTGGGCCGTCGGGCATAGGGCACGTGCCTGATGCATGGAGTGCATGAGGTTGTTGAAGCATTCGGTGAGGACACCTGGACATCCCATGCAAACGGGAAAAGACGAAGGTGAAGGAATAATAAAAAAGGCCGAAGGCAACCTGGCATTTAGCAAGACAAGGACAAAATCGGAATTTTTGTGTCAAAAATTAATAGTGGGCGTCGGATGAAATTTCTCTGCCGCGGATTTGCTACAGTGGCATCCCCACGGGCTATTATATATGGTATAGATATCAATAAAATTCGTAGGACATTTCTATGGAATGGGAACACACCAGACGATGGTAGGAATGTCATGGAAAAAGATTACTAGACCCAAGAGTAATGGCGGTTAGGGAACATTAGATATTCGATCTTTTAATGATGCCCTTCTATGAAAATCTTCGATCGATATTACTGATTTCAAAAAATCATGGCTCTCGGCTCATCAGTGCATGCTCCTTCCAAGGTGGGCTGACATCGTGCTCCTCTATCTCCTCCAGACCTCAATCTCAGGTAGGTAGGGATGAAAAAGAATGTGAATATATTCGTATCCGATCTACTATCGTATTCGTTTTATACATATTTTGGCATTCGTATTCGTATTCGTTTTAAAATGGATGCAGATTTAGATATCACTTTGACATTCGTTAATATTTACATTCGTATTCGTATATTCGTTTTTGAATATAAGTATATTGATAGATTTATTTATAAATGTACATAACAACGTTTTATGATTGCATCCACTATTGTTTATAAAATTACAATATCTGGTATATCTATTTTATGTTTAAACTATCCTAAATATGTATATTTTAGTTAATCTATAAAATATTTCTGTTATTATTCGTTTTCCATTCGTATTCGTTTTTAAGGATATGATAACACATTTTTCACATTCGTCAATATTTGTATCCGCATTCATATTCGTATTTTAAAATGGATAATGATATGATTATCGCTATACTCGTATCCGTATCCGACTGTTTTCATCCCTAATCTCAGGTGTGAAGGGTTCACCTCATCGGAATGTGAAAACTTATGACTATTATCTCACTAAGGAGGCGTTCGGTTTGGAAATAAGTATGAGTAAAAGTGTAGAATAAGCTGGAATAAACACTGTTTCTATTCGGCTGGCTGGATAATAATAAAAAAATTAGGTAGAATAAGAGTAGGTAAGTGTTATTCTCCTTCCGATCCCTATTCTCCTACCAAACATGGCTTATGGAGGTTTGATTCTATAAATATGGATCTTCCCCTTAAAACTCGTGCCTTTTACCAAAAACAAGAAATGCAACGTGGCAAAAGCGTCTAAAAACATGGAACTTAAAACATAATAGGTTTAAGCAACTTGAAATTAATATCCCGCTTCGTCTGTTTAGAGAGATCAGAGGATTGACATCTGCTATAAATGGGATTCTCCAATCTATAAATGGGAATGCGATTGGCATCTGTTCATTCCCCTCTTGCGACAATGTTAAGTATAAAAAAGTAAACAGAACTTTATACTATATCATGACCAATGGAGGGATAATTTCTGCATTCCACCCTGAAATTTGGTCAATAATCTTCGATCCTCACGTGTCTTATTTTCTACGGCTAGTAACACAGTTCAAAATTAATACACAAGACCCAATTTACAAACTGAAGATCTCCTCCATCAGCAGATGCTATTTGTGCCACGAGAACCTTGAAATCTAGGGTCAAACCAGAGCAAATTAGTTTCAAACCTTTTTTCCAATTTTGCAACTCTTGCCGTCACTAGCGATTCAATCGGGCAGATGTTATGCATAAATATCTTTGGTGGTCGATCTTGAAAGCACGTTGCCTTCTTGCCTTTCAAAACATTCCCATAATCATTGAAAAATCATTCAAGATGCCCCCTAGATTTGTTGGGTGCATGCAGGCACAGATCTCCAATTCAATAGTCCCGATGAGTTCATGCGCTGATATTGTCGTAATTTGTTACACTTTTTAAGTGTGTGCACTGGATCACTATCTTCTACTTGCAGAATATGGTGTTTAACATTATAATAAAATTGGATTATATTGATGATTTTTCTTTCAAAATCCATCACAAAATAAGCCATCGTTACACACCCATACATATATGGCAAAAATGGGGCTGCCCCCTAGTTAGCTTTCCCTGTCTATTTCCCCCATTTTTAATCTTTTTTGAATAATACTTTTGTAGAAATTATTCATTATATCCCTATATTATGTCATTCAAGTTCCGTGTGAAACAGAGACTCTTACCGCCTCCATCCATACATTCATTTTTAAAGGTGACAGAATAGTTGAAATAGATCTCGTCTGGATGGAGGCCGTATGAGTTTCTGTTTCGCACAAAATTTGAATGACATAATATAGTGATATATTTATGAAAATCCACGGAAGTATTTTTCAAAAAAATAATTTTTTTTGGAAAAATGAGGCGGAGGGAACTAAGTTAGCTTCCCCTAGAGGCAGCCCCATTCCCTCCACCCCCACAACAACAACAACAACAACATTCATTGCGAAATGTTTTTTTATACTTGAAGTTAGAGACGAATATCATATCTGTCACTATATCATTAGTGATAGTATATATAACGATGTGATATTTTTCAAAATTTAGCTAATTATCGATAAATTTTGAACTGAAAATTAGTAATGATTTAGCTAAAACTTTGAAAAATAACAACGAATGAGCGTCGTTATATGAACCATCGCTAATGTCATAAATCGAAGGATATGGCATTCGTTGCTAATTTCAAGTATAAATAATTATTTCACAATGGATAATATTCTCGTTATACATTTAACAACAATTGATTTAGTGGTGAAATTTGGAAAAAAACATCACTATAACTCAATTTTGTTGTAGTGGATCAGCCACCAACATCAGTGGTGCATCGCCGATCGTAACTCTTGTGTCTTCGAGGGATGCTAAAAAAGGCTTAACTAGATTTTGCATGTGAAAAGATCATGAAGGGTCTATCGGTGCCTAAAGTCCGTAAATTTCTAACAGAAACTGCTTACTGAACGCTATCTATTTCCTTAATTTTTATCGTGAGAGCAAATTGATAAGTATACTAAATTTTTGTCACTCACTTGCATATGGGGCCACTTTTCAGGAAAGAAAACAAAGGTGTTGTAGGTGTATGTTGCAAAGCCAAAACAGGGCGACGCTTTATAGCGACCAAACGACCTCACTACTAAGGCATTAAGTGCATCTCTCCAGACACACAACACTCACTCTTGAGCATCCTTGGGTTTCTTCCTCGTCCGCCGGTGCTTGAAGAAATCCCTAGCCTTGTGGCCGCTGAGGCCTCCAATTGATCACCTTCAGACAATCATTGAAGCCTCTGGGCCATTTCCTCCCTCCTTGAGGGGTCCCCGGCTACCGCCTCATCTCCCTATCCATCGTCATCCCTGCCTCCGTCTTCCATGTCCTCCCTCACACATTAGCTCATGTATCCTGAGGCAACCGCCTCTGCCTCCCATCGACGCTCATCTCTGCCATCACCCTCCAACAATCAACTCCGCCTTCGCCTCCCAATGAAGACCGTCTTTGCCTCCGCTCACAAACGACCGCCTCAACCACCTCCACCATTTTTTGCATACAGAATAATCATTGGATGAACCTCGACGCATACAATATAAAATAAAAAAGTTCAAAAAAGTAATAAATAATAAAGAAAAGAATTACAAATAAGTAATTAGTTACTTTAAATTACTTACAAAAATAATAACTATGTATAGATGATTGTATCTCTCTTTGACTTATATATGAAAATTATAGACCTCATTGAGATCTACAACTTTTATATTTTGACTTTTTCTTAAATTTACTTCCTTTTATTTCTTTTGTATTTTCCCCTCCATTTCTTCTTTTCCATAATTCTGATTGGGCCACATGTTCTTCTCCATTCGCACCTCTTTTTATCCATTGGATCCGATCCTCCTATCACATCTTAACCGTTTAGTGGTGGACGAACTCTGGCTCCAGATCTACTGCTCGTCCGTCCGATGTGATGGGACATGATTCGCTGGTATCGTCTCCTCTCGGAATCCGGATGTTGGGGATACGAACATCCCCGGATACGGAAGTGGATACACAATCGACCACCACCACCACATAAGTGAAAGAAGGAATAATCAGATATAACAATGGTCGGTCACCACTTGCAACTATCGGAGAAGAAATATCACTAAAAGAAGAACAGGTACAACTCTTTTCGTTCTCTCGCTTTCTTCCTCTCTTTTCTCTCCCCCTTCTCTCTAGGGGTTACATTGTTCTTGTGGTGGTGTTGAGGCAATGCCTTCACCCCCTATATATAGCCCAGTTACAACCCCATAGTCCTATTTCCAATATGACTATAAATATAATACAACTCAACCACTATTAGAATTAAGAGTCCAATCCCATTAGGATTCCTAATCCTAGTTTGACTTTAATCCTAACAATCCCCTCATGAGTTGAATTCCATCACGATCTCTTCATCTTCTTGAGTCTGCACTGGGCCATCCTCGTCAAGCAGGTCTCGTTAGAAGGAACTCATTGTCTCTGGGTGATGCACCCATCGTTGGGTACCCTCGACGTGTCACATTGCATGATCTACTGCCAGCCACCGCTAGTAGAATTCTTTGATGCCTCTAGTCGATTTCTCCAAGCGACCACCATATCACGACTTCTAAGGATCGCGCCATCTGCTGCATCGACATCCACTCATTGATGTCGAACCTCACTCTGATCCATCATATCATGTCCCTTCAACAACGTTGAACCCGCCTCTGATACCAATTGATGAGACACAACCCGTCGGTATCGTCTCCTCTCGGATACTGGATGCTCGTAATACAAACCTCCTTAGATATGGAAGCGGATACAATCGACTACCACTACGGAAGCACACGAAGAAAAGAACAATCAGATATAACGGTGGTCGGTCACCTCTCGCGACCACCGAAGAAGAAAGATCACTAAAAGAAGAACGAGTATAACTCTCTTCGTTCCCTCGTTTTCTCATCTCTTCTCCCTCTCTCTCTCGCTGTCTCTAGGGGTTACATTGTTCTTGTGGTGGTGTTGAGACAATGCCTTCACCCCCTATATATAGCTCAGTTACAACTCCATAGTCCTATTTCCAATAAGACTATAAATAGAATACAACTCAACTCTTATTAGGATTATGAGTCCAATCCCATTAAATTTTCTACTCCTAATTTGACTGTAATCCTAACACGACGGACTCCTTCTGATCTGTCTTCTTGTGAGATTTGACTCCTTGTGAGTATTTGATCGGCCCATTAGGCTTTAGAGAAGAGCTTTCGTAGTTGGATTTAAAGGAAGAGCAGATGGTTCTATTTTCTTCCTTTCCCATCTGTTTTATTGGCAGTAGATGGTTCTATTTTTTCCTTTCCCATCTGTTTTATCGGCAGTAGATGATTATCTTTTTTCCTTTCCCATCTGTTTTATCGACATGTCCCTTGAGAGCCTGTTCTCTCGATGAAAGGTCAACTGTTAGCCGAGGTGGATTAGTCCCCGTGATAAGGAGCGTCTATCTCTTTGCCAAGTTATTGTATTTTTTTCTTTTCGACTTTCTATCTTTTACCATCTGTTGTTGCATTCCCACCTCTGGGAGCTCATGGTTCTCCCTTAATTGGGAATTCAATCATGTAAGTTCTTTCTCATGACATAAAGGAAGGCAGTGGAGTGATGCCCTTGGGGAATGAAACGAGCCCCATTTAAGACAATACGAATCCCTGTGAGCCGATTTATTTTTTTAGGGTGCGTTTGGTACGCGGGTTACCAGTGGCGGACCCAGAATTTTCGACTAGGTAGGGCACATCAATAAGAAGCATAATTTTATACATTAGAGATTTTATAATAGAGACTAAAAGGAATAAATATATGTATATATTTATTTATCCATTCGTATACCCATTAATTAAATAAATAATATGGGGTACCATTTTCTTATATACGATGAATAAGAATGCAAATACAAATGTTAAAATTCATTCACATGATAAACACAAATATAAATGCAAATATGATACCTTTAATTTGACAAATACGATTATGGATACAAATGTTCGGATTGTGGAGGATTCAAATACGAGTATACATTTTTTGAAGAATATGAATATGTAAACGAATACAAAAGGAATGCACATATTCATATATTGGAGGATATCAATACAAATATAATGCGATTATGAATAAGTATGTAAGCTTCACTATAAGGAAAATAAGTTGTGGCTACAGAACTATGCCCACGGATGTGGGGCTTGTAGCCACAGAATTAGGCTCTGGTCACAAAACGTCGTGCCCAGTAGCCGTAGCTACAAGTCTCGTTGCAAGAGTTCTCTAACCACGAATATGTCGTGGCCACTACAAGTGAACACGGAATTTATTGTGACCACAACTCCTGTATGAAGACTTTGGTCACGGATTGTAGCTATGAGAAACTAGTGGCCACTGAATTATCGTGATCACAGGTTACCGTAGCCACATTCCGTGGTCACAACTCATTTTTCTTGTAATGCTTTATTTTATATTCATATATTTTTAAGTTGTTTGTCACTATTAAAAAGTAATATAGTGACCACATTTTGGAGTTTGTTTTATGTAAGATTTATTTTATGTTGACATATTTTTAAGTTGTTTACCACTATTAAAAAGAGTTAGTGTAGTTACTATATTTAGAGTTTGTTATAAAACTAAAAAGTTTATAGGATTTTAAAATAGGAGACATCTAACATCCATAAATTAATTTGTTTTAGTTTGTTCAATATATTTATCTAGAATATTTTTGCATTCGAACTCGTCTTTTAACAATAGGATTTTTTACTCGATGAACTCTATAAACTTTGTAAATTATATTCTCGACCTTTAAAACAATGTAATTCTCCCTCGACCCTGTAAACTTGCTAACTCTTACACCATGAATACTACGGTTAATCTGTTTGAAGCTCCTGGGGGTTCTTGGGTAATTTACAGGGTTGATGGGGTAATTAAGTTGTGTAAAAGATCGTAGAGGTAATTTATCAAGTTTCTAGAGTTCGTAGGATAAAATTTCCTTAAAAATATTATTCATCATGTTTCACTCTCGTATGATATTCATATTCATATCTGAATCTATATTTTAAAAAGTTAATAATACGATAACACCTATATTTATATAGGTACCCAACCATTTTCATCCCTTTTTTGTGCTAATCAAATAAAATCAACAGTAAGTTCCCACATAGTCCACTCTGTTATACAAAGCAGATAACGTTATAGAATAATAGAAATTATTATCCCTTCTTACTAATATTTATATATAACAAAAACTCTTAAAAAATTGGAGAAGATAATTCGAGATGGTTCTCCCATTGATTTCTGGTAGGAATTGATAGCAATATATTGGATTTTCATAGATCACATCTAGTTAATGAGATAATAGTGTATAACTATCATTAATCTAATGAGTAAAACGTGGAATGTTCTCTATGTTCTGTGCAAGCAGAGTTTGAACCAATAAAAAAGATATAAGCAAGACTAGTATCGAAAGATGTATGAGCATCGTATGTCGTGCAGCCTATAGATATATGTATTATGAAGAATCGAGGGAGTTGAGGGGCACAATCAGGTGCAAATGAAGGGTCTTCGGCAATTGAGGGGGGACACGTGCCCCCTTTACCCATAGCTTAGGTCCGCCCCTGCGGGTTACCCCGGGGTAAACTGGTAGGGGTAACCCGTTTTTGTGTTTTGGTGTTTGGATCGAGTGTTAAACTGAGGGCGGGTTTGTTTGATATGATTGTATTGAAGTTTGGAAAAGTGAGTAGTTATTTGATGTGATTGTATTGGAGTTTGAAAAAATAGGTAGAAGTTGAGTAGTTTATATTTTTTTAGATGATATGATGGTATAATATATTATTTTTTGGAATAGACAAAAGAGAAATAATTTATTTAATATATAAAAAAAGAGAGAAAGAGTGGACCCCACATGAGAGAGAAAAAGAGAGGTTTGTGGGGGTAAACGCCCCAAAGCGGGGGTTAACCCCCTAGCCGAACATGCACTTAAAGTCTATGGTGCTCAAACTTTATGTTTAATTGCTGGTGGTGCTATTTCCTGTACCTTATCCTGCGAGTGTACAGGATTGAAGCTGTCCGTTCTAAATCCTTAAACTCATCTTTTATTGCTTCTTTCATGATGCATGAAATTTTATCTTTTTTCTCAAAAACAATTATCAGTAATTATTGGTATTTGATTAGCACAAAGATTTACGAGGATGGAAATATATATTTATCCCTACATGATTTGTCGACGGAGATATAACAATGATTTCGTTGGTCGATATGAGGTCCAGAGTATGAAATGTACTGTTTGCGGCGACTAATAGTTATTATATATTTAACAGCGAATAACATAGCGAATGTTGATTGTACAGTTCGCAATCCAGCATAGAAAGGTTACATTACAGCATCTTATTGGAGATCAAACATGCATGCTCCTCACGTTAGTTTCCATGATTCCCTAGTAGCTGTTTCAGTGATGGCTCTTGAACGGTCTGTAGTGCTGGACCTCCTTAGCTAGCCCCTGTATCGACCCTATGGCAGCTACGACCGACGTCAGGAAGCACCCCACACTCAGTATCTGCAAGCACACCCACCTCGTCGACCAGCGTGGCACCTTCGCCTGCTTGATGTGCATCTCCACGGGGAGGTACACGGTAAGGGGCCAGAATCCGAGCGCCCCGATGAGACCGAGGACGTCGTTGAAGTAGGGGAAGATCATGGCGATGACGGCGGTCGCGACAACGTAGGCGGTCCTCCACACCAAACGGAAGAAGTTGACCGGGTAAGGATTGCACAAGGGGATGGGGAGCATGTGATCCCTGCTCAAGAATTTGTAATGCGGCCAACGTTCAGCAACGCTTTGCTCGACGAATTGATATATGGGCTGACAGTATACCTGCGAGGCAATACAAATTTGATCTATAGTAACGAGTGTTTTGAATATTTATTGTTATATCTTTCGATGTTAATAAGCATATAATAACGCATATTATTTGTTGTAAAATCATATTTGATGCTTAGAACTCGTAGAAAATAGGGACGAACATGCTGCAATGTATAATATTTGTTGTTATAGCTAGCTCCAACCCATCAATCAAGCGTAATCTTACTTGATAAGCGCCGACGAGATGGATGACGATGCATATGTTACCGATGTCGATGAGCCAGAATGGTTCGAAGAAGCCGAAGCCGGTGAGGAAGTTGCCGGGGGCTGCATTGCCGAAGGCGCCGTAGCCTAGGCAGCCACACAGCATGTAGAAGAGGGTGGTGGTGAAGACGCCAATGGTGGAAGCCTTCTTCATCACCTTGTTTTCCGGGGGGCTAGACTTCAGGGTGCCCTGCACATCGTCAGGTATGTTGATCGTATATGGTTTAGCATAGACATCGTATATTGTCCGTATGAATCTAATTTTTACGAAGAAAATTACTAGAAATCACATGGCGACAGCGCGACATAAAGAATACATTATTCTATAAGAACTTGTACACTAAACCCATCAACTGAAAGAGTTGGAATACAGATCTACCTTAATGACAATCTGATGATCGAAAAATTCATCCAAGGTAATACATCCATATATTATTATATTTTTCTCTTTTCAAGTAGTTTCCATTCATTTCAGTGAAATCGTCCGTTTTCTTCCTCCATTTATTCTAGACGATTGAACGTTGGAAGGAATTATTACGTTGTTCGAGAACTTGATACAATCCGGTCAAACTATAGCGTTAATTAATCTCCTTCTAATTGGTTACCCATTAGTTAATACCATTCCAACAATTCATTTATTCTGGTCAATGAGAGACCCATCTTTGCATCAAGTGCCACAACGAATCTCCAATCGCCAAGTTAACGTCATCAATTAGTGGGTATGAGGGTTAGGAATGGAGATGAACATATGTATACATGGCATGATTTTGATAATACCTGTATCTCGATCAGAACCATGGAGAAAGTATAGGCAGCTGCGATGTCCCCAAGAGATTGAAAAATCCTGAAAATCTTCTCGGCTTCACTCACATCTCCTCCCACAGGTACTCCTGTCAGGCTCATCTTCACCTCATGACGATCACCTCCTGATAATTCGATTTAATATCATGCAGCCTGGTTAATCCAATCGACCAGAACCTAACCTTGCAAGGTCATCATAATAAGTTCATGGATGTTTTGGTTACCTGCTATTCTCGCGATGGCCAGCCCGATTCCGATGACGGAATAGGTGAACGACATGATCGCGGCGAGCACCGATAGCAAGGAGAGCTTGTGGAAGTTGGGTATCTGGGATAGGACTATCTCGAATGCGGCAAATATGGCCATGTAGGAGTAGGTCGAGGCATAGCAATGGGCATTGTGGCTTTTTTTCGCATGAAAGCAGTCGGACTTCTGAACAGCACTAGAACAAGAACATCAAATAATATTTATATACTAATTAATCACGAAGATGGGAAGAAGCAGTGTTGAAAATTAAGAGCATTACCCCATGCTAATGGATCCTGTGATGGTGAACGCGATGGTGATCGCCACCAGATTCACATATTGAGCAAAGCCACAAAGAAGAACTTGGAATCCACCTGCGATGGATGGAGAGTGCTGTCAGGACATTTATATACATCTGAGATGACTGGTATCCATATGCTATAGCTGCCTTAATGCTGTTTTCATACACATTTGAGTATCTTAATGCTTTACCATTTCAAATATATTTTTTATGTATGATTCTGACATCTATTGATATCTACCTCTGTTTGGGGATTTAATATAATACATTATTCATTTTAAATTTATCTTTTTTACCTTCTCTATATCTTCCGATATTATACATACATCAAAAAAATATTTTTTGTTGTATTTTTATTTTTTATATCCAAAAGAAATTGTAGCAAATAATATATTTGCTGCAGTATTGTTGCTGGTGAATAGACTATTAATATAATATTTAAAGAAATTTCGTTTGTTGTTAAATTTCAAAGATTTCAAAATATATAATTCATATTTAATCCGATATTTAACAATTCCAAAGATATCATCTCAAAAAATGAAGGTGTATATACGTAACAAATCAACATATATAAGGGAATATGAGAAATTGCATATTAGGCAATCACATTATGGAATATAGAATGTTTTTATATAGAGGTTAATGGGGCTGCCTCCTTGTTGGCTGCCCCCTCGTCATTTTCGGATTTTTTTTATTTTTTTTTTCAAAAAATATCAGAATGTATATTCATCCATATAACCCTCATATATGTCATTCAAATTTCGTCAGAAACAAAGACTCCTACAGCCTTCATCCAATCATTTTTTAACGGTAATAGGATTTTAAAATCGACACCATCTCGATGGAGGCCGTATGAGTCTCTGTTTCTAAAGAAATTCGAATGACATATAGGAGGTATATAAGGATGAATATACATGGCGATATTTTTCGAAAAAAAATAAAAAAAAAACCGAAATAAGGAGATGGGGCAGCCCCATTAAATCCTTTATACGAACATCAATATAAAAGTCTATAATTATATATTTCATGCCACTGCAAAAAAGAGTTATTAGCAGCAACATAGTGATGTACTATATTACTCGCGAAATTCAAATCAAGGAAAAGAACATAGATAAATAAAAACAAAAAATGGCATCCATTCATCCATCTTCTTCGATTATAGATCTGCGATCAGGATTATCATGTGGATGGTTTATACGAAGTTACCTAGGTGGGCCCTCACAGCTTCCGTGTAGGTGTAATTCCTCTTGCCGGAGACCGGATCGGGGGACCTATATGCGTCGGCGAGGAGAACGGAGGCGAACCATGTTACTACAGAGAAGAGCATGAGAGCAGCGGGTCCTGCTATCCATCCCAACTGTGCTATTGCCCATCCCAAGGAGAGCACCCCCGATCCAATCACAGCCGTTATTATGTGCGCGCTCGCAGTCCAAAGTGTACCTGCACACATCAAAATCCACCGTCATTGTATCACATGCAGCTAGGACGGCGATGCATGAGAGGTTTGTTACCGGTTCTCTTGACGCGGCCGTCGTCGTCGACGTTCTTGTGGATGTAGCCGAGCTCCAGGGCCTGGACTTGGCCGGAGTGCTCCATCATGGGGGAAAGTGGACTAGTGTTGCCTTCGGAAGGAAGGGTGCAATGGCGATATATAACCAAAATGTTTGGGAATGGAAGGAGTGGTTTATTGGTGGATGACAATATTGGGGAATGCAGTAAATGGAATATGGTTGTGTTTTGAATGCGAGGGTTGACACGGCACTGTGCTGTGCTGTGCTGACATCTTCCTTAATGTGCTTTGGCATCGGTAACGTCGCGAGATGTCTCGATGGGAATTTCGATGCATCCCATGAACAATGACAAGAATCAAGGAAGATGCATTAGGAAGAGTTACGAGAAGAATATTAACTATCCAGCTTTTTATGTTTAGGCGTAGTGCGAAATTCTTCGAAACTAATAAGGCATCTTCTCTTTCTGATTTTAGGCTGACTTGGACCCTAAGGGCCCGTTCGGTAGGAGAATAAGCAAGAATAAGGATGGGGAATAAGGGAAATAAGGGTCTATTCTCTGTTCGGCTGGAGGATAAGAATAAGGAGAATAAGGTGAACTAAAGATAGGTAAGGTGTGATAAAGATAGGAATAAGAGTGAAATAAGATGAAATAATGAGGAATAGTCGTACCACGGGGAAACGTGTTGAAGGCTTATTCCCCTTATTCCATTCCACCTTGTACCCCAAACGAACAGGGCCTAAGGGTTCGTTTCGTTGCAGGTTGGGCAGGAGTACCTCTGTGAATAGTAAACTGTGAGGAGGATTGGACTGTTTGGTTGGAGGGGTAACCCGGGTTGGACCAACCCAACCCTGCCCAACCATGCAACCAAACGAACCCTAAAGATGTTTTCTTTTTCCACCTCTTTCCCCCACCATACTTCAGGAACGGATCCTCTGTTGTGGAGTGTTCTACAGCTGGTCTGCTGCAACGTTTATTTTTTTTTGCGAAACTCGTTCTAGAAATCTAATTGTATGGAAGGAACACATGTTTATTGTTCAATATGTCCATCAAATTTCGTGTTGATAGATCAATACGAAATCTGGTGGATATAAAAAAATAAAGATGCATTCCATCCATACAATTGAATTTTTTAAACGAGTTTCGAAAAAAGGCGTTACAACAGGACATGCTGTAGAACACTCTTTATCTCTGCTACAGAGTGTTCTACAACATGTCCTGTTGTAACGCTTTTTTTCGGATCTCTTGTGGTGAGTTGTAGCATCAAAGCGAGTTTTTCCTGCGAAGAATATGTACCCACCGGTAATATTCAGGTCACGGTAAAAATGTGATTTTAGATTGAAAGGTGTATGCACTAGTAAAAAGACGGTATTTCTAATACTTGGTGACTCAATATCACGGTTGTTAACAATGAGTATGGTCGAGTAAGGATGTGTCAGTAACGTCTTGAACTTAAGTCTCTGGACCAATATCGAGGACAACTGAAATCGACAATTATTTGACCAAACTCCTCAAAATATTCAAGTTGAAGTTGTCAAGTAATATTCCTCCCGTACTTATAATCTTGTCTCACATTTTATAGTAATACTTGAAACCACCTACTTTATTTATCAAATTAATCTCATTCCTTGGATCTTTGATGGATGGTCTGGATAGACGCGTGATGTATTACCCTTCCCAACGGGAGATTTGGACCCCTTTGTACGTTCCTTTGGGCCACCTCGTCACTAACTTATATATAATTGCTTAAGCTGTGACAACGGAAAAAGATTAGCCAAAGAATTTTCTTTAGCAATTACCTTCTGTTTGCCACAAGATCAATGATATTTTATCGACAGTTCGTTAGGTATAATTCGTAACAAATTTCCTGCTTTCAAAGTAATGAAAACGAACAAATCATTGCTATAATCCATTTGTTGCATCACTTTACTTTCACGAATTTTGCATGATGCTTAATTTGTTATAACTACAACTACAAACTCCTCCGATTCTGTCGTTATCAAACTTACACTGCCTGTAATAATATAGAATAAAAGGACATGGGTTTTTATCGGTTGTGCTCTTCTTAACTTCTGCAATATCAGTTATGCTCCTTCCTTTTTGTAATAAAAACTGTGTCCCTGGCGATTTACAAAATTTACAGTTCTGCTCTTTTTGTAATATCAGTTATGCCCCTATTTTACCTTGAGGGAAGGGCAAAACAGTGACTTTTGTAGGAAGCCATGGGCACGACTGATATTACAAAAATGAAGGGCATACCTGATTGCGAAAGTTAACGTGGACACAAGTGATAAAAACTCAAAGACCATTTTTTAAAATGGCATAAATTACCTCAAATTCAACTCGTATCGTTGTCGTCACAATTGATTTTTTCTCGAATTAATACAACTAATATCGTCGTTGCCACAAGCAATTTTTCTTGTATCAACACAATTAGTGTCATCGTTGCCACAAGTAAATTTTCTTGTACTGCTGATTGATATGTGTACACGCAAGTAGGGATGTTAGCGGGTCGAGTTTGGGGCATGTATTACTATTCCTAAATCCATACCCATTTATATATCACTACCCATATCCACCAATTTATTAAACGGGTAATTTCTAGCGGGTACCCATATACCTGTCTTATACCCGTGTACCCAATGGGTACCCATATCTTCGACATGGTAAATTTTAAGTTGTTCATAAATGTATACAAGATTTTTACAAATAGACGAAATTAGGTGAGATCGTGTAATTTGGTGATTCATAAAAATGTGCAATATATAGAGCATATTAAAGGTTTATATATGTTAAGTGTTTAACTCTTTTGTGTTGATAATTTTTATTTACTAAAGATAAAAAAGTTAGTTGAATATGAATAAATGGATGGATAGGAGAAAATTGAGTCAGAAATTTATATATGTAGATCGATACGTATTAGATATGAAATGGATTTGGGGTTAGTTTGATTAAAATACAACACACACATCTATCTTTATATATATATTTTATTCGAGTTTGGGGCGGATTCGGGTACCCACAAGGCAATCCCAAACCTATATCCATACCCGCATGGGTAGTCGATTCAAAATCCAAACTCGTCCAAAAGTAAAAGGGACGGGTTTCGGGTCCTTAAATGGGACGGGTTTGATTCAGTTACCCAATGAATAGATCCATATTGACATCCCTACACACAAGTTAAATAATGCAGAGAGCATGTGATATATATTGATGATGTATGGTAAAAGATGGACATTTTGTTGCGTAAATGTGTATCATTGCATTTGAAATAGACCGACACTGATAAAGCATGATTTAGACAGAAGGGTTGTAAGAACAAGTGGAATAATATGACGTGGTCGAAAATAAAGGATAGAGATGTATAGTTAGAATTCTATGTTTGAAGAGGCACCGTATGAATCATTTTTCAAATAGTATGTTCTAACTACGAGTACCATAAGAATGGAAATCGTGTGGATAAGTTTTGAGGATAAGTATGTATATGGCGATGTAATATGACTAAAGATACAAGATACACTCTATATGTAGAATTAGATGATTGCTCTTAAATAGTACAACCCGGATTACGAACAATATGTTTAGTAGAAGACACTGCAACAAAATGGGAATACAACGACGTTTATTTAAATCCATCAATATATCATCCATTCTTAATTATTATATTGACGAATACTACCTATTTTGAAATATTTTTTATAGTAGAAATTAGCAATGAAAGTTATATCTTCTGCCATATCATTAGAGGCGCCTTATATAGCAATGCCTATGAACTAAGAAATTAACAAAGATTACCTCAAATATTAAAAATAGCAACAAATAAATGTTAATTTATTAGTGTGTGTATATATGTGTGTTAATATTTACACTTTGGTCAAAGATAAACGAATAGAAAAGGAACTGAAATAGTATTGAGAGGTTCAAAACAGATGGGTTGTTTTTTTGTCCTTAAATGCACATTTGGGCCACATAAAGTTTGTGACTTCATTAATTAGATGCATGTACTTTCTAGGCGTCTCTCTCTCTCAACGTCGATTTTTCATTACTAGACTAGAGGTAAGCCATCTATGTAGAATGGATTATAGTCTACTATTACTCCTGCCTCTTTTTTTAAAGGAAAAATGGCCTCCACTGTGCCCAAAAACATCACCATTTACCAACTTAAAATATTACATGTCCGAAAATGAGAGTCGAGTCATCGGATTTTTTTTTACAAAAAACAACTTTCAATCCGCGTATTTGCATGAGCCACCATATTTTCACCATATACGCGCGTATGACGGAAGATGTTGGCGCACCAGATCGCCCACGCCGTCGCCACATACTTGTCCCTCTCTTTCTCTGTTCCCCTCCAATCATGTCCCATGAATGCCCAGAAGTCTGCTATTCTGCTAATCAACCCGAAGGGTATCCCAAAAGTGACCAAGCCTCCTCCGGCTGTATGCACCTGAAGAATAAGTTATCAGAATATCCTTCCCCGATTGCTAGATCCACAATGGATATGGGGGAGTAGAGCGATTCCGTGCGTAGGGAATTGATAGGAGAAGAAGACGGGAGTGAAGTGACGAGTCGGTAAATGGTCGAGAATAGGTGGAGCTTAGTTCCTAGGAGGCTAGCTTCGGTGAACTTCGAAGGTGGCGATTAACACTAAAACACACGATTAAAAATTAATCTAAATGCATAAATTGAAGCTGATATATAAATAAACAAAGAGGACCTTGAGCAGTGCTAGACTGCGAGATAGAACCTCACGGTGGCAATGACGCCAGAGATGGTGGAGATACACTTTGGCTCACCTGACCCCGCTACACGGTGCTGGAGACACGTCTGTCAACCGTGTCGATCTTGAACACACCATAGGGGGACAAAACAAGGGCTAAAGGGATCCAAAAATCAAAAGGAGCTCGGGAGTGGTCTTTGTAAAGGTGGACGAAATGGTGGAAAGATCACGGTGTAGCGATTGAATCATCGATCCAGTCCTCGAGATTTCATGCAGGAGTGCTTGAGGGAAGATCGAGGAGAAAAAGGTCCAAAAGAATCCAAGATGATTGGTGAAAGAAGCGACGTGGAAAAAATCGAGAACATGGGGTCAAACATGGGTCTGACAAACTGGCAGGTGTAGGCAGCTAGTTGACCAGGGTCAATTAACAGAGCCTCCTGGTTGGTCCACATGGACCAACCAAGAAAAATCTGCTCGAAAAATAATTATAAAATCTAAAACAACTATTAAATGATTTTATTAATTTATGTTATAAAATAAAAAATATTTGTTATTTTCTATAGAATTTTATTATGATTTTTATTTATTTTTTTGAGGTATTTAATTACAACTTTATCTTTAGGGTTCCATTTATAGGTATACTTATCTATATTTTTGTATATTTTTTATTTTATTGTTTTAATTTTATTATTTTATTCTCTTATTTTATATATTTATAACTTATTTTTATATACATAAATATATTTTTATTGTATTTTTCTGATATAATAATTATACTTAAATAAATATGTATATATAATATATATGTATAAGTATTGTATGATCATCTATGTATTTTATTTAGGTATTTTATTTTAATGTTTTCTTTATGGTTTTATTTGAGTTCTAATATGTACATATTTATAATTAGTATTTAAAAATTATAAAAATATAACATTATAAAAATAATAAAGAATAATTAAAATGAATATTTTATTTGAGTATATTGTACAATAGGGGTCCAAAATCTAACTTTCACTCCTTAACTCCAAAAAATATGAAACCACCTTCATTAAATAACTTATTAAAAGTTACAATTAAAGGTGGTTTTGTTATATTTTGAGTTTTTATTTGAGAGATATGGGTCTAGGAAGTTGGGATTTTGGAATCTTATTCAGAGTATAATTTGTATACTGTAATTATTTTTGTATGAAATCAATTTTGTATTTTTCTATATATTATTATCTATAACTTTCATGTACAAAGTTTCGTTATTTGAGGGATAAAAAGTAGAAAATAAAATAGGTTTCAAAAAATGAATAAATAATGAATTAATAAATGAGTTTTTTATTGTATTATTGGCCCTTATCTCCCCCTACTTTATTCCTTATCGACATAGTCATCAAGATGCTTAGGTCTCGGGGTTTAGGGTCATAAAATACCTTTGGTATTTTATTCTTTTTATTTTGTTTTCTTTATTCTATAATTTTAGCATCAAAATAATATTTTATACAATATCTATACAATAAAGAGTGAATGTTAATTTGTGCAAACTAGGGCTATTTACATGCATTAGCTAGGGTTTTAAGGCCAAAATGATAGAATAAAAGTGATGAAATGGAGATTCATCACCCCCTATACTTGCCTTTGCTAGTCCCTAGCAAACACTTATGCAATAAGTGCAGAAAATGAAAAATAGAGAAAAAGAAAAGAAAGGAAGTGGATTAAGTTTAATTCTCAAACTTGTCTTCACAAAATCAAAGTTTGGAGCTTAAATCTGACCTTTGGAATTTTAGTGCGGACGGAACCTTATTGGGCATCAGATTTGAAATACAACAGCCTTGGAGAATCCTAAAACTCTGCTCAAGTTTTCTCAATAGCCAAGTCAGGATATTTCAACTCATACGCAAACCCTTAGGACTATGAATCTAACGTGTACATTGTATGCGATAGTGGCTCCGCTCAACTGAAATGACAAAGAAACTGACTTCTCCAGCATGACAACCCAATGATTCCCCAATCCAACAACTCTTTCCTCGAGGAGCAGGGTATTCCCTTCTAAGTTCAAATGGCAACCAACTCAAGAGGAGGGGTGAAGAGAAGAATAGATGGTAGTCAGTGTAGCTACCTATCCTAGGATGCATGACCAGTGTATCAGGTCATCCAACTACAAGCTCACAAGGTATGACTTTGAAGCTCAAGCTTTCTTACTGACTATACAAATATATACACTCCGACAAGTATTTTATTTTCAATCAAGCATGTCCACTTTTTCTGAGTTTTTTTTGAAATACTATATGCAACATCATTTACTTAAGGAGTTTTTCCTCTTGAGCCAATAGACTATCCTTCTTTTGAAGCATTATTGCAATCAACACTCTCCTGTCTTTAGACGTCTCTTCTACCGAACGGGTTGGGGTGCACTTTCCTCCCTAGATGAGGACAAATGTTTCTACTTGTGTGTGTCTCATACCGGAAAATCCAATCCCCTCACACTCCAAATGAGTTAAGCCAAGTGAAAAGTGCAGATGTCAAAGTTAGGTCATTATCAACAAGAGACATGTGTGCTCCGAAATACTCTACTTAGACAATCATGAATACATTGAACCAAGTCTCACGATCTTAAAGAATTAAATCAAGTAGATCTGAAGTACATCAATTCCAGTTCTTATAAGGTTCCTGTGATTAGGTAAATTTAAGGTCCAACCAAGCTCCAATTTTCGGATATTACTTAGACTTGTCAATTATCAAACTCAATCCAAAAAATGCGGACGCTATGCAAATGCTATGTGTAATGTAGAAAATATTTTTATGATGTAATTTTCAATTTTGAACTTTTTATGAATTTTTGAAAAATGTTTTGCAAATATTTTTGTGATTTTGAAAATAAAAGATTTTGGATAAATAGGTACAAATATTTACACAGGGATGCATCTTATATTTATAAGAGTTGTGTTTTTAAGAATTTACAAGGGATATGTGATACTTTTTATGAATATATAATTAATAAAGGGTTTTGGTGTGATGCATATATTCCTCAAACTTATTTGAAAGTGATTTTTCAAACAATTGAAAAACTATAGTCCAAAATAATTTTTACAAATATTTTTTACAAATATTTACAGATATTTGAAAATCATTTTGCAAAGGTTTTTCAAACAATATATATACTTTTCAAAATATTTTCACAACCATTTTCAAAAAAATTGTAAATAGTTTTTCAAACATTTTTATTTCACACAAAGAAAAGAAATTTTACAAATAAAACAAATTTTACAAAGGTTGAAAATATTTAACAAAATATTTTCCAAATAGTTTTCAAAAGATTTTTCAAAAAGATTTTCAAACTATTTTTCAAATATTTTGCAAAAATTATTTTTACCTGATTTATTAATTAATAAATATAAAAAGAATTTGAGGAGTAATAAACATATTTTATTAAGTGATTTTAATGAATTTTATAGTATATTTTATACAGTATTTTAGCCATACTTATTGAAAATACAAAAGTACGAGTTATGGCAAACGTATATACGACCATGCTATACTTACCTTGAGCTATGTCCTCATATATCAGAGAGAAAAAGAGAAGACATAACTCATACTGAGTATAGAAAAGTCTAAAGAATAACGAATGAAGGAATGAGTGAATCAATGAGAATTCGATCGCCCCCCTATACTTAGGATCAAATAATCCTAAGTATAGCAGACTGTACACAAGGCAAGAAGGGTCAAGGGTGGGGATGAACATATCGTACTCGGACTGTCTCCCCCTATACTTAGTGTAAGATATCCCTAAGTATAGACAAGAAGAGGAGACAGTGGAGAGGATCAAAGAATGAAAGAAATCGGGTGCACACCCCCCATACTTAGGACAAAGTACGTCTAAGTATAGAATACTGACAGAATAGGGTGACACCTTTTCTGTAGAAAAAGAAAAATGAAAATGAAAAAAAGAAAAGGCAGACGGAGATAGAAGAAGAGATTGAACAAAATGTACACATCACTCCCCCTGTACTTAGGATAAAAGAGCCCTAAGTACCGGCAACAACAAGAGTGATGAAACAGAACGAGGAAAGAACAATCGACTTATCCACCCCCCATACTTAGGAAAAAGTACATCCCAAGCAAGGCACACACGAGAATGGGTTGAATGAGCAAAACGATGGATGAAATAAACGAAAGCGAATATACAAGAGAATGGATATACAAAGGTCAAGAAGGTAGAAAGTGAACCTTCTTGTGAGATCGGTGAGGAATGGACCGAACAAGGTGAAGGTCAATCTCGGGGTCATCATTAGACACAAACCAATTGGGATCGACCAGAAATGTATCCTCAGCAGTCTCAAAGTGTGCAGGCATGAATCGGTCAGTGGAAGTAGTGTGATCATGTCCGATCTGGGAAGTCTCAGCTAGGTCAAAACAAAAGGGAATGGACTCATCTATGGAAGTAGTCAAGCCATGTTCGTCCTCTAAAGTCTCAAATGGATCATCATTCTCATCAAAATGTATGAATTCATTGATAAACACAATAAGATCAAATTCGGCCTTTTCAGTCTCATAAATGTCCGCCCTCTGCTCAAATGTATCAATAGTGTAAATCTCGTGGATGTCATCAACACATTGCCAAGTACCATAAGAGGGAACTCCTAGGTCTATGCTTTCCGAGTCTTCCTCCTTGGAGAGGAATTCTCGGATCTCAGTAGAATCCAACATACAAAAAAATCTTTGATAGTCTCATCAATTTCATAGTCCTCGGGGCTGACTAAGATAGGTGTAGTCACATCAGATGCAAGTCTCTGGTCAGCAGTAAGTACAGTGATGACCACATCGCTCATGTCATCAGGACGGAAGCGAATCTCTTCTGATCCATAGTCAATAACGACTCTCGCAGAGGTGAGAAAGGGTCGTCTCAGGATGATTGGAGAGTGCTCCCCAGTAGAGGTCTCCTTGGGCAATATAACGAAATCGATAACATAGCTTATGCCCTGAATTCAAATGACAACATTCTCTAAAATACCCTTCGGCCTCTTTATTGATCCATCAGCAAATTAAATGATCATTTTAGTTTTCTTGAGAGACCCTAAGTGAAGAGACTGTACTAGAGAGAAGGGTATTATGCTAATTGAAACACTGCCATCAAGGAGAGTGTGATCACATGAAAAGTCAGAAATGGTGCCTCTAATGAATGGTGTAATAGTATTCCCTTTATTAGAGAATGGACAGAGGGTGATGATGTGGGCAATGGCCATGGTCAAGATATGACACTCAGATCAGCTCCTTCGCTTTCTCTTCTTGGGTTGATGGGCAGATAAATGGGTCATGGCCTGGCGAGGTGGGGCATCAATGATGTCATGAATATCCTCCACCACTTCGGGTTCAATCAATATTTTTTTTGAATTTTTGAACCTCCTATATACAAGGGAGGAGATCGAAATCATGTACACAAGGGCGGCTAAGTGCAGTCTGTATAATGTTGTCCTTAGGGTCAAAGGTGGGACAAGATGTGAGTGAATGTGTGGTCAAATGATCTGGTAAGGGTGCTCTCTCCTCACAAAATGAATCAACAAAGTGTCTCCCGAATCCTTTTTGGATTTTTTAAATTTTCTCATTTTTTGTATTTTGGGCGATTGCAAGCTCTCATGATCATCCTCAAGTGAATCCATATCCTCAAATAGTGGAGAGACATTCTGGTTCTTATTCAGACTATTAAGATCATCAATCCTCGAATTCATTTGCTCCATTAATTGGGCCATGCACTCAAATGTGGTGTCCATGAGAGATGACTCCAACAGATCAATCTCAGGTGGATGTAGTGATGGAAAGTGGGAAGGTGGTGGTAGATAAAAGCCTGAGGTCTACTACTGTTGCTGAGGCGGATATGTACAAAAGTCAGGAGCAAAGTCCTCCTTGAAAAATGGAGGTGGACTGGCTGGAGTGTACGAGGGATCCGCAAAATCCGGATAAAGTACACTCTAGACGGCCATCTCGAAACAAAAGAAAAATGATCGGGAGAGCACGACGGTCAAATCAAAAGGTGTGAGAAGAAAGGCGCAAATGCGTAAAGAGATCGAGTATGCATAAGCAATCACAAACAAACTCACACAAAACAAAGCACATCCCTCAATTCACCTACTCAACTCGTGGGGACAGCAAAAGTGCGGTCTTTTTATCTTGTCAATTTTAGAGTTGACAGGGGAATACAAAAGTTGTACAAATACTTAGGAACGTGTTGAATCTACGATTCTCATTCTTTATTCTTTTATTTTAGCTCTTCTTTTTAGAAAAACCACTTGTAAATTCTTGTAAATATAATAACTTATCATTTGGCATGCCTTTGTTAATAATGCATAATTAAACACCTATTTTGTGAAAAATAAAAGAATAAAGGAAAAAGAAAAAGAAGGATGTATTCAGAATGAATACAGAGCGACCCAAACTCCAAGAGAAGGTCAAGCCTTGACCTGATCGCAAAGAAAATAACTAGGGAGAGATATGGGTTCACTATGTATTGTACATATCACCTATACTTGTACATAATACTTATTTATTTATTTTTAGAAAAACAAAATTATTTTATTCTTTACACACTTGTATATAGATTTAGAAATAATATAAAAATAAAATAAAAATCAGAAAAACAACATAAAATCAAAATGAAAATCATTAAACCCTTGTACAAAATACATATGTATATAATAAATTAACTATTTATTTTACACCTTTAATTACTTAATAAAAATCAAATAAAAATATTTTTGTATCCCTTAAATTATTGTGGAAATAAATAAAATATAAAATAGAAATAATTTGTAAAAATAATAAAATAAAAATACTTGTACATAATACATAGGTACGTTATACCTATATATAATACTATATACTGTATATATTTTATTTTTTGTATAAAAATAGTTTATAAAATAACAAACATTTTTTATTTTATACATTTTTAATTTTTAATTCATTGACTATTTTTAATTTAATTTCCTTTTATTTTGTATGTGCTGAATTCTCATTGGTCCACGATGGATTGTTGACCCCGATCAATGTCACCACTTAGCCAGGTCGAGTCGCCATTCCTCTCACCGGAGCTCTTTCTCTATTTTCTAGCGCCCGGACCTGACCACATTTAGCCTTGATTCTTGTTCCCGATTATAACCCTGATATCCACGATATTTGCGGATCCCTAGGCGTAGTAGGATCGCCCTAAGGTTCCGCTCCAAGATCTGATCTTTTGGGACCCTGGGCATCCTATATAACATCTCCTCCAACCTTCAACGCCTCGAAGCTCGTCCCTCATGCCACCACAGACCCCTAGCTCCCTTCCTTAGAGTGACAGCTACTGCAGGTGTATGTTAGGATCCGTCAGAGACGCTTGGAGGCTTGTAGCTCGATTCGTGGTTGGAGATCCGCAGCGAGTAGCCTCCCAGCCCGCCGCAGCTCGGTTGAGGCCAAGACCCAACCGATCACCTTCGCCTGAAGTTTCTACTTTTGTCAGAAGCTTCAGAGACCAGAGAGATGGCCACTAGGGAGAACAGGACTGATGAGCAGCTGCAAACTTCATCGTATGTACTAGACTAGGCAACCATCAACAACACACTACTTGCTTCCCTGAGACCATGCAACGTTAGATTCAGGACCAGGGAGTTTTTATGGACGAAGTGAGGAGAGAGTTCACGCAGATGCGAGTCAACAGAGATGAGCCGTAAAGACCAGTCGTTGGAGACATACCATGTCAGGAGGGAAGAGGTGAACGGCCTGAGGAGCCACAGGAGCCAGCGAGACCGTCAAGAACAATGAGGCAGTTGCACAACCATGGTGCAATCCTTACGCACAGATGGATTCAGATCCCAGAGATCCTTGGCTACTTCGAGCTTCACCCCCAGATGATTAAGCTATTGCCTAAGTTCCATGGGCTAGCCACCGAGGAGCTGCACCTCCATCTGCAAGAGTTTGAGATGATTTGCAGCACTATCCATGACAGATTTGTGGACGAGTACATGATCAAGATGATTGCCTTCCCATTTTCCCAAGTTGATAGAGCATCCTACTGGATGAAGCATTTGGGGAGATACGTTACCACATGGGAGTAGCTCCAGACTGAGTACTTGAATAAGTACTATCCAATCGACCAGACCAATGCAACACGAACCATGATCAGCAATTCCACCATGATCCCAAACGAGCAGTTCCATGAGGCTTGGGATCGATTCAAAGAGCAAATTGACCAATTTCCACATCATGAGATATCCAAGCCCAGTCCAAAGCTGCAGGGGCTATTGAACGTCTCTTGTAGAGGGTCCTATTTTGCCAAGGACGAGGACCAGGTCTGGGCCATCTATGAGGAGATGGCAGAGAACTACACAGTGATGTCCTAGACCCAAGTCTACACTCAGGGGAGCCCCACCCACAAGTCGTTTCCTATCAGAGGATTTCACGTATCGATGCCGGTCCTTCTACTTCGTTGTTAGCAGCAACACTCGTCGAGTTTTCAGTTGTAGACATGGGCATCATTAGCCAAAAGCTGGACCGCGCTGAAATTATAGAGAAGAAGCAGTGCCAGGGCCTGAACCAGATTGATCAGTTGGCACATACATTGAGTGACCTGAAGACTCAGATCATGTGTCTCCAGGAGGGACAGACGGCTTCTTTGCCCCATCTCAGGTCACGGGACGATTGAGGGAGCAGCTCCACCCAGCCATCTGCCTCATATTGCCAGGTCCACCATGTTTAGGCAGAGCCAGTTTAGCAGCTCCAGCACTACCAGTAGACACCACCATCTCCAGACACTCAGATGGCGGTCTACTAGTCGGATCAACCATTGGAAGCCCTTCCCCCTCCACACCTTGAGAAGGAGCCATTGATGGAAGTCAACGGGATCTGGTACTCCCAATACCAACCTCAGTTTTCGTCGTGACCATCCTGGCATTCGATGGTCCACTGGAGGCACCTCTTCCCAGCAGCAGCCTCCAGCTTAGGCTGGGCAGAGCAGCCAGTAGAAACAATAACCCTGGTACTCCCACCACCAGCAGCATCAGCATGGTCCTTGTCTCCACTATTAGAGAGAATAGTGGAGGTAGCAACCTCAACAGTATTCCCAGCCTCCTCACTACCAGCAACACCAGCAGCAGACTCAACCTCATTTCCAGTGAGGCAACCCGTCCGATTCTCATGGACATGTCTATGAGAACCCAAACCCTTGATGACTTCGCCCACTTACTCTCTAATCAACATGCATCCTTCCGGTGAGAGATGGACGAGTTTCAGTAGGAAATGAGGAAGATAATCAAGGGAAAGGACACCATACCAGCTCAGATTGAACCCAACCTGAACAATCTGAATAGGAAATCTGAGCAGGTACAGTTTACAGAGGCTACCACTCCTAGTGATATATTGGATGGTGCTTCTTCTTCTATATTTGATGCTGATTTTGTGACACTTAGGAGTGGTAGGATGCCAGCTGGAGGCGCCTCGTCTGAGCGATGACCCGATGTAGACTCCAGAGCATCATACGAGGATGGAAGTGGTGCTGATGTTGCTTGTGATGATGATGATGATGATGGTGGTGGTGGTGGTGGTGCTGATGCCACCAGGATTCCATATGCTCGGCCAGAGTGCGGTACTGATGCCATAAGTCCAGATGCGGTCAGTGGTACTGATGCCATCAATTTACCTTCTGTTGTGTTGTCTAGTTTTATACCCGAGAACACTTATAGAAAAACACAAAAAATGGAAAAATAGAAAAGATCAAAAATATGAATAACGGAAAGGTTTCTGTATCTCTTGTGAGTCCACCTATGTTGCATGAAGATCTTGATATGGATTCTAGTCTACTACATGCACAGAAACCTATTCCTAACCCTCATCTCTCTGGAGAGGGTCCATCAATCCCCTTCCCTCAAGCACTCCGCTTAGGAAAGGGGACCAAAAAAGAAAACCCCAAAAAGAGTTACCAATTAGAGTTCAACGAGCAGATGATTGATCGATTCTAGATACAGCTGACTCTACAGGAGGCACTAGAGCACATTCCACTATTCTAGAAGAATTTGAGAGAGAAGACCACGATCTGTATATAGAAGAGGAACCACAATGCAGAGAACCATGTTGTTACTCGTGCCACATGCTTTGCTATTCAGAATCGATCGCCAGCCAAGAGACCAGATGCAAGAGCTCCATATATCAGATGCCACATTCATAAGCAACGGTTCGATCGTACCCTATTAGACAGTGGTTCTTCAATTAACCTTCTCCCGGCTGCCTTACTCGACCCTTTTGAGTTTGGTCCTCTTAGACAGAGTAAGCCAGTCCTTCAGTTTGCTGATAGATCTGTCAAGAGGCCGAAGGGGTTACTTAAGGACGTTGTCATCATAATTCATGGCCTGAAATTCTCCGTGGACTTTGTTGTATTGGATATGGAGATCTCTGAATCTGTGACAGATACCCCCCATCATTTTAGGACGACCTTTCTTAGACACATCCAAGGTAGTGTCTGATCATGATAGCGGGAAGGTATACTTTCGCATCGAGGGTGAAAGTGTACAAATAGGGACGATCGAGGAGACCAGAGCTAGAGATTCATCTTGATCAGAACATATGAGCGATTTAGAGCAGACAAAAGATGAAGAACGAGACGTCCACCAGGAGTGTGATTTCATGATTACAGATGATAAAGCAGTTTGGGCAGACCCGTCGGCACGAGCTCTTATCACCACTTCAGACAATACATAGTTTCAGACGACAGTTGATGAGAGTTCGGAGAGCACACTCATGGAACAAGACATCTTTGAGGTTGATGATCGTGGTCAGGATAGTGAGGTAAATTTTATTTCACGTGCTTTAGATTAAAATCCCTCAAACACAGACATCGATTTTGATTGGCAGGAGTTATATGGTTATTTACCATGTCTTGTGGCTACATAGCCGACAACTAGGGCAGAGAGCGAGCCAGGTTAGATGACAAATATACCAGCAGGGCCGTCTTTGTCAGATTTACCACTGCAGCATGAGTTCTCATATACAGATCTGATATCCTTCACACAGACATTTCAGAAGCCAAATTTGCCATCTCCCACATGTCCGGAATTGAAGACCTTGCCGTAGAGAATGAAGTACAGATTCCTTGCGGGAGAGTCAAATATGTTCCCAGTCATTATCTCAACAGATTTGACTGAAGACCAAGAATATCGTTTGATGGAGGTTCTTGAAAGAAACTGTAAGGCAATAGGATGGAGTGTAGTTGATCTCCAAGGGATAAGTCCGGCCTTGTGCTCCCACCACATCTATCTCAAAGAGGATGCCAAGCCATCACGTGAGTTCCAACGACGGCTAAAGCCGAATCTTCGAGATGTGGTCATGAAGGAAATATCAAAGTGGTGAAGCGTCGATTTTATCTTCCCCATCTTCGACTCCAAGTGGGCTAGTCCGTTGCATGTGGTACCCAAGAAGATGGGTCACCACAGTTTTGAGCGAGTTTGGAGAGAAGATAGCTATCCGAGTACCCACTTCTTAGAGGGTGTATGTAGACTACAGACGATTGGATCAAACCACCAAGAAGGATCATTTTCCACTATCATTTATTGATCAGATTATTAAGAGGCTAGCTGGGAAGAGTCAATACTATTTTCTTGACGGATCTCGGGATACAATCAGGTGGCCATAGCATCCGAAGACTAGGAGAAAATGACATTCATCTATTTTTTTGGGATGTATTCCTTTAGACGGATGCCCTTTGGTTTATGTAATGCCCCGGCTACATTCCAAAGGTGCATGCTTTCCATCTTTTTGGACATGGTGGGTGACTGTTTAGAGGTCTTCATGGATGATTTTTCGGTCTATGGCGATGGGTTCGATGCTTGTCTTGACTGCCTAGACCATGTACTTCAGCACTGCATAGAGGTCAATCTTGTATTATCTTGGGCGAATAGTCATTTTATGATGACTCAGGGGACGATGCTTGTCTATATCATCTCCAATAGGAGCATGGAGTTTGATCCAGCCAAGGTGGATATCATTAAGAAACTCAATCCACCGTCCAATTTATGTCAGTTGCGGTCTTTTCTAGGGCATGTCAGTTTCTACTGATTGTTCAATCAAGACTTCGGTTGTATTGCTCGACCGCTCACTGATTTGTAGATAAAAGACATCGAGTTCATTGTATATGATAAGTGTCTTGTGTCGTTTGAGACTCTCAAAGTACTAGTTGTTCGGGCTCCTCTCCTTCAGCCACCTGATTGGTCTTTCCCATTCGAGATCATGACGGATGCTTCTGATTTTACCATAGGGGTTGTGCTTGGACAAAGGAGGGATGGATTACCTTTTACCATTCACTACGCTAGTCGGACTTTGGATGCCACTCATCAGAATTATACTATGACCGAGAAAGAGATACTAGCCGTAGTCTTAGCTTTGGATAAGTTCAGATCATACATTCTTGGATCTAGAGTGACAATATACAAAGACCACACCACCATTCGATACCTCATAGCTACGAAGGATGCCAAAGTCAGATTGACCAGATGGATCCTTCTATTTCAGGAGTTTGATATAGAGATTAATGATAAACCTGGAGTCAAGAATGTGGTGGCGGATCACCTCTCCTGCTTAGAGAACCTTGAGGATTCTGATCAGATCGCACCTATTATGGAGACCTTACCAGACGAGTTGATTCTTGCTATCACCTCGCTTCTATTGTACACTGACATTGTGAACTATCTTGTTGCCAAGAAATTTCCACAAGATTGGCCAAGGCAGCGAATTGAGACCTTCCTTGCGAAGACCAAGTCGTACCATTGGGAGGATCCCACATTTTATCATGAAGGAGTGGATAGTGTCTGGCATCGATGCATTCCTCGGAAGGAGCAGTACAACGTCCTCACTTACTTCCATAAGCTTGAGGAAGGAGGACATCATTCTAGAAGACTGACAACACAGAAAGTTTTCCAATCCAGCATTTGGTGGCCTACCCTCTTCGAGAATTCAGATGAATTCATGAAGAGGTGCATTGAGTGTCAAAGGATGGGCACTTGTGGACAACGTGATATGATGCCGATGTAGCCCATTCACTTCTGTGAGGTTTTTGACGCATGGGACATCAATTTCATGGGTCCATTCCTTAAAGGTCAGGGGTTTAAGTACATTATGCTTGCTGTGGATTATGTGAGTCGTGGGTTGAGGCCATCCCCATCTGAGCCGTAGATGCTACGACTGTATGCATATTTTTGAGAAAAAATATCATTTTGCGGTTCGAGGTACCTAGAGTTTTGATATCATACGGGGGGACTCACTTTATCAACGACAAGGTAAGTGCCCTTGCTAATGAGTTTAGCATAGACCATCGAGTTTCCACTGCATATCACCCTCAGACCAATGGTCTTGCTGAAGTATCGAACATGGAGATCAAGACTATATTGCAGAAGGTTGTCTGCCCATACCGAAAGGATTGGTCACAGCTTTTGGACTCGATCTTGTGGGCCTATAGGACTTCCTCCAAGACACCTTTGGGAACATCTCTCTTTCATCTCGTTTATGGCAAGCCATGCCATTTACCTATGGAAATCAAGCATAAGTCACTTTGGGTAGTCATAGAGTTATTATTGCATCCCAAGAGTGTAGGAGAGTAGAGGAAGCAGAATTGGCAGCCCTGGAGGAGTTGAGAGATACAACCTTCTCAAGTAGCCTACATTATAAGGATAGAGTGAAGATATGACATGATTCACGTATTAGCCATAAATAGTTTGAGCCGAATCAGAGAGTATGTCTATTTGATGCTAGGTTGAGATTATTTCCAAGGAAATTACAAAGCAAATGGAAGGGACTTTATTTGGTCAGAAAGGTGCATGACAACGAAAGCATTGATATATCTGAGTTGTCATCTGATTCCATCTTTTGAGTTAATGGTCAGTGCCTAAAGCCATATCTTGATCATGATACGCTGGTCATTGATATTGCCCCTATTCATTTTGCATGAGATGTAGTCTTTGACTCACATCATTTGCATCTCATGCTTGATTTTCACTCTCTTTCGTAGTTGTATAGATCTAGTTGTCCATATCATTCATTCTTTTTGTCGGATGCCCCATCTTCATCTTATGATTATGCTATACTTAGGGTGTGCTTTACCTAAGTATGGGGGGTATCAGACTTGTGATTATCCATTTGATTTTACTACCTCTATTTTGCTGCCTTTAAGTACCTGTACATCCTATTTTTCAGTTTCCCCCTTGTATACAGACTTCTACATTAGGATTACTTGATACTAAGTATAGGGGGATCACCGACCTCTATTCATTACATTCTATCATTCGTCATTGTAGTATATCATTCTTTTCACTTCCCAATACTCATCATGAGTTATGTCTTCCTTTCATCCCTCTTTGATCACTTTGAGGACATCATTCAAGCTAAGTATAGTGGGTGTCGTATATATTGTATATATACTTTATCCATAACACGTACTTTGTGTGAGTGTGTTAATAAGATGGCTAAAAATTGCAAAGCTAAAAAAATCGAAAAATTTTAAAAAGTTCTCTTGTACATAAAGGTTTGTAAAAACCTGTTGTAAAAATTATTTTTGTACAAACCTTTGTAAAAATGATTTTGATTGTAAAATTTTTGTAAATATTTTTGTATCAAAATTATGTATATAGTACACAATTTTTTAAAAATGTTTGGAAAAATAAAATGTTTGCAATAAATTTTTTTTGTAAATGTATGTAAAAATATTTTGCAAAACTTCTTCTTTCTTGCATTCAAAAAATTCCATAAAAATTTACATATTTTGAAAAATTTCCCAAAAAGAAGTTTTTGTATATATTTGCATGTGCATTCTTTTGAATCATAGTTGATATTTAAACTAGTCTGTAATTAAATTGAAAATAGAGCTTGGTTAAGACCTTAATCCACTTAACTCAAGAGGAAACTCATAGGATTTGGGGTTAAGACTTTTCAGGTCCATAGTGACTTAATTCTTTGAGTCCACGAGGCTATGATCACATGTCATCTTGATGGGCCTATGTAGAACACTTAACAATGCACGATGACTCTCACAAACAATGGCATGACTTGGACACGCACCTTAAACGCAGCTCAACATGGATGAGGTGGTGAGGAGGCAGAATTCTTTGGCTTCATATGAGGGTAGTACAGCTAGCCAGAACCTCTCATCCTCCTCTAAGGAGGGATGTGCATCTCAACCTGGTCTAGTAGCATTGAGGTCTAAAGAGGGATATAGTGAAATAAGGCTTCAAAAGAGGGATAGTCTACTGGCTCAAGAGGAAAAACTCCTTATGTACATGTTGCACCATGTAAATATGTTGTATATATGCACATAAAAAAATGTGTGCAAAAATATGAAAAACTCCAAAAAAGGAGATAAGCCTGATTAAAAATAAAATGCCTGTCGGAGTGTATATAGTGAATAAGCAAAGCTTATATATTCCATCTTCTCATCTCATGGAAGCTTGCAGCTGGAGACTTAGTTGGTCACGGTCCATTCTCTTCTTTCCCCTCTTCTTGAGCTGGTTGTACTTGAACATAGAAGGGAATACACCGTTCCTCGAGGAAAGAGCTGCTAGATTGGGGGATTAGAGTTACCTTTTTGAGGGAGGCTATTTCTTTGTCATTTCTGATGTGGGGAGCTACATATCACTTATACAAGGAAAGATGCATGGTCATTAGAGTTTGTGTATGCAGACTTGTTCTGACATGGTTATTAAGGATTCTTGATCATAGAACTGTGGAACTTAGAGGCTCTTGAGGCTTAAGCTTATTTCCCAATAAGGTTTCACCAAAATTTATAATCCAAAGGTCTGACTGAGCTCCATACTCCAATTTAATGAAGACAAGTTTAATAATCAACCTTGATTCCTCCTTTTTCTTTTCTTTCCTTTTTTACTTCTTTTTCAAATAAGTGTTTGCTAATGGACTAACAAAGGTAAAGTATAGGGGGATGATGAATCTACGATTCTCATTCTTTATTCTTTCATTTTATCTCTTCTTTTTAGCAAAACCTCTTGTAAATTCTTGTAAATATAATAACTTAGCATTTGACATGCCTTTGTTAATAATGCATAATTAAACATCTATTTTGTGAAAATAAAACAATAAAGAGAAAAGAAAAAGAAGGATGTATTTAGAATAAATACAGAGTGACCCAAACCCAAGGAGAATGTCAAACCTTGACCTGATCGCAAAGAAAATAACTAGGGAGAGATAGGGGTTCACTATGTATTGTACATATCACCTATACTTGTACATAATACTTATTTATTTATTTTTAGCAAAAAATTATTTTATTCTTTACGCACTTGTATATAGCCTTACAAATAATATATATAAAATAAAAATCAGAAAAATAAAATAAAATTAAAATCATCAAACCCTTGTACAAAATACATATGTATATAATACATTAACTATTTATTTTACACTTTAATTAATTAATAAAAATCAAATAAAAATCTTTTTGTATCCCTTAAATTATTGTGGAAATAAATAAAATATAAAATAAAAATAAGTTGTAAAAATAATAAAATAAAATTACTTGTACATAATATATAGGTATATTATATCTATATATAATACTATATAATATATATTATTTTTATAAAAAAATAATTAAAAATCATAAAAAATAGTTTATAAAATAATAAACATTTTTTATTTCATACACTTTTATGTTTAATTCATTTACTATTTTTAATTCAATTTTCTTTTATTTTGTACATGCTGAATTGTTATTGGTCTACGAGGGATTGTTGACCCCGGTCAACATCACCCCCTAGCCAGGTCGGGTCGCCATTCCTCTTGTTAGAGCTCTTTCTCCATTTTCTAGTGTCTGGATCTGACCACCTTTAGCCTCGATTCTTGCGCTCGATTACAACCTTGATATCCACGATCCTTGTGGATCCCTAGGCGTAGTCGGATCGCCCTAGGGTTCCGCTCCAAGCTTCGATCTTTTGGGACCCTGTGCATCCTATATAACATCTCCTCTAGCCTTCAGTGCCTCGTGCCACCGCAGACCCCTAGCTCCCTTCCTTAGAGTGACATCTACCGGAGGTGTAGGTTAGGATCCGTCGGAGACACTTGGAGGCTTTTAGCTCAATTCGTTGCTGGAGATCCGCCGCGAGTAGCCTCCCAGTCTGCCGCAGCTCGGTTGAGGCCAAGATCCAGTCGACCACCTTCTCCTGAAGTTCCTACTTCCGCTAGTAGCTTCAGGTATCAACCTTGTTCATCCACATTTTACCTTCATTTCAATCTTTCAATCCAGCTCCGTTGCACACTCCTCTGCTCTGACCAACTGATCGAAGCTCTATTACCTACATCCATCTACACGGATCGACCCCCCATACCATCCCGCATCTTCCTACGCCATATGATCACCGTTAGGCTCTCCCATCATAGTAAGATTAAGGTCCAGACTTGCTTCTCCTGCCTTCATCGGAGGGCGAGCACCATCCCCCGCCGCTTCTTTTATCTCTGTTTGCATTGGACCGGAGCATCGCCCCGAGTTCCTTTTACCCTCTGCAGGTACCATCACGCACAAGGAAGCCCAATTGATTCCCTTACTGCTCCGACGAAGCAGCTCCAAGAGGACCGGCTTGCTCCAGCCTATACGACCATCCTCTATCTCATCGGAGCAGCCCACTGCACGCGGAGCCCTTCCACGACACTGCCGGAACTCTCAGATCCTCATCGGAGCAACAGATCTCGATCTATGTTCTGTTGAAGGTTGCCTGGGGCGTGTTCTTGCAGACCATCCCTCCACCGTCGGATGAGCCCACCTCTGCCAGATTGTATCAAAGCCGCCCAACCGGGCAGCCTTTGAGCCATTAGATTAGGGCCTCTGATGCATCAGACACACACATCCTCAACAGATTCTGGAACGTCAAATGCTTTGCAGGGGATAATCAGGGTCGTACGTTAGATCCTGCACCCGCGTGTGCCACGTGCCCCCTTAGGATATATTGCATATTTTCCCCTGCATGTTTCTTTATTTTGCTTTAGTCTAGAAAATAAAAGTTGTAGTTAAAAACATTTACAGTTTGGACCTCGTACTTTTTAGTTTTGCATTTTAGTCCTTTCAAGTTGAATTCGTGTGTGTGTCCACGTGGTATCTTGGGTCATTTGCATTATTTGCTCTGAACTTTCTATCTATAATGGAATGAATGCCAAGTTTTTAGTATTTGCATTTATGCCCCTGTGAGCCTAGATCACGTGTGACGCATGTGTTGGTTGGGTTAATTGTAGGATCGACCCTTGAGCTTTTATAAAGTGTTAACTATTTGGTCCGCAGAGTTAAAATATTTGCTATTTGGTCCATGTGAACTGTTTTTAGCTTACTTGTTTGTATGCGATTTAATAAATATTAAATTAATTCTAAAAATTGTCTAAAAATTACAACTAGCTCCTTCTAGTGTGTAGTTTTTATTGTAAATTTCGTGGATTGATTTGATTAATTTTCTATTTTAAAATTGAAAAACCCTTAAAAAGTGTTCTGTCTAAGTTAGAAAAATTATTAAATTTCGAAATTGTATTAAAGATTCCACAAAATTCATGTGTTTGTCTTTTGTTGTGCTTTACCTTCAGTATTAATTTTGTTTGAAAATTCATTATAAAAACACTAAAAATCACAAAACAACCAACACCTTATAAAAATCATATAAAATCAAAGAAAAAACTAAAAATTATGCTTTCAGTTCCTATTTGTAGATTTTTGCCTATATTTTTTATCATAAAACTATCGTCCAGGACCTTGGGGAACTTTAAATATTTTTAATTTATAATTGTTCTTGGTTGTGCAGTGTTTTTTATTTTGAGAGTTATTTTATTTTTATAAAATAACAAAAACATCTGAAAAATCTGGAAAAACTATCAAAAACACCTCAAAACCCATAAAACCCAAAAATATTTTTATTTTAATTTTTTGAGTATGTTTTTATCATTTTTTAAAATCCAATAAAAAAATTGTGTGTGTTGTCTATTTTGTGCTTGTTTGCCTTTCATTGAAAACTAAAAAAAAGTAAAATTAAAAAATTCTAAAAAATAAATAAAAAAATAATTTGTTTTTGAAATTTGACTACTTCGCTCTTTTTTATGGTATACAAGGTACATCAAAATAGCAGACCGCTGACATTGATTTCCTTATTTTGATTAGTGGTTGATTTTTCTCGTTGAGTTAGCTGATTGATTGGGGTCACAACGACCATTGTTTTATTTTGATACTTAACCCTAGTCGCTTGGCTGCTCATCAGAAGGCTTATGGGATTTGGACACTAGTCCTTAGTGTGTACGTTAGCAATTTAAAACGAATACAATGAGGGGATTACTCGCCCCAAGTCAATGATTTTCTTTTTGGGTTGATTTTAGGGTCGAGTAATATTAGCAGTCCTAATTTTATTTATTAACACTTTTTTTGTATTTTTAATAAGAATGCACGATCCAAATGAGGGATCAATTCTTTTTATCTCCTAGGTGATCAAAATCAGAGGGAGAGAGTCGGGAAAGCAATGCAAGCGGTAAAACGATGATGAATGCTAAAGCATAAACACCATGCCTCCATCTCTTTACATGCAAGGATGCTAAGAAGAATTGAAACCTATCTATATGCAATTGCAACCGATGAAATCTCCATAGATGATAATATACTATTATCGTGAAGAACAAAATGCCAATTATATAGAAATGAGACCAATGTCCGATCTTCGATACCGATCGGTGCCCGCCACAACAGGTCCTATAAGCATTGTTTACAACCTCTCTCGGCACACAGTCTAAAATCCAAATAATTAACAATTCAAAATTTGACTAAGTCCAAACGAGACTATAGGTATATGCAATTATATTAGGTGTTTGGCCTTAATCTATCGACAAACAAATCCTATGATAAGTCTCTATCACACAAAATAAGGGAAAATATAATTGGAAAATAAATAGAAAAAAGACAGAAAACACATCGAAACCGACGAGGCCCCCAAGGGAACAATCCCCCGGGTACTAGACCTCGTGAAATGTGGCAGTCTAGAAAGTCCAAGATGTTACAAGAAATAGTCTCTCTCTCACTTAAATTACACAAATAAATGGATAAACTACAAATGCAGGTGAAGTTGTCTCCCAAAAATCTTCTAAGTATTACTTGATGCTCTCTCCTACAGGTTAGGGGAGAATAACCAGCTCTGCTTCCTAAGGCTGCACAGAATCTCCTAGACGATCCTCCTTGGTCCGCGGTCCCTCGCAACAAAGTCAACAAAGAAGATGCGATTAGACAGGTCAACAATTCATATCAAATAAAAGAGAAAATAAATAAAGAAAAATATAGACAAAGAGACAAATAAAACAATCAAATAAAGATAATCTATGCGTAATTGCTCCCCGGCAATCGTGCCATTTGTTGAAGAGGATTTTTCACGGATCTAAATATATCTCACGCAAGGAGGAGACGCAGTCGCGATGGCGACCCGCAAGAAACCCAATCTTCAGCAACAATTAACCCACAATAATAATCAAACAATGAAAATAATGTGTGGAGTTAAAATTTATTATAACTCTACAACAAAGATGTGTATAGGTGCAAGTACGTGTAGAGGTCGAACACGGGGAGTAGAAAAGGATATATTGGGCAAATGAATGCACAAAAGTGATTGTGTGATTCTTAGTCTATTTTTTGTGGGTTTTTAATTTATAACTTTATCATTTTATTTTTGTTTTTATACTTTTATATTTTGTTTTATATTTTATACTTTTAACTTTTGTATTTTTCTTTTTCATTTTGAATATCTAATATATAAGACTATATATACAATAATAAATAAAAGGGGTACAAAAATAACTAAAAATTGCAGAATTAAACATTTTTCTCTTTTAAATATTTTTTTTACTATTTTTATGTTTTTAGTGAATTTTGCTAATCTTAATATATTTTTAAAGTAAAAAATATCCTAAATCAGGGACTAAATAAAATGGATTTGAAAACTGCCAAATAGTGTTAAGATTTCGACTAATCAATTTTATTTATAAATAATAATATAGAGAAAATTACGAATCAGAAAATACTATTTTTGGATTTTTTTGGAATTTTATAAATTTTTATAAATGATTTTGGGGTTTTTTAATTTTAAGGGTTTTGTATTTCTATTTTAAGTGATTTTTAGTCTGAAGGTTAAAAATACATAAATATATATATATATATTTGGGATTTTTTCGAAATGATTTTATATTTTTTTGAAAATTTTCAAGTCAAACAAAGGCTTTTTATGCTCTTTTTGATTTTTAATAAATAATACAAAGTCCTTAAAATGCAAAAATAAAAATATCATGAAAATACAAGCATCCAGGAACCTATACATATTTTTTTGGAATTTTTGGAGCACAATAGTTATTTTAAATAAATAGAGAAAAACAAAAAGAAACAAAACCTATCAGGGGCATAAACATAAATAAGATAAAGTGTAAGGGCCAGACTACAACTTTCACAAAATTATAACGTAAATAAAAATTTAGCGCACAAATGAAATACATAATATCCCAAGGGCCTACATGCAAAATGCCCACCTCACGTGGGACAACACGTGAGGTGAGCTGTCGTGGACCAGAATGTAAATAAAGATAGTTTGGGGGTGTTTTTGCAAAAAGTTACAAAAATATCTAGGTTGTAGAGGAATGTTTATAAACTAATTAATAAAATACAAAAAGGGCCGGGTGAAATATGCAAAATACCCATCAACGTACAAGAGCGGACGACTATGATCAGGTCACTAATCCACATGTCTACCTCTCGCATGTCGATGATGGTTCACCTTGGATGATCAAGATTAGATCCCACGCGGGAGATCTACGACCCAGGTGCTTTGCATCCAACGATCATTGCTGCTTATGGCGTGGATGGGTGATCGAACTAGCGATGGTGAGGATTGGAAGAACATGGACGAACCACCGCTCCCTCAAGCTTCGATCTGTGATAGTGTGTCTATCTGACTACCTGGGATGCTCACTGAAGGCTTAAAATGGAGACCAAGCTCCTCCGTACATGCTAGCAGTGTTAGAAGGTTACCTGGAGGTCTTGTGACGGCCGAAGAGCTCAGAGAACGCAAGGGGCTCCAGGCAGGTGATCACAAAATCGACTCCCCTAGGAGTCTTTCGGCCACCAGACCATTTAGGAGTGATTCACAGCAAGAAGGGAGGTTCTGGGAGGTTTGATAGGGTGAATGGATGCGTAGTCGACGTGGCGGCAGATCTCCGGCGAGGCGATGGACGTGGATATCCAATTGCTAGATCCATAATAGATCTAGGGGAGGGGAGCGATTCGGTGCGTAGGGAATCTATAGGAGAAGAAGACGGGGGTGAAAAGACGGGTCGGTAAACAGTCGGACACATGTGGAGATCGGTTCGCAGAAGGCCAGCTCCAGTGAACTTCGAAGGTGGCGATTAACACTAAAACACGCGATCAAAATTAATCTAAATGCATAGATTGAAAGCTGGAAGTAAATGCAATATAGAAATAAAGAAAGAGGACTCGAGCAGTGCTAGATGGTGAGAAAGAACCTCACGGCGGTGATGACACTGGAGATGGTGGAGATCTGGCCTTGCCTTACCCCGCTACACGGTGCTGGAGACACGCCTGTCAGCCGCGTCGATCCTGAGCACACTAGAGGAGGACCAAACAAGGGCTAAATGAATTCATAAATCAAAAGGAGCTCGGGGGTTGTCTTTGTACAGGTGGACGAAATAGTGGAAAGATCAAGGTACAGCTAGTGAATAATTGATCCAATCCCCAAGATTTCATGCAGGCATGCATGAGGGAAGATCGAGGAGAAAAAAGTCAAAAAGAATGCAGGCCGATTGGTGAAAGAAGTGACGTGGAAAAAATCGAGAACATGGGGACAAACATAGGTCTGACAAACTGGCAGGTGTAGGCCAACTAGTTGACCGGGGTCAACTAGTATAGGGAAAATCTACATGAAAAATATTTATAACATCTAAAATTACTAAATGATTTTATTAATTTTAAGTTATAAAATAAAAAATGTTTGTTATTTTTTGTAGAATTTTATTATTATTATTTATTTTTTCGAGGTATTTAATTACAACCTTATTTTTAGTGTTCCATTTATAGGTATATTTATCTATATTTTTATATATTTTCTATTTTAATTATCTTATTTTATTATTTATAACTTATTTTTATATACATAAATATATTTTTATTGTATTTATCTGATATAACAAATATACTTAATTAAATAGATATATATAATATAGGTATAAGTATTGTACATTCATATATGTATTTTATTTTGGTATTTTATTTTAATGTTTTGTTTATGGTTTTATTTGAGTTTTAATATGTACATATGTTATAAATATTTACAAAATTATAAAAATACAACATTATAAAAATAATAAAGAATAAATAAAATGAATATTTTATTCGGATATATTGTACAATAGGAATTCAAAACCTAACTTTCACACATTAACTCAAAAAAATATGAAACTACCTTCATTAAATAGCTTATTAAAAGTTATATACAATTAAAGTGATTTTGATATATTTTGAATTTTTATTTGAGAGATATGGATATGGGAAGTTGGGATTTTGGAATCTTATTCATAGTATAATTTGTACACTATATTATTTTTGTATGAAATCAATTTTGTATTTTTCTATATATTATTATCTATAACTTTCATGTACATAGTTTCTTTATTTGATGTATAAAAAGTAGAAAATAAAATAGGTCCCAAAAATAAATAAATGATGAAAAAAATGGGATTTTATTGTATTATTGGACCTTATCTCCCCATACTTTATTCCTTGTCGACCTATTCATCAAGACGCCTGGGTCTTGGGAGTTAAGGTCATAGAATACCTTTGGTATTTTATTTTTTTCTTTTCTTTTCTTTATTCTATAATTTTGGCATTAAAATAGTATTTTTTACAATATTTATACAACAAAGAATGAATGTTAACTTGTGCAAATTAGGGCCATTTACATGCATTAACTAAGGTTTTAAGGCCAAAATGATAGAATAAAAGTGATGAAATGGAGATTCATCATCCATGCAGACAAGACATGCATATTTCTCCTTTGTACTCCACCAGAGACATTGTCATACATAGAAAAGTCATTTATCGTTCACAATATAGCTCAACACATCATAAAGGATTGCTTTGTATACACATTAAATGTCTCCACACCCTTATACCACAAGACTTTGAGCTCATCAATAAATAGTTGTAGGTAAACATCTATTGTGTTACCTGGTGTTCTCGGTCTTGAAATTAGCAGTGTCATCATCCTGAAGTTTGATTTCATGCACATTTACGGAGGTAGGTTGTATGCCAAAACAACTACTGGCCAAATAGAGTACGATGGGAACATATTCCTGAAAGGATTGAAGCTATTGCTACCAAGTTCTGCTCAACATTTTGGGCCTCCTCTACAAAATATGGAAATGAAGCATCGAAGGACTTCCACTCAGCTGAATCTACTAGATGATGCATTAGTTCGTCCGTGGTATGATTCCTTTAATGCCATGTCATCCATTTTGCTATTATGCTCGACATGAACAACCTTACTCGGTATTGGCTTTGTGCATGAACCATCAACCTTTTCACGATTGTATATGGATGCGTCACAATTAGGACATGTGTCTAAGTTCATATATACCTTCTTTAAAAAATGCAGTCATTGGGACATTCATCAATTTTCTTAGAGTAAAGTCGTAGCTTACAAAACTCCTTGGCTTCTTGCCAACTATTTGGGAACCCTTCCTTCCCTTTTAATAACTGTCGTATCAAATCAATGATATTATTCATGCAAAATATAATCACTTTGTGTCTTGTCTTTATCTTGAATAATCCCAAGAGGAACTTCAATCTAAGCATCATGTTTTCTGGAATTATTGGTTCTTCTACGTCTTTTAAAAATGTGAAGAAACCTTTATCTTCATTTAATTCAACAAGCTCAGGTTCACAACTGCGAACATCTTGTTCGAATTCATGTTGATTTGGTTGTTTACGCCTCTCTAATTAAAAATTTTCATCCGTTAAGGATGATGTCTCGGCAAAGTCCTCACCACGAACTATCCAGTTGATATAAAAGTCTCACCATCCATTTTAGTGGCATGCTCGTACATGATGACCCTCTCTCACAGGTGGTTGTTTGATCACTTCCTGCAAGGGCAATGAATAAGCTCACGATTTCACCTCTCTAAAATATCTGTCAATCGCTGTGATAAGCCCACTCTAACCAATTCTATACACCCGTTTGAAAGGAGGATTTTATGCTTCATTAACCATGACTTGTCCATGTCGGGTACCTTCACAATTGAAAACCCTCTTATTCTCTATATTATGAAGAAATATATGCAAATACCTAATATTTTAGAGAGAATTCACATAATTACAGGTGGTTTGGGATCGTGAGTTCTCCTGCATAATGAAGTTCACTCTATTAAACATAGAAAAGCTAAACCCTAATTTATCGTAGGACACATTGACTTCTTCCATAAAATCTTAAACGGAGAAGACCTAAAACCAATTTATCATTGGTCTAAACTTATTACACTAAATCTAGGAGATGAGAGGAGATTTGTGGTCTTTATATTATCACTTGATCCCATCCATAAAGATTCTACTGTAAGACGATCATTGTCACATACTAGTTTATATTTGAGGAAAATTTGGTACCATAACCCTACATCCCTTGAGTACACCTCATAAATCAATTATGATTAGCTCTTAAAATTATCACCTAAGTGACAATAATGAGAATAGACTATGATTGATTTAGTATACTAAAGAAGAAGGTGTTATGTTGTCGAGTTTTCCTCAGATATAAATCAATGCATGTGACAACGAACATCTTATAATAGAGTTTGAATCCTTGTGGACCCCCTTAATCCGATACCTCTAAACTAAATAAGGTCAACATACATGCAATATTATATGGACACCTTACATCATTCCTTTGTATGTGCTACAAATGAGAACCGTAGGATGCCCATAAAATATTTAATTATTTATGATGACTAGACATTTACGTAAAATTGATAGATTTACATGAGGGAATTGGAGCTAGTAACCTTAAAATTGTGCCTAGATATAATGTTTAATATAACCATTACTTGGAAGATTGCAAATAAAAGTATTATATGATAGATATCTTTATTGTTGTGTAGCTGAGATTTTAACACAGCCTTCCACTTTTTAATACAGTCAGAATAGCTAATATGGAATTAATTGTTGATATGGATCGATCTCATCAAATCCAATGGATGTAAATTACGAGTGCTTATTGAAAAATATAGTGAGCCATGTGTTCATAGAAAATGCACTACTTCTATATATATGTGTGTGTCTGTGCAGGTAAAATGTATGAATATACGTATACGCATATACACACAACCCATTCATATACGTACATTATAATAGTCATGTACAAAATCCACAATCTTAAGATCTTTATAATATACTTTGCATACGTAAATTTTACAGAAATATAATTTATCATTATATTTATTTATGGTTCTATGATATATAACCTATATTTATGTGATCTAAATCTATATATTAATAATATAAGCTAATACTAACACACATCTTTCATACATAAGGATGCATATACTTAAAACTCTTACATCTAGCATTTCTAAATAAAATTAATATATATATATATATAACTCTAATCAGAAATAAATATAAAAGACATTAAATGTTGCATTATATTTTTAATATATTAAACTAGATGAATAAATAAAATATATATTAATAGTTACACACACCTTTGGAATTTGTGCCGGGTGAAAAGTACACAAGTACATCGGCGAACAACGCTCCTTCCATATTAATCACCATATTGATATTTATGCGATGGAGATTGATACTTAGCATCTACGAACAAGCTTGTTTGATGCCATATTCTTTTTCACTCAGTCGGCCTAACACACCTCGAGATTCAGCTACTACCCTTATCATTTTTTGGTTTATGACCAATATTTGAAAACTTTTAGTCACTAACCCTTTTTTGCAGTCAAGAAATCACCATCTCTATGAGCCCTCGCCCCCCAACGCCGCAAACTTGCTGCCAAGAAATGATGCAATTCCAACCCATTCCTCTCCACCAATCTCCCTTGGATATATCCTTGGGTTTCAGTTAATTTTAGTTTTTTGATATATTAACATTATCTCATTTTTTTGGCATTCTTAGAGCTCATTTAGTTACTCGATTGAGTTGGGTTGGAGTGACTTCCTGTGAATAGTAGTTGTTGTATTTAAGGTATGTAATTAGGCTTTAACTAGAAAGCCTATGCAATTACAATAGGAGCTAATTTGGTCTCAATTGAGAAACCAAATGGATTGGAGAGAAAGTTGGCAATTTCCAAATTTGAAATAAGGAGAGTTATGAGTGAAAGTTTAGTATCACATCTAGTGTTTCTAAACTTTTGGTAGACTTATATATGAGTTCACATCCCAAGCTCTTGTAGCAATAATAGAGAGGAGGAATGGAGGGCTACACACACACGCGCGCTTCGTTCCGGCTCGGGCTCGGGCTCCGGCTCGGGAGAGTCAATTCAGATCTCGATACTTTTGCTCCAGATTTCTTTTGGTTGGTCGATTAAATTAATCAGACGGACTAATTTGGACTCGATCGCAATGGTAATCTGATTTGACCCAAAACGGTTCGTTTTAGCTGTGGTTTCGAAATCCAAAGGGACACGCCCGTTGAGGGGCATTTTAGAAAAATGGAAAATATCACGCGATAGGGCACACAAGTCTCTTTATATATTCCTCCCCCGATGCCGTTTTCTTCTCATGCAAGAAAACTCTCTCGCCACTGCCTTTTCTCTTTATTCTTCCACTGCATCTGCGACATGTTCTTCTCGCCTGCAAGTGCTTTGAGTTACTTTCGAAGACGGACTCGTCGGTGTACGCGGACGAAGATCTTGTGCCCTGGGAGCGGATCACCAGTACCATACGTACATGTATTGTGGGGGTGATATCATGTCTAAGACAGTCCATTTCATGGACGCTTCAGTGATATTTAATCTAATTCTTCTTTCCTTTTGTTTGTCGCAAATTATTTATTGCTTTACCTTTTCTTGATCTCGCCCTAATTTCTATTTTTGTTTAATTAATCGATTCTTGTTTACGTTATGTAATCGGATGATGAATGGGAAACGCATGATTATCTTGATGTTAATCTGTATTATTTCTCTGTTAATTCATTTGGATCTATTTATTTACTGGTTAAAATATACCTTAATGATCCTGTTTACAACAATCTTAGAGAGGATATCCGGAACCGGATTAAAAACCATGTCGGAAACAATGTTTAAATCGAGGGTGGATATGACGGGTATGCCTGAAAAATTCGGCGGTCAGAACTTCAAGCGTTGACAACAACGCATGAAGATCTGGTTAACCACCATATAATTAATCTTTATTCTTGAAACCGATTGTCCTACGGTGGAAAAGGAAAATCCCACACCCGATAGCCAGAAGGCGCAATCTGCGTGGAAGGAACGAGATCGTATATGTCATGGTTGCATCTTGTTGGCTCTGTCCAACACGTTGTTTGACATATACTATTCGTCCATGCAGACTGTGAAGGGGCTATGAGAAGATTTAGATCGGAAGTATAATACCGAAGATCTGTATATTGAGAAATACTTCGTGGTCAAGTTCCTAAATGCCTGAAGGAAACTCGATTTCCGAACAGGCACACGAGTTTTTACTCCTGCTCTATGGCTTAGAAGATGCCGAAATGAAACTTTCAGAAAAGTTTTAGGTCATGTGCATCATAGAAAAATTCTCCAAGTCTCGGGAATACTTCGGAATGACCTTGAAACACGGAAAAGGGAAAATTTCTATGGATGATTTGACGGTGACAATTGTCATAGAGGAGGAACACAGGAAACAAAAGCTTGTGGTTCCTGTTGATATTCAGGATAAGGTCGATTTCATGACCTCGAAGGGCAAAGATAAAAAGGGAAAGGATAGTAACAACAGTAAAATGAAAGCAAAGGGCAAGATTCAGAAAAAGACAAAGAATAAACCCTGCTGGCACTGTAATCAGGTTGGCAATTGGAAGAAGGGATGCCCGTCCTTAAAGGCTCAACCTAAGGTTGTAGATGAGAGTCCACAAGTGAATATGATCACTACGGGACTTAGGGATAGCGAGTGGTATGTCTCTGTAAAACCTGAACTATACTATATTCATGATCCAAATGAGTGGCTCGTGGATACATGAGCCAATGTAAATATTTGTTCCAACAGAACTTTATTTTCTTCTTATCAGGCCTGTAGTGGTGGGACTGTGAAGATGTGGAATGATTTTGCAGCCCGGGTGCTAGGGTCAGGACAAGTCAACTTGAGGTTCTCCTCTGGACGTGTCTGGACATTGCACAGGTGTTGCATGTTCCTGACATTAAAAAGGATATTTTATCTAGCTCTATCTTAGTTAGAAATAGTTTTGAATTGAACTTTAAATATAATAAAGTTGTCATTCTGAGACGTGGTATTTTTTTATAAAAAAGGTTGTTTGGCAGATTTTGATTTGTTGTTTAGAATTAAATGTGATTCAGTAAATATTGATGGAATGAATGTTTTGAATTCTGAATGTTCTAATTCGGTGTCTCATGTTGTTAATAATTCAGAATCTTGTGATCTGTGGCATGGCAGATTGTGACATGTAAATTTAAATTCAATTGAAAGAATGATGATTCTAGAATTTATCCCAAAATACACTATTGATAAAACTCAGAAATATGAAATTTGTGTGCAAACAAAGACACATAGGAAGTCTTTTCAGTTTGTCTCTAGAGATAGTGCGATCTTGGATCTAGTGCACACAAATATCTGTGAGTTTAATGGTGTGTTGACCCGAGACAATAAGAAATACTTTACACATTTATAGATAATGACGGTAGATACTGCTATATAATGAAAATTAAGGACGAAGCCTTAGAAAATTTTCTTATATTTAAGAATAAGGTTGAGACACAAACATGAAAAGTTCTTAAACTCCTTAGGTCAGATAGAGGAGGTGAATATACCTCTAACTTGTTTGATGAAAAATGCAAATCATTTGGCATAGTTGATGAAGTTACACCCTCATATTCGCATCAATCAAATGGGATAGCGGGACAAAAAAATAGAACCTTAACTGACATGATCAATGCTCTCCTACAGAGTTCTGGACTTCTAACCTATATGTGGGGAGAAGCCTTGAATACGGCTTGCCATATTCTGAATAGGGTTCCTCCAACGCATATGGAAAAGTATCCTTTTGAATTTTGGAGAAATAGGAAACCGAGCTTAAGATATCTCAAAGTATGGGGTTGTCTCGCTAAGGTTTTAGTCCCATAACACAAGATAAAGAAGCTAGGTCCTAAAACTGTTGATGTGGTCTTCTTATGTTACTTGAAAAATAGTTATGTATATAGGTTCTTCGTAATTCGGTTTGAGATACCGGGCATAAATGTCAACACCATTGTTGAACTCTGTGATGCTACCTTCTTTGAGGATGTCTTCCCTATAAAGACTGAGATTCCTCAGAATATGACCATTGAGGGCGCCTCCACATCAGAATCTATCCCAGATCAAGTGGAAAGGATAACGAATGTGGGGGCTGAGACTCAACCTGAACCCAATGATTGTTCAGAAGAGGTTGAGCCAAGGAGGAGTAAAAGACCTCGGATAACCAAGGATCTGGGTAGCGACTTTGTTGTCTACCAGATCGAGGGTGATCCACCAAGTTACAAGGAAACTATGGCTTCATCTGAAGCAAAACAATAGAAGGAAGCTGTCAAATCTGAGATAGATTCTATTATAGCTAATGGAACTTGGGAGTTGATTTATTTACCCAAAGGGTGATCTACCATTGGACGCAAGTGCGTGTTTAAGAGAAAACTTAGGCCTGGCGGATCAATTGAAAAGTATAAAGCCATATTAGTTGCTAAGGGCTTTAGGCAAAAGAAAGGTATCGATTATTTTGATACCTATTCTCTTGTAACTAGGATGACCACAATCCAGATGCTCATAGCATTGGCATCTGTATATGATATCTCTATCCACTAGATGGATGTGAAGACCGCCTTCTTGCATGGAGATCTTGAGGAGGAGATCTATATGGATCAACCAAATGGGCTTGTGACTCCTGAAAATGAGGGAAGGGTTTGCAAGCTTGTTAAATCCCTTTACGGATTGAAACAAACACCAAAGCAATGGCATGAAAAATCTGAACAAACTATTTTGTCATGTGGCTTTAAGGTTTATGAATCCGATAAGTGTGTCTATTCCAAAGTAAAAGATAATGAGTGTATTGTCTCGTGCCTGTATGTTGATGACATACTTTTGTTTGGATCACATGCAAGGATTATTAATGAGACTAAGGCATTCTTGAGTAGCAAGTTTGAGATGAAGGACATGGGTGTTGCTGATGTGATCTTGGATCTTAAACTGACAAGGTTTGTTGACGGGGTCGTAATTTCTCAATATCACTATGTTGAGAAGGTACTTGAGAAATTTTGATATCAAGACTGCAAAGTTGTAAGCACTCCTTCCGATTCATCAAAAACGCTATTCGAGAATAAAATTGGAGTACCTGTAGCCCAGCTAAGGTATTCACAAGTGATAGGAAGCTTAATGTATCTCACAAACTGCACGAGACCTGATATTTCATTCTCGGTTGCAAAGCTCAATAGATACACTAGTTGTCCTGATCATACTCACTGAGAGGCTCTGGATCGAGTACTGAAGTACTTGAAGGGAACTATTTCCCTTAGTTTGCATTATGGTAGGCATCTATCTGTACTAGAAGGATACAGTGATGCAAGCTAGATCGGGAAAATAGAGGAGTCTGAGAGTAATGGTGTTACTGGGTATGTCTTTACCCTTGGAGGCGGTGTAGTCTCCTGGAGGTATGTAAAGCAGACCATTCTAGCTCGATCTACCTTTGAGGTCGAGCTGTGTGCTTTGGATACCACTGAAATTGAGGTTGAATGGCTAAGGGAACTTCTTTCAGAGATTCCCATAGTAGGTCTGCCAGTTCCTGCGATCTCGGTACATTGTGATAACATGACCACAATTGCTAAGATCAAGAGTTCAAAGTTCCATCAGAAAACAAGAAGACACATACAAATCAGACTTAAGACGTTAAGAGATTTGGTGTCTTGAGGAGTGTTGGCTGTGGATTTTGTTGGATCCAAAGACAATACGACATATCCGTTGACTAAGGGACTTGATAGATCTTTAGTCCTAAAGTATAGGCTTGAAATGGGACTGAGACCCATTGGAAGTTCCTCTACAATAGCAACCCAAACTATCTGAGTTGAGATCCCACAAAGTAGGTTCAATGTGGTATTAACAAGCTGTTTGGAGAATTACTTACCACTCTTAGTTTAATGCTTATGCATCGGTGACTTATCCCTAGAAGCATGAGTGTCATTTAAGCTGCAAGTTTAGAAAGAGCATAGTCTCTGAATGAGTTCAAGCTTTTGGGCAGGATGTTACCAGTACATCCTTGGAGAATGCCACCTATGTGAGTGTTACTGTGGGCCGCAGCTAAAAGAAGAGGATTTTTCCAGAATACACTCATGAAACACGATATTATTTTATCATAAGCCCGGTAATTTATGGGGCCCGGGTATCCCCCTTTTATTGAAAAAAAAGATAAGAAATACAAGAAAGAGAAACTGAAGCATATAGCTTCTACAGAGACTTCAAAAAAAGTATAAAAAAATCCAACATGGCCTTCAAGCATCGTTGACGCTACCTTTGAATTTTCTTAACGCTTTCTCTTTAGCCATCCTAAGCTTTAGAGATCTTCCTCCTTCTCAGCCTTGGGTAAAGAATCTTCAACATTCTCTTCTTCATTCTCAGATTGACAACCACCAACTTCAGCTAACTACATGGATGAAGGATGCTGTATTGAATGGTCAGACCAGACTTCAGTATTCAAATTGCAAGGAGGGTTCTCTCCATGAGACGTCGGGAATAACCAGGAAGGGAGCATCATGGGATCTTCTAATTCACAGGATTTTGAGGCAAACTGGATGTGAGGAGTAGAGGAAAAACTCTTGCCCTTTTCATTGGAGTTCTGCCAGGTAGGAGACAAGGGAATGTGTTGAAGGGGAGACGAGCCACCATGAGACAGGGCCATACCATCCTTTTTTACTTTTAAAGGAATTGGAGAGACGAAGCCATACATATCAGTCTTTAAACCCGAATACTTCTCTCTTTTTGAAGGTTTTTTACCTGAGCGAAGCCCTCCTTAATGTTATTGTCAAAACGTTGCTGCTCTGGGCTACAAATCCCTTCTTGTGCTTCTGGAGATGAAAGGATGACCTCTCTAGCATTTGTACCTTCATCTAAATCCATATCTTCAGGGGGTTGATCAGCTTGAGTAGGTTTAGCAGAAATTGCATTTAAAAATCCTTTCTTCAGTAAGGGAGTTTGAGTCTGGGAGGATTCAACTTTGTCCTTCAAATCCATACTTCTCTTGCCCTTCTTTTTAGATGAAACTTTCGTCCACCCATCTTCACTTTCTTTCTCCGAAGGATGAAAAAATTGAGGAGTGGTGGGATAGGGAGCTGCAACTTCCTTCGAGAGGCATACTGCTTCTTTGTCTCTGATTACTAAGGCTTCATTTCTTCTGACTCTTGAAGCAGGTGGCTCAATACCTTCCTCCACGATGCTCTTGCCCTTATTTTACTTTAAGTATATCCTATCACCTTGTGCAGTAATTTGATCTTGATGCTCACCAGTCAAGGCTAGTATCTCCCCTTGATATTGGAGTTCTTGATCCCAAGAGGACTTGGTTTCGATGGAGACTCTGTTGCTGATGCAGAGGTTTCAAATTATTTGAACTCTCTTGTTCCTGCATATAACCTTGCTGAACCTGATTCTGGATATGGATTTGTTTGTCTGGAAGGTTATTAAGCTCCTGCTGCAAATTCTCAAGATCCACGATTACTTGTAGAAGTTGCTGGGAGGTTCCATCTAGCGCTGGGGATAAGATAGAAGCATCGGCCTGTGGGATTAAAGCTCCTGTGGCTTTCCACATTTTTTGAGGCTCTCCTCCAGTACCTGCATTCATTCTGTCCCAGTCTATCTTCTCCTCCAACCTTCTTTTTATTACAATTTGATTCATTATGCCCAAAAATACAACAATACGGACAAAACTTGGACAATCTTTCATACACGATTTTTTGTCTGAAAGTTTGAGCTCCATTCTTTATGATCACATATTCTTGCATGGGTGCAAGGAGATCAATCTCAACATAAACCATGACATAGCTAGGCCTTGTGAATTCAATTACATTCTTATCAACACAGATATATTTCCCTACGGCCTGCGTAGTAGATTTAATGATGCTCGGATTCTGCAAGTGCACATTTAGGCCTGGAAGTCCAATCCAAATTAGTACTGGGTACATCTCAGATTTGGTCTAAAATAAGGAGACCACTTGATAATCGAGACCCATTCATTCTTGAATCTGAAATCCTCCAAAGAATAAGAGGATATGAAATCCTTTTCCTCCTCATATCTAATCAATATATGTCTCGAATCTAGAGCTCCCATGGAAACTTCACCCAGATGCTGGAATCTATTTTTCAAAAAATCCCTAAACCTTGCTATTAGGGAATTGGATAAACGTTTCTGAAGAATTAACACTTCTTCTTCATAGATCACAATAACACTTTCCGCGTCCACCTTAGAGGCTTCCCTAACAGGGATAGCCTCACTAATAATAGGGGGAAAGTGAGAAGCTTTCGTCGCAGCAGCGTAAGAGATTCTGGATGGATTCCTTGGTGCTGTAGAGGCTTTTTCAGTGACTTTTTTTAAATCTTATTTCTTACCGAACAAGATTGAAGGGAAATCTTCAGCATTGAAAAATCTTTCATCTCCATTCCTTCTTTTTCCAATAACAGCAAGATTATCACCAGATTTATCAATCTCCGGATCCGCCATTATAGGCAACTTCCAAAATAATCCAGGTCCACGTGTCAAAACACACGAACCCTAAGTGACTACGACCACTGCCTCAAACCAAAAATAGAAACTCTTCAAGAAGGAAGAGAAAACTAGTACCGCCACGAACTTCAAAGCCAACGAAAACAAAGGAACACCAGATTTTCACCAAAGTGGGAATCAGTACAACGTAGTCTTCAGAGAGGCCCAATCCGCAGGATCTTGAATACGAAGAACTTTTGAAGCACCTTAGGGTGGGGATTGGTTTTAAGCAAAAGAAACTAATCCCAGATCAAACAAGCCAAACCAAATCCACTCTAAAAGCGAATAACGAGTGAGATCGAACATCTAACCCATATTAAAAGGTTAAATAATCGATAAGAAAGGATGAAATGATCTGAAGAATGGAGAAAAAGAAGAACTCCCAAATCACATTTTTTTCTCCAGAGCTTCTCTCTCCTCCCAATGGTGGTGCTCCTTTGGCACCAACCTTGAAGATTGTATCAAGAACAAAACTTTGTTGTTTCTACTATATGCTTTAACACCAAGGTCCGAAGTTAAAGTAGTTCACTTTGTTCCTGTTAAAGTGAAAGTAGTAAACTCAGATAGAGGTTCAAACCGTAAGGTATCTTTACTGAAAGCTAAGTGTGGCAGCCGAAAGATGTCTTTTTAAACTCTCTTTGAATATCTTTTCAAATTGGTGATTTCATGGGGGATTGTTGTATTTAAAGTATGTAATTAGGCTTTAATTAGAAAGCCTATGCAATTACAATAGGAGCTAATTTGGTCTCAATTGGGAAATCAAATGGAATGGAGGGAAAGTTGTGAATTCCCAAATTTGAAACAAGGAGAGTTATGGGTGAAAGTTTAGTATCACATGTAGTATTTCTAAACTTTTAGTAGACTTATATATGAGTTCACATCCCAAGCTCTTGTAGCAATAGTACAGAGGAGGAATGGAGGGACACATACATGCATGTGCGCGCTCCGCTCCAGCTCCAACTCCAGCACCGGCTCCGGTTCAGACTCGGGAGAGTCAATTCGGATCCCGATACTTTTACTGTGGGTTTCATTTGGTTGGTTGATTAAATTAATCAGATGCATTAATTTTGATCCGATCGCAATAGGAATCCGACTCGACCCAAAATGGCTCGTTTTAGCCGTGGTTTCGAAATCTGAAGGGACACGCCCGTTGAGGGGTATTTTTGAAAAATGGAAAATACTGCGCTCTAGGGCATGCAAGTCTCTTTATATATTCCTCCCCCAACGCCGTTTTCTTCTCACGCAAGAAAACTCTCTCGCCACCGCTTTTGCTCTTTGTTCTCCCACTGCATCTGCGGTATGTTCTTCTCGGCTGCAAGTTCTTTGAGTTACTTTAGAGGACTGTCTCATCGGTGTGCGTGGACGAAGATCGCGTACCATCGTATCCTGGGAGCGGATCGCCAGTACCCTACGCACCAGTATTGTGGGGGTAATTTCCTCTCTAAGGATAGTTCATTTCATGGACGCTTCGCTGATATCTAATCTAATTCTTCTTTCTTTTTGTTTGCTGCAAATTGTTTATTGCTTTACCTTTCTTGGATCTCGCCCTAATTTCTGTTTCTGTTTAATCGGTTCTTATTTGAATTATGTAATCGGATGATGAATGAGAAACATACGATTATCTTGATGTTAATCTGTATTGCTTCTCTGTTAATTCATTTGGATCCGTTTAATTACTGGTTAAAATATGCTTTGATGATCCTGTTTACAACAATAGTTCTTTGAATGATTAGGAGGGTTGGAGAGGGTTGGAATAAGAAAATGTGATGTGATGCCATATTGGTTTGTGATGAAATCCCAACCCAAAAATGCAGAGGGGTATGTCGGGTTGCTCCGGGATAACCCGACAACCAAACACGTCCTTACGCTGCCTTAAATGTCAAGTACCCCAGGTTTCTGTGCTTGGTGTCATTCTTGTATGTCATTGTTTTGTTTGCTGAGCAACTCTTTTCCCGGAACTTTATTTTGATGAATGGTGTCTGATCGTTTATAAAAAAAACTACACAGGCTATCTAAAATATATTCTGAACTAACATAATCAATATGAATATATAATACTAGAATATAACATATTCCTTGACATAATTGCATACATAGGTAGAGTGAGGATCGTGTTGTACCTGTTGTATGCACGACAGCCGCTCGATCAAGCTCGAGTTTGAGCGGCTGTGGTGCGTACAGCACCACAGCAGAGGACCCGGTCCCACATAGGTAATACACCATTTTAGCCATTGGAAGTAAAACATCAAAATGGGATTTATTTGCTTTGTTCTGCGTAATTCCATTCTGATATTACACACGAACTGCCCGGAAGGGATCCGTTGCAACCAGGAGTGAACCCGAGCCGCTCGATCGAGATCGAGCGGTTCATACGAAATCAAGGGTTTTGTGGGTCCTTATCTTGCAAACCACTCGATCTCGATCGAGCGGCTCAGATTCACTCCCGAGCTGCCTAAGCCTGCATCAGATCCCTGCTGCACAGCAGAGGATCCGCTCCCGAAACTGCACCGTTCACGCGCCATGTGTGCGCCCACTGTGGGCCCTAGGTAGGCAATCCTATCGGTCATGTCATACATTCTGCATGTACGAGCCTCGAGGCATTCGCCAAGCATGCTATCTTTGATTTGCTTGAGTAATGGGTCGGGGGAAGAGAAGAATAAGCTATTTTTTCATGGATTATCAGACACGTAGTCTTTAATTAGAATGTAAAGCACAACTTAAGTTATTTTTTCATATCTATTTACTTTATGCAGCAACCAATGGTATTGTTTTAAATAACTACAAAATTAGCACCACAATGAAGCACAGCTAATGAACACACCATATATATATACACTAAGCAAACTTCACGCAGTTGACGAGTATAAACATGGATATTACAATTGCATCGGTTTAATATCTCACGTCCATAGTCATTTCTGTAAACTACACTAATTACCTTATTTGATACATTAATTAACATGTACATTAGAGTTACCATCCTACACATTCCATGATCGTCCATTAGAGATTCTTGAAAGGTTTGTAGTCCTGGACTTCCTGCACTAGGCCCTGGATCGAGCCGACGGCCGCGACCAGCGATATCACGAGGCAGCCGACGCTGAGGACTTGCAGCCAGACCCAAGTCTTCGAGAGACGCGGCACCTTCGCTTGCTTGATGTGCATCTCGACTGGGAAGTAGACGGTGAGGGGCCAGAAGGCGAGGGCTCCGAGAAGACCTAAGAAGGAATTGAAGAAGGGGAAGATCATCGCGACGACCGTGGTGACGATGACGTACACGGTCCTCCAGATCAGGCGGAACGCGTTGATCGGGTAAGGGCCATGGAAGGGGATGGTGAGCATGTAGTCCTTGGTCAGGAAGCGCTTCTCTGGCCAGTAGTTTAGACATCTGAGCTCAACGAATTGGAATATGGGCTGGGCAAATACCTGCAACATTAATCATGCATTTATTTGGTGAATTTGTGATTATACACCCGAGAAATTCGCGTTTATTTCTGGGCCCTTTACTTGGTAAGCTCCTATGAGATGGAGGGCAATGCAGACGTTGCCGATGTCGATGAGCCAGAAGGGTTCGTAGAAGCCGAAACCGGTGAGGAAGTTGCCAGGGGCGTCGTTGCCGAAGGCGGCGTAGCCGAGGCAACCGCATAGGATGTAGAAGACCGTGGTGGTGAAGACGCCTATGGAGGAAGCCTTCTTCATCACCTCGTTCTCCGGTGGGCTGGACTTCAACGTGTCCTGCATTAATTTTTAGGGTTCGTTTGTTATCAACTCTATTTTCGACGGAGGAATCGTATGCTTCGATTTGGTATTCAAATTCTACAGGCACTATGGAAGATGCGACACAAAGTTTGTTGTTACTGCATAAATTATAATCGAAGATGTGGCTGCCATTTCGACGTTTAAAAAAAATCTCAATTACTTTATAAAATAGGTAAAGAGTTGGTGGACAAGGGAATGGAACTATTTGGAACAAATAAAAAATTCGATTCCTGGATTTATTATACTGCAGAGTGCCAAAAAAATAGAAAAGGTCGTCTGCGCGTTCAACGGCTTAGAGGTTTTAAAGGCAAGTTCTACAGTAATCCTCACCTGTATCTCGACTAGAACAATAGAGAAAGTATAGGCAGCTGCAATGTCCCCGAGAGATTGGAATATCCTCCAAATCTTCTCAGCTTCAGTCACATCTATCCCGACGGTTACTCCGGTCAAGCTCATCCTCACTCGGTGCCCACCTTCTGATAATTCGATTTAATATCACGCAGCTTGGTTAAACGAATCGAGCAGAACCTAGCCATGTAATTAACATCATAACAACAAGTGCGCGCATGTTTTGGTTACCGGCTATTCTCGCGATGGATAACCCAATTCCGATGAAGGAGTACGTGAACGACATGACTGCGGCGAGCGCGGATAGCCAGGACAGCTTGTGGAAGTTGGGTATCTGGGACAGGACTATCTGGAATCCGGCAAATATGGCCATGTAGAGGTAGTTGGAGGCATCGCACTTTGCTTGGTGGCCATTGGCATGAAAGCAATTTGACCTTTGGATAGCACTAGACCAAGAATATAGATAAAGCCATTCAGTAAAAGGGAATAAGGAATAATCGTCGTATAGGGATATTGATCAGGAATAGAAATTGGATTAGTGTTCTCACGCCATGCTGATGGAGCCTGTGATGGTGAATCCGATGGTCACCCCAATCAAATTCACAAACTGAGCAAATCCACACATCTGAACTTGAATTCCTCCTGGAAAATTAGCAAAAAAGGAGACTTTAATTTGATCTCATGCTTTTTGTTAATCCCGTTAATCCACACATCTGAACTTGTAACTTTTTTTCACCTAAGTTGGCCCTGACGGCATCCATGTAGGTGTAGTTCCTCTTGCCGGAGATGGGATCAGGAGACCTATACGCATTGGCGAGGAGGATGGAGGTGAGCCAGGTGATGAGGGAGAAGATGACTAGAGCAACAGGTCCTGCAATCCATCCCAACTGCGCGATTGCCCATCCCAAGGACAGCACCCCGGACCCAATCACAGCCGTTATTATGTGCGCGCTCGCAGTCCACAGTGTCCCTACAAGTTAACAGTAGAAATATTACATGTGCATGCTTTCTATGGAGTTGAACGAGCCGAGTCGAACGTTTAACGAGACCTTTGAGATGTATTCAAGATATGGTACCTGTTCGTTTCTCGTGCCCGTCGTCGTCTACTTCCTTCTCGACATAACCGAGCTCCAGCGATTGAAGGGGACGATCCATGGAGGTTGGACGATCCATGGAAGCGAGACGCAGGAGAGTGGATGGGAACGAGGCAGGCTGTGTGGGTGAGGGGGGCTCATGGTTGAGTGCTCCTTTTTATAGGATGGTGAAAGGGATATAATGGTCATATCATACACTCGCATATAATTATCCCGTTTTTGGTGTAGGTCTTTGCAACTTGAGAAATTGAAGATTGAGTAACATAACTACTATATTTGCGTGCATGCCCTTGTAGAATTTATGCATCGCAGTATTCCCCGAAACTTATCTAGCGATGGTAAATTTCGCTTTCTTAATGCACCTTTCGCAACAACCAGCCACCCATAATTTAAGTCTAGAAGAAATTATAGTGTCATTGAAAATGATAATAACAAAAGCAACATCAAGAAAACGTTTATAATTGATTAGAACATTATTATATGGATAGTTTAAAAAGGAATAAAAATGTGTTGCTCACAACTTTTTGGATTTGCAGCGCGAAGCGGATAATGGGTACTACAGCGGTGTTGTAATTGTTATTTTTTTTTTGAGATTTTGATTTCCAAAATTCAACCTTATGAATTACAACGTTGACTAATGCTCTGTATATCTTTCAAATTTTGCTCAAATACGAGAACATTTGATATTTTATCTTAATGGTCAGAGATCTGATCAACATTTAAGCAACTTCAATCCCATTTAAAAAAAACTGGTCTATTGATCATTAGGATAAAATAGCAATGTCCTCGGATTTAAACAGAATTTTGGAGGATTTGTGAAGCATTAGTCGAAGAAGTAATCCATAAGATTGGATTAATATACAACGCACCCGGGACACTCAGAACAAAAAAGTCACAAACAAAACTTCCTAGACTTGTATCTCCTCCATGCATATTCAAAAATTACCAAACTCATTTTTATTATTCTTAAAATTAATTTATCTATTTAATGAAGGTAGTTTCATTTAGTTTAGAATTGAGATGTGAAAGTTGACTTTTGGGTCCCTATTGTACCATATACATGTATATAATATTCCTTATAACCATTCTTTTTATTTTTAGCTTTCTTATATTTTTAATTCCTTGTAGATATTATTTGAAATACATTTGAATAATAAACATAAAATAAAAACATGAAAAAGACATGTAAATAAAGTGTTAGAATGTATTGGTAAACTATACCTATAGAGTACATAAATATATTTGCTTATGTAAATAAATAAAATCAGAAAAAATATAATAAAAATATTTTAATATATAATTAAATAAGTTATAAATATACAAAATATTAAAATATAATAATAAAATAGGAAATACAAAATAAAAATAAAATATCCTAAATACATGTATTTATACCTATTTGTATACATGTAAATATTAGCACCTAATAAATTAACTTGTAAAAATAAGTAAAAATCATAATAAAATACTATATAAAATAATAAAGATTTTTTTATATTTTAATTAAAATTAATAAAAGCATTTTTACTATTTTTAAATACTTTAATAAGGTAATTATTCCCCTAATTACCCTGATTGGTCCACGTGGACCAATCAGGCGCCTCTGTGAGTTTATCCAGGTCAACTGCACGGTCTTCGGCCCTCTCTTCTGTCAGAACCTCCTACCACTGCCTCTTCTCCAATTTTTTTGGCTTGATGCACATCTCGAGGAAGCTTGCTTCCTTCAGCAGACTTTTGCAGGGAACGATCGAGTATCACACCATGTCCTGATCATCCCCATTCGATCATGCAAGTTCCCAAAATCCTATGATATCGTACCATTCCTCTTCTTGTAAATAAAACCCAAATCCCCTTTTGCCATTTTTATCCTTGTTTTCCTCATGTAACCCCAGTAGGAACTCAGGGTAGCAAGACCTTGGTGACAACATTGTCTTCCCCTCCTTGTTGGCGAGGATAAGGTTGGGAATCGGGCCATTTAGGTGTTGCCAGACCATCACCGGCGATGCTTTCTCTCCTCCCTGCTCCACAGGTATGATTTGATAATTCTAGGTTTATCTCATTGCATTTAGTTCCAATAGTGTATGTAGCTTTTAAATTCCTCAGTTAGCTTGTAGGTTAATTTAATTTTAGATTCTTTGTTCGTTGGAGCCTTAAACTCCATCTTGAAATCATCATCATCATCATCATCTATATGTTCCGACTCATTTTCACCCCATTTTCATAGATCTATGCATTCTCAACATTTCGCCCACATTTCCACCTCAGATGCTGCAAGGATTCGACCTATCGAGCTCTCTCCATCACCCCGTGACGGAGCTACTCACCCAACATTTCCCCTGTGTACAAGCTTCATCTTCTGGTCGAGGATCATCGCCTCGAACTGGGGAACATTTTCGTGCATGTTTTGGGCTTCAACGAACACCCCGAGATGGAACCAAGTCCAACTCAGACCTCCAAGTACCTTGAGCTCTCTAAGCCCCTCACGGTGGGGCCCAGACCATCTAACACCACCTACAGTCCTAGTACATCCCCAGGAAGCTATTGGACTCTTTGGTGATGAGAACGGAGGTCGGAGACGCCGAAGATCATCATTGGAAGTTTGAGCAGCAAGTGTTCTTGGGGTATTTTTCGTGACACCCCTGAACCGTTCGATTAAGAACCACGACCCAGATTTAATATGGGTCGTTCAAAGTTAGGTGAACCGTTATGCAACGCCCGCCGCCCGATCGTCAATTGAAGCCACATGGAACTCCATGTGACGTTCGATAAGGCACCTTTTAGGGTAATTATTAAGTAACCCTCGTGCTTTTGTAGTTAGCATTAAGTCCTGTAAGTAATTAGGCTAGTTCGAATATTTGTGTAATAATTGCATCGGACCGTCACACTTTCTTGGTATTAGCAAAAAAGTCCTACATGCCACCCACATGCTCGCGAGCATGAGGGACATTGTTATTTTGCACATTAACCCTGCCAGATTTTGGTATTTATTTTTAGTCCTCAAAATTGTAATAAAAGTGTTAAATTTTGGGCATATTTGCACGCTACCCCTAGTATATTTTTATTGCAAAAATACTCTTGCCAACTTCTATATTTATTTATTTGCATTTCTATTTTTATGAAATAGCTCCTACGCCTATTAAATTGCTGGAAAATCATAGTAAATGCATGATCTGATGCTTGTTCACACATAATTTTTATTTACACTTTTATTGCATTTTCCCATTTATTAAAATAGAATATGAGCTAAATATTCCTTATTCACATATAAAATACAAAAAATATAACTATTTGTAAAAAAATCCAAAAATAAAGCATATATTAGTATATATTCAACCTCTAGACCAAAAATCACAAAAAATAAAAAAGAAAATATTAAAATATAGATAAGCATAAAACTCATAAAAACCAATAAAAATTCCTAAAAATACAAAAAAAATAGATTTCCTTTGTATATTTTTATTTATAATACCTACTATATAATGAAAATAGTCTTGGGAAATTTTGGACTTATTATCTGTTTTTAATTCTCAAAACATATTGGCCTATATATAATGCTCATTGTTTTGTATATTTAAATACGTTAAAAATATTTAAAAATTAGCTAAAATTTATATAGAAAATCACAAAAATAAAGAAAATATAAAAAACAAAAACATTTTATTTTGTATATTTTGATTATATTTACATATATTTAATATTATAAAACCTTATCTAATATATATACACATTATATTACTTATATATACTTATTATTATTACTTATAAATATATAATATATTTAAACCCCTTAAAAAATAAAAAGGATTGTTCATGCATATATTCCCCTATCTTTATTTATTTATTTATTTTATATGCCTATAAATTATTTATAGTATCTATTATTATCACATATATATAATATACCTTAAAATAAAAAAGAAACTAGAAATTTGCAAAATTAAAAAGGAAATAAAATTTAAAATTTAGAAATATAACAATTAAAAATATAAAAAATGAAAATTATTAAAAACCAACAAAAAATCAGAAAAAAACTAAAATGTACAAAATAATTATTATTGATTTTTATTAATTAATAATAATTATACCTATCCAATTTGCTCTTAGTGGCTCGACCCCTACTACTGTGTCACTATACATCTTATGTGGGGCATGATAAATTTCACCTTGCATTATTCATTGTCTATTTATATATCTGATGAATCTCTATTTTCTCATCTTTATTCTTTCATTTGGCCTTTAAACCCTAGCTAACTGCATGTAAATCACATTCTTTTGTATAAAATAACACCTATTATTTATTGTGTATAAAATATTGTATTTAAAGCTAAAATAAAATAATAAAGAAAAGAAAATAAAATACGATAGGTATTGAATGACTCTAAACCTTGAGACCTAAGCATCATGATGACTTGATCAACAAGGAATAAAGTAGGGGGAGGTAAGGGCCAATAAATACAAGAAACCCTAATTTTTAACTTTTCAATAAGTCCATTTTGGAACCTATTTTATGGTTTATTATTTATACCTCAAATCAATAAATTTTGTATATGAAAGTTGTAGATAAAAGTACATAGAAAATTGCAAAACTTATTTCACATAAAAATAATATATATTGTGATTTCTACACTTAGAATAAAAATTCAAAATCCCAACTTCATAGACCCATATATTCTCAATATGAACTCAAAATTCACAAAATCACTTCAATTGTATATAACTTTTAATTAGATATTTAATGAAAGTGATTTCATTCAATTTGGAGTCAAGATGTAAAAGTTGGATTTTGGATCCCTATTATATAGTATACCTGAATAAAATATCAGTTTTATTTATTCCTTATATTCTTCTTGATTTTATATTTTTATTTATTTTTACAAGTATAATTATAGGTATATAGATGAATATACCTATAATTATACTTGTAAAAGATAACCTATAATAAATCAATTTGTAATAAAATATTATATAAATTAATAAATATTTTCTATGTTTTGACAAAAATTAAATAAAATCATTTAATAATCTAAATTGAATTGATAATTTCACTTTATCTTTTAGCATCTTAATTGGCCCAATCAAAGGCCATCATTAGTTGGCTCGCTGCTCAACTATGCTTACGCCTAAGGTTAGTCATGTCAGACCGTCTTTGACCCCAGTACATCGATTTTTCATCGCTATTCCTTCATTCTTCCGGGATGATTCCTTCTGCACTATTGTTCCTTGATCCTTGACCCTTCACGCCCACATATCACCTCGATCTGATGATCAATGAAGCAATCAGAATCCTCTGTCAAAGACCCGCCTGTATAAAACTCCACCACCACCCTCATTTGAACTTATCTCGCTCCCGCTTTGAAATCATCGAGCTTCTTGGTCTCTGAGGTAGTTGGTGACAGCAGCGTCTTCGCCCTAAAGTTTGGCGTGGAGGAAGAGGCACGACGACGATGATCCGAGCCTCGACAGAGTAGCTGGCAGAGCTCCTCCTTGGTTCCCTTCTTCTCAGGTCGAACCTTAGTTTTCTTTAGTTATGTTCATTCCTAGTGTAATGGATAGCCTAATTTAGGATTTATTTTCGATTGCTTTCGCATTTTATTCCTTAAAATTCCAAATCGAAGTTCTCCAGAGCTTCATCTCCGACCATTGTTTCGTCGTCATCCGACCGTTACTCCGTCCGCCTATCACCTCCATTCTTTTCCCCCTTGGATTTCTGAATGCCCCATGCATGCTCGTCCACCTGAATCCTTGCTGGATCTGGTAGTCAGTTCTCTTCCTTCATCGTATGTTAGAGAACCTCCGCCTCCCTCCATTTTCATTTCATTTCATACAATAAGACCGCTGGTACCTTCATCTTTATTCGTTGGTACTAACCCTGCAGGTATTAGAGGCCAAAGACCCATCTTGGGTCAGATTTTGACTCAGTCGATGTTCATGGTCACATTTCTTCCTCGAGCGTCGGTGCTCATTCTAGTGACCCTAGGCTCCATCTGAGACCTCTAGGAGCTTCCCACACACGCCAGGAACCTTTTGCAACTTGTCATGAAGCTAAAGACCGTTGGAGTAGCGCAGGGGAGCAGATTAAAGTTGGCCTAAACACGTGTTCTTCCCTATTCTTCCTCCCCTACTCCCCACTGTTGAATGGACAAGGAGTTCCAGATTGTACAGTCTTCGTTGGATCTAATTGAGCCATCACCGTCAGATCTCGCTCGAGGTCTGATCTCCACCGCAGATCCACGAACCAGTATTCATTGTTGAGGAGGCATCACGCGTCTAAGTGAAGAGATCAGCGACGTCTGATCAACCACGTGAGGGTATTTTGTGCTTTAGCCCTGTATTTTTGTAATTTCCCTTTAACATTTAAACTTTTGTCTACAATGCAAAATATTCTAGTTATTTTGCATTTAGCCACATATAATTTCCATATTTGCATTTAGGTCCAATCCACGTCACCTTACGTACATGTTCGTGTAAGGGGACTGGTTATTTTGCATATGAACCCTCAGACTTTTTGTGGTTCTTTTTAGTCCAAGTTTTTGCAATATTAGTATAATGTTTTATGTAATATTTGCATCTGACCCCTCGAACTTTATAATAATTACAAAATACTCCTTCAGGCATATATTATTGGGAATATTTGGTATTTTTCACGTTTTTCCCCTATATTTTTGCGTAGGATTTTGGTTTAGCCCAGAACTTTATTTTAATTACAAATAGGCCCTTTTCGGGCTGTATTTTCTTTTTGTTAAATTTATTTTTGTTAAAAATAGCTCTTGTACCCTAAAATTTTGTAGAAAATTGGGATAAATAATTTATATATTATTCTACAATATATATTTTTATTAAGTATTTTATCCTATATTTCTATTTATTAAAAATAAAAAATAGAGCAATTTTTTGTCTAACATTGAAAAATACAAAAAACTAGAAAATATTTAGAAAAATTCTAGAAAAATTAGGAGCTATTTGTTATTGTATTTTGTATCTATAGACCAAAAATCCCTAAAAATAAAAAAAAGGAAAATACTAAAAATTAAAAGGCTCCAAATCTTTATAAAAATCAGAAAATACACTAGAAAAATCCAAAAAAAATCTTTCTATTTATAAATTTTGTCTATTATATTTGTTATATATTAAAAATAGTTTTGGAAAATTTTGAAACTTTTAGCTATTTTTAAATTCCAAAAAAATCCGACCTATTAATATTAGTCATTGTTTTGACTTTTTAATTCAATTAAAAATCCAAAAAAATAGTAAAACTTATAAGAAAAATACTTAAAATAGAGAAAAAAACTAAAAAAGATAAAAATATTTTATTTCTAGTTTTTTAGCATTTTAAAATATATTTATAAATATAAAATCCCTAGTCTATATATAGTTACATTTACTTAGATTAAAAATTATAATTATTATAATTTTTAAAAAGCTAAAAAAATATTTTCATTACCTTTAAAAAATAAAAAGGCATGTACCTTAGTGTATGTTCTTATCATTTTATATTTTTATTATCTATATTATCTATACTTCTATTATAACTAATTATAAAGAAAGGAAATTTTAAAATCAAAAAATATAAAAAGATATCTAAAAACTATAAAATTAAAAATAAATAAATAAAACAAAAATTCCACAATAATAATAATAAACCACAGAAAATCATAAATCTTCACAAAAACCCAAAATACACTTGTTGTCTTTTTATCCAATTTTGTTTTCTATCCCCCGTCCTTCTTATTTTCGACACCCTATACATACTTCCACTGCACATATATATATAGGGTTATAATAAATTTTGAACCCTCATTTTGATTGATTATTTAATTGATTTCGTGGGTTGATTGTTGATCGACCTCGATTTTTTTGAGCTACCGCCTCAATGACAATATATTCTCGCACTCCGTGAGGATAATTTAGACCCTCTCAAGATATGTGTCATAAATATTGTGGGTTGATTTTTGTCTTAGTTAAATGAGACATTTCGATACCATGAGAGCGGTCGCACCAACGATGGCCGGATCTAACCCGTCGGACACAGCATGCCCTCCAAGACCTGGCATTAGGAACCCCTCATCAGCCTGCTAAACAATATCCATATTAGGCATCCAATCAAGTATTTAGCATCTCACAATTGCACTATATATTGTCATATTAGCATTCTAGTGGCATAAAAGAATAACAAAACATTGAGGAAGCAATGGCATATAGAACTAAGATTCATGGTTAAATCACGATTGCGATGCTACATTGCCCATTATCTAATGGAAAATTAGTTTACACAACATGAAGGGTATAATATGGCCATATTATCATCAACACAACCATTCGTGCATCTATATTTGAGTTTTCAAGCATTTGTAGCATGTCATTCATAACTAAGTTGTATATGTGATGAATCCTCATTTCATCACCTTTGTTCTTTTATTTTGGTCTTAAAACCCTGGCTAAATGCATCTATATATCAATAATTTGTGAAGATAAACACTCAATAATTCACAATTAATACCGTATAAATATTGTAACAAAGACTGTAGAAAATACTATATTTATGTCATATAAAAGAATAAAGGAAAGAAAAGAAAAAGAATAAAATGTCAACCCTAGACCTTGAGACCCAGTTATCATGATGACTTGATCGACAAGGAATAAAGTAGGGGGAGATAGGGTAGAAGAACTGTACAAAAATATACAGAAAATCACACACAAAACTCTAATTTAATTTACCCAATAATAGCATTTTCGTACTTATTTTATTTTATTATTTTTACTCCTCAAATAACAAAACCCTCAACATGAAAATTGTAGATAAAAAATACAAAAAAAAATAAAAAATTAATTTCACAAAAAATAATGAAAAGTGTGTCCGAGACATACAACAAAAGGCCGCAAAAAAACTTTACCGACTTCTATCTTCTCCACATTGTATCGAAATTGACAACCCACCTTTAATTGTATATAAAATGTAATGAGGTATCTAATGAAGGCGGTTTCATTCAATTTGGAGTTAAGATGCAAAAGTTAGGTTTTAGGCCTTCATGGTGTAGTATACATGTACATAATATTCAATATATTTATTCTTATATTTTTTCTTATATTTTTATTAAATTATAAATAGTATACATAACACATTTACATAATTAAAATAAAATAAAACTAGCAAAAATAATCAAAATAAATGAATTACTTTTATACATAGATGAATTCCATATATACATATACTTATATAATATACTTACATAATTAATTAAGAATGTAAATAAATTCAAATAAATGGAAGAAAAATACCTAGATATGTATTTAAATAAACTAAAAATATATAAAATACATGTATATAATAATAAAATGTAAAATATAAATTTAAAAATAAAATATGTACAATACATGTAAATTTACCTATATATACATGTAAAAATTAATATGTTATAAATAGCCTTGAAAAATAAATAAAAATAGGCATTAAATACTACATTAAATTATAAACATTTTTGTTTTAACAAAAAATATTTTATTTATTTATTATTTTTTTAAAGAATTTACAAGCTATTCTCTATTCTCTTTTTCCTGATTGATCCACGTGTACCAACTAGGGCCCTCCAAAAGTTCAACAAGGTTAGTTGCCCTTCTTCTCCTCTAACCTGTGTCAGAACTCACGAGCTGCCTTCCTTCTCCATTTTCCCATGGCTGCTCCACTCCTCCATATCTCTCAAGACCCTCCACCTTTTACAGCTCTATGATCAGTCACCCTCGCCCATACCTTATCTTCCATCAACTACCATCCTCAATATTCCAATCCTCTTCGCCCTTTTTGCCCCTTGCCAGCCTATAAATAAACCAGGTCAGCGACCTTTCTTATTTTGAACCCTCTTCATCCTTTGTAACCCCCATTGGACACCTCCGTCGAGTCCCTGGTGACACCAGGAAGATCTACAACCCTTTGTGGCATGGATAAGGAATTGTAGAGGAAGATCCAGGTTCACTGAACCTCCCCTCTGGTGAGCTTCATCTTCTCCGAGCTCCAGAGCTTGTCGAGCTACTAGGTACGTCTCTAATTTTCACATTTGGCTTCCTTAGTTTACAATAGGTTTCAGTTCCATCTTTTAATCACGCATTTAGACTAATTTTAAAAATCAAAATCACTGGAGGTCCCCAATCTGGCACCAAATTCGTCGTATCCTTCTATTGTTCTGACCCTCTGTCGTCCCCATCCGACTCCTCATCGCCTTCTCCATCATAGCCCATTGTTTCCACCGTGATTCCTGCATGGAATCAAGCCACCAGAGTTCCCTCCACTGCCTTCGCCAGAGCTCCCATCTCCCAGCTCATTCATTGCTTCTACATCTTCAGTAGTGGGTCGAGGGGATAGCCCTCGACTCCCTTAAGATTTTGGTGCAGGTCCGCAACAACCAAGACCACCTGGAGCTCCACCCAAATCTCTAAATAGGAGCTCCAGGTTAGCCGACTTCCAGGGCTTCCAGGGCTCTTCAAGTGAGCCCTAGGCTCCGTGAAGATGCATGACGGATGCACAAGAATTCCAAGAAGGAGGTGATCTTTTCAGAGAAGAAGGAGGCCAGAAGTGACCAGGACCTGTGATTCAAGCTCTCCGGAGGTGAGTTCTTCGGTGTTCTTGTAGCCATCCTCCCAACCATTGGATCAGGCTTGAGGCCCAGATCTAATTTGGGTCCTTGATTTCGAATGAAGCAGTACGTAATCAGAACTGTCAGATCCTCCACCTGATCGCTCCTTGTCCCTCCGATCTCGCGCAAGTAAAGGGGTAATTTATTAAGTAACCCACTTTTTGTAATTGTAATATTTGTCCTGTAAATATTTTAGCACATTATAATTTTTGCATAAAAATTACAACTGGTCCTCTAAGGTTCTTATATATTGCATCTAGGTCTAGTGCCACGTCGACTCAAGTGGCGCTCCACAAGAGATGGCTATTTGCATCCATCCCCTCTGGCTTTGTATATTTTGGATTTAGTACTAAAAATGTATATTAAGTTCAAAACTTTGAGATATTTTTCATGTAACCCCCTAACTTTATTTTTAATGGTAAAAAACCATGTAAGGCTTATTTAATTTATTTTATGTGTTTCATTTTGGATTAAATAGCTACCTATCTCCAAAAATTGTGCGAAAATTAATGAATGTGCTTTGAATGATGATTATTCATGCTGTAATTTCCATTTATCACTTCATTGCATTTTCAATTTATTAAAAATCATTTGGTGTTATTTATTCCCTATTTAGAGATAAAAATAAAAAAAATTAGAAAAAACTTTGAAAATTTACAAATATATATAGTATATTATTATATAATATAGCTACAAACCAAAAAACACAAAAATAGCAAAAGAAGACCCTAAAAATTGAAAACCCTCTCTAAGTCTACAAAAATTAGAAAATATTATTAAAAATACATAAAAATTTCATCTTCTGTTTTATATTTTTATATATACATAATACTATAATAGTTTTAAGGAATTTTGGACTATTAATCTATTTTTAAAAACCGTAAAACTTTCGACCTATTTATTGATTTGGGATATTTTGCATTTTGAAAATACATATAAATTAGTAAAAATCACCAAAATAATTCCAAAAATAGAAGAATCTTTAAAACACAAAAATATTTTATTTTGTAATTTTTTACTATATATAGCTATATTTACAAATAGAATACTCTATATTGTATTATATACATATATATAGATATATGATTAATATTATTATAATTAAACATCTTATAAATATATTTTTAAATCCCTTAAAAAAATAAAAAGGACTGTTCTTATTTTTATTTTCTGATTTTTATATATCTAATATATATATCATACATATATACTATATAGTATACTTATTATTATATATAGAGATATATGTACCTATATTATATATTGAAAAGAAAAAAAATCAAAAATCAAAAATATAAAAATAAAATAAAATTTATAAAATTAAAAAAACAAAAAAATATAAAATTAAAAATTCATAAAAATTAAATATCATTGGAAACCCACAAAAATTCAAAAATAAAAAATGCACACAAAATAGTTGTTGATTCTTTGTATATAATAATTATTTGCATATCCCCCGTAGCTCTCCGAGGTTTGACACCCTACCATATTTATCCACGATACACATTTAATCTTAGGGTTTATTTCAAAAATTTTTAGCATGCTCTATATTTCATTGCTTGGTTCTCTTACTGTGGGTTGATTGTTTTGATTCATCAGCTATCGTGAGCGGCCATCACAACAACTGTAGTCCCGCCTTGTGTGAACCACACGACCGCCTCCTCGATAGTTGATGATTCAAAAATATGGCATCCAATTCCAAGCATGATTAGTGCACTAAGTAGTTGACCTAATTCAAGGCCTAGCAATAGCTTAACATGCCTTGGTGTACTATAGGTTCGATGGAAAATAAGTTCTATGTTCATTCACAATTGAATCGCATAAAATATCGCATACTAAGCTCCTAGATATTAATCAAACAACTCATGAGTCAATTGACCATTCTCCTAATCGACTAGAGTAGTCATTAGTCAATTCAAATGATGATGAGTCGATCGATGGCCCCCTTGGTCGACTCAATGAATGGCTCGGTTGACTAGGAGGCCCTTAGTCAACTCATTCAAGGATGAATCAACTAAGAGTCTTCATGGTTGACTTATAACGTGATGGGGTCACTAGCATGCCCTTCAATCAAATCATCAGAAGAGACGACGGGCATGAAAGCCTTTTTCAATCGACTCAACCGTAGGCTAAGCCAACTCAACCTCGTCAATCAGCTGACCTTTTGGGTTATTCAGATAATCGGTCGGCATTGGCCTATCCCAAGGTTAAACATGATTTTGATCATTTTTCCATAATTTATTGTGTTAATCTGACATAGGAAGTGGCATCGAAATCTATGAAATTCATAAGGTAATAATTTGATACATGAACTTTACAGTCGCGAGGTTGGATTACTTCCATCATGCATAAACAATGAGGCATAAATTGTTGAATACAAGCATATCAATATCATAACATTCAGTAAAAACATCGCATTTTTAATCGAAATCGAGTCCAATGCAAGGTCAATTTATGTTTATTCAATTGTTCTAATCACAAGAAAGGTTAGGAACACACTTTAGGAATTAGAGGTGTAACTAAATCATCGAGAAACATGGAACCAAGGAGGTTTATAGGATGAACTCTATATCTAAGATAGATATCCTCTTGTTTGCATTCTTCACTGCTCCCCATATAAGCCTTTCAATCCTATGGATAAAACTCATAGATTTGAACCTAGATATGATATCATTACGAGTCTTAGGCACTAGAGTAAAGAGATTAAGGGTAATTATGTGTTCTAATGATCGGATCAAGGTCTCCAATGGTTGTCTAGGCCTTGGGACATCTTTTCGAACTTCTAATGTAAAGGAGAGTTTTCTCTTGAGTCCACGTACGGTGGTTATTAGTCTCAACTTAGGGAATAGATATATTTCTACCTCTACACGATATTTAAATAGACATTACATAGTTGGAGTGTGGAAGAGATTGGGTTCCTAATGTGATAGAATCAATGACCTAACATTTTCCGAGACCAATCCACTGACTAACTTCTCTAAGCTTATTTTTGTCAATCCTTTCTATTTATTTTATTAACAAAGGTTCATATTTTTTACTAAAAAATTTAGAGTAAATGATAGTGGGATATTTAGAATGAAAATGGATATTGATGTATCTGAATATCCACTTACCATATTCGCAGATATCAAATAGCATTCCAATATCAATCAAATAAGGATAGAATATAGATATCATGCGTAAAAATAATATAATATAGATATGGTAACAACCAAAAGATTTGGTCTTTATCCTAAATATCCGAATATAGAAATAATATATACATATACATGCATACATACCTATAATATTGTGTTAGTAAATAAATAAGTTAAACCTAATGTCCATGCATCCCATCGATCTTCGACAACCACTATGTTTTTTTGTTTTGACAACCTCATAAGAATCCATAAATAAGATAAGTCTCAAGTAGGCTTCAACCACTTGACGACTATATCTATAGAGCAAACCCTCTTCAACTATAAGTTTTATTGATTTGCTAAATATTTTTATATAGTGTATGTGTATTGTAATGGTAACTTATTTAATTAAATCACTTCATGCTTGGTACTTATTCGACTCATATTTGTTCTTTATTCGATCCAGATTCCTATTCGATGAAATATTTGATTCGAATTTGTTTTCGATTGTGTTAGGATATGGTTCCCTAAATTCATATCTGGCTCATATCCGTGTCTATATTCGTATTCGAGGTGACGTTCAAGACAGTAACATGCTATATAAACCTCCCAATAGAGAGGGAAATATCATCAACCGATGTCGATTAAAAGTTTCGCATTGGGGAACCCTCTCCCTTCTATCTCGATCCCCCAGCTCTCTTTCTTTACGTACCTTAATCTCAGAAAAATCGAATCAACTATTTTCAATACAGTCAAAGTTTATATTCAAGTAAATTGATTTCGTAAAGTATTATTCTACATTCCTTGATTCAACTTGAGTCGAGTGATTGAGAATGGTATAATATTTGCAAGCAGTGTTCTATACAAAACACTATCTCACTTAACCTAATAGATGATAGAGTTGTGGCTAATGGAAAAGTAAACTCTTTTTTCCCCATATGACAGCTTCCAAGTTTACATGAACCCCCTTCGTGCACCTCTCAGATCTATCTTTATCTTATCTTCTCTTTGAGCAAGCATTTGACCTTTTCCTCAGTTCATGATGCAGTTGTGTTTAATCACTAATGGGGGAGCGAATTTCTTATTTTTTTCACAGTAGACTCGGTAGTATGGGAGGAAATATGTTAATGAAGTTTAAGATTATTCCAAAAAAATAGATTTATATGGATGAACACAATATGTGTTCACAAGCAGCCCCTGTTTTAATATGAGATCTTCCGCTTCTTCATCCTTCAGTCATTTCGTTGAAAGGTGAGAGGATGAATCGGACCAACTTGCTTTCACCCGACCAGCTCTATGTATATAAGTTTGCTCCATCTGACCAGGGAAAGTTAGCAGTAATGGCAAGCTTCTCTGTTTTTTTAGCAACCGTATGGAGCCGCAAGGTAAGGTTTCCGCTCGTTGTTTTATTTAAAACTCACTTTACACGCCTCTCAACTTTATTTTCTCTAATTCTTTTTAAGCAAGCATGTTGCATTACATCAGACATCGTAAAAAGAGAAAGAGAGACTGTTAAACTTCCATATGAAAATCCATCATGAGGGGGTATAAGAGGTGATATATATTAAAAGCTTTGTTACAGCTTAAAAATGGAAAAATACAAAACCATGAAATCAGTAATTGGAAATCTATAGTGAGCAAGTAGGGGTATGTGCCAGGGTTCAAAAAATCGGACCGACCGACCGGTTGGATTGGGAACCGGCCTCGACTTGGTCGGTTCGGCCGATTTTGTGTAATTAATTTCAAAAAAATAAAAAATCGGATCCGATCGATGGTCGGACCGAGTTGACCCGGATGGTCGGACCGAGTTGACCCATATGGTCAGACGGGGTTGACCCGGCCCAATTTTGATGGTTTCGTAAATTTTCAAAAATAAAGGTTTAAATAATGAAATAATAGGATTTTTTATCACCTGTGTACTTTTTAACTTCTGCGATATAATTTATGTCCTCTTTTTTGGAATATAAGTTGTGCCACTACTTTCTTAGAAAATTTTCTAGAAGCAACTATAAATAAATGATTACAATATTATATTCATATATAATGCTAGAAAATGTAACTAACTTTTGTAGAGTTTTACTCGAAATAGACAATCATTTATTTTATTGAAAGATTCGACATTTTAAACGATTATTTCATTGATATATAAATATATGTTTACTAAGCCCGGTCCGATTTTTTCCGAGTCGATAAGAACGATGATATCATGCTGACATCATCACCATCCAATCGGTTTGAACCGACGGTCCGACCCAATTGGACCAAACTGAAGACTGACTGGTTCCAGTGCGATTTTTAAGACCTTGGTATGTGCTATGACCTCTCTCTCTCTCTCTCTCTCTCTCTCTCTCTCTCTCTCTCTCTCTCTCTCTCTCTCTCTCTCTCTCTCTCTCTCTCTCTCTCTCTCTCTCTCTCGGTCGAATCCCAACTCCTTGAACAATAAGAATGGAACATGAAGACCAACTGAATGGAATTTATCTTCTTGACCACTTTGATGATAGCTACCCGAAAGTAGCATCGCTTGCATCAATCGAACACCATGATGATTTGAGCTTGGGATGCAAGTCTTATACATGAGAATGGCATTAGGATCTTATGAGCTCAAGTAGACCGATTGGCCTCTGATAATGCACACTTCGGCCTCTAATCTCACAAGTCAGTGACAAAAATTAATTAGTATTTTCGCTTTAGTTGAAAATGATATCTTGAAAAAGGAAAGAGGTATATATGCTGAACAAAACATATTCGGTTTGTTCCATGAATTAAGGGACAAAATAAAGCATAAATTGTAATTGTGTTCACTGTAATGCTGATTTTATTTAAATTTGTCACTATATCATCCGTCGTTGTATCTTTAGCGATGATGCAACAAATAATATGATGCACACTACAATAAAAAGGGTTTATAGTGATGTTTTTTTAATCCTTCATTTTATCGTCCGTTGTTAAAAATAGAGGATGGGGAGCTTGCACCAAGGTGCATGTAACTTTACATGCACCGGCGCTTATATCTTCCACATTTTTTTACTTTTTTGAAAAATACCACCATGTATATTCATCCATATATCCCTCCAATATGTCATTCAAAATTCGTCATAAACATAGACTCCTATGACCTCCATCCAGACAGGTCGATTACAGCAATTCTAAGACCGTTAAAATTAACTGTTCTGGATGGAGGTCATAGGAGTCTCTGTTTCTGACGAAATTCGAATGACATATTGGAGGGATATATGGATGAATATACATGGTTGTATTTTTCAAAAAAGTAAAAAAATGTGGAAGATATAAGCACCGGTGCATGTAGAGTTACATGCACCTTGGTGCAAGCTCCCCATCCTCTTAAAAATATAACGAGGATATTATCTATTATAAAGTAATTTTTAATACTTAAAAATAGCGACAGATGTCATATATTGTGTTATATCATTAGCGATGGTTTTAAAAAAATCAAGCAATATATGCTAGTTTTTAATTAAAAATTTAGTGACAGTAAAAAAATTTGAAAAAAATGCAACGGACAAACATCGCTATATGGATCATCCCTAATTATATAGCAACGCTTATGACATCTGTCACTAATTTCAAGTACAAAAAATACTTTGCAACGAATAATATCATCATTAAATCTTTAACAACAAACGATTTCGTTAGGGATTTAAAAAAACATCAACTATAGTTCCGTTTTGTTGTAATGAAAAACATGATTAATTATTTGTGCATTATACTTTCTTTCGATGGCCATCCTTAGGTTGTTCCTTCTTTTTTGGGTCAAGCAAGTCCTTGTCGAGGAACCTATGGTAAAAACCATGCATGAATGGGTAAGCAGGAATATCAGGGATCAAAACTTGACCAAGCAGACAGAAGGCACACTCGTGATCCACTGAAACGATTTAGCAATGGAGCAGTTAGAGCTCTCCAACAAGAAGCACAAAGAAAGAAAGAAAGAAAGCAATTAATGGTCTCCTTGACGTTATTAACAGCAAATTCATGGAAGCATTGATGCTCCACCTCGAAAAGGGTGGGGGAGGCATCAACACCAACGTCCATCAAGCAATAAATCTCATCTTCTGCTACAAGTCGAGGGGCACCCCATTTTATTCCTGATGATTGGTACAGAGATAGATAGATAGATAGATAGATGGCAAGAGGGCTTAGCTGATAAGGATTCCAAGCACATCTCTCTCAAAGCCACACATGCATGCATGCATGCACAAAACAGATCCCATTCCATATATATTCCATTTTTTGAGGGATGGATGCCATCAATAGACACCCGAAAGAAAGAAATGTCGGGAATATATTTTTACATATAATGATGCAGTTGGACTTGGAGGCATCACGTAATGGTTGGAGGATATGGTTACTGGTGCCTTTCCTTGTCTAGCTAGAGATAGGTAAGGTCTCACAGTGAGTGTATGATGGCAACTGTGTATGGTAGTGTGCTTGTTCTGTGTGTTTGACTTGAATGGTAAACAAGAATGAGATTTGTCTTTCAAATTAATAAGTAGAAGGTTGTGTTTTTTAGAGACATCACTACAACAAAAAGTAGCGATGCAACACATGCCCTGTATGTTGATATATCATTAGTAACGGTGCATATAACAACGTCTATTCATTTCTATTTTTTTCAAAAAATTCAGCAACAATTGGTCAAAATTTTGAAAAAAAAAACAATGGATAATATATGCAACATTGCTAATGATATAACAACGGATAGATGTTCATCATTAATTTCAAGTATAAAAATTTTGCAATGAATAATATCGTCGTTATATTTTTAACAATGGATGATATAATGACTGGCTTTAAAAAAATTGTCACTATAAATCCTCTTTATTGTAGTGTAATGAATTTCAGAACTTAATGTTAAATGGGATCGGGGAAGCAATCACTTTCTTCTTCTTAATTCGAAGAAAGTATCTTGATAATTTTCAATCGAGGACCTAGCCCTAGGGATGAAAACGATTCGGATACGGATCGGATATGCCTATTTTCATATCCATATTCGCTTCATCTATATCGAATACGAATACAGATACAGATATTATTCGGATATGCATTAAGGAAACCATATCCTAAAAAATACGGATACGAATTCGAATCAGATATTTATCGAATCCGAATATGGATCGAATAAAGAGCATACTCGAATAAAATCGAATAAAGAACTAATCCAAATATGAATCGAATAAAAAGTGAATCCAAATATGGATTCAATAAACATAGAATTCGAATACAGATCAAATAAAGACCACATACGAAAACGAATTGAATTTTTATCAAAGTTCATAATGATTTTTAAAAATAACAATGAAGAGGAGTGATCCTATGAGAGCAAAAAATTGTGAGAGCATGAGAGGAATGATTCTGGACCACATGATTATGTTTTCTCTCTCCCGATCTTCTCTCTTCTAGGTGAATCATGTGGTCCACAATCACCCCTCTCATGCTCTCACAACTTTTTGCTCTCATAGGATCACTCCTCTAGCAATGAAATATCAATAAGTTGCATAATGACAAAAGAGATCATTGAGGTGACTTGTGTTCTTGATCGGAAGCAAAAGGGGGTGATAGGACTTCGTAACTTTTATCCGTGCTCATCTCCACACAAATAGAAGTTTATTAATATCGTTAATATATTGTATTGTATAATATATAATGATAATATAATAACACAAAGATGTGACTTATATTGTACTATCTAATATACAAAATAATATTAAATATTGTATTAGAATATCCGGATCAGGATCCGGATATTCAAGTCATTATCATATCCGTATCCGGAAATTTTTTATAATCCGTATTCATATTCGATCCATATTCGGATGTGGATATTCGTATCTGATAATTTTTCGAATACGGTAAGCGGATATTCAGATATATCCATGTTTGTTTTCATCCCTACATGACCCTATGATGTTTTAACCTGGTTTAGCCACTTCAAAAAGCAAAGATGACGAAGAAAAAAAGAATGAAATGAAAAGAATATAACAGGACAATAACCTTCACAGTGAAATGTTTGAATTTAAGCTTGGAAGCGATGAAGGCTTAATAGAGGGCATTTGTGTGACAATGGTAAGCTTATGAAGATATGTTTGAACTAAGAATGAATTAATAACTTTCATTGACTATATTAGTTGCCAACTGAAACTATTTTATGATGTATGATAGCCTACGTAATTAATACCATTATAGATGCCAAAAAAAATGTGATCCATTTGTGTAGCATCTACATAGGAAGAGCAGTGCATATTGACTAAAGTCAAGCATTATAAGATGGGTGTGAAGGATTGAGATGCCAAAGAAAGCAATAGTCCAATTCCTAAAGATTGATCTTTAGTTGTGTGGTTGAGAGAGGAAGAATATCGCATCACTTGACAAATAACCAATTTAATACGTATCTTTTAATTGTTGAATGCTTTTGATACGATCCCATGACAATATATGCCGAGGAATAATCTATGCTTGTGCTTAAAATGTGATGGAACCTTTAGGAAAAGAATATTAGTGTAATAAATTTTCAGAATAAGATAACGAGCGCCTAAGAAGGAAAAGCAGAATATATGTGAAAGAGTTAAGCTTAAAAGCATATATTGTCGTATATCGCACATGACCATGTGTTTATTAGCAGAAGTGGAGCGTAGAAACAAGCATATGAATAAGCAAGCATGAAAGCAACCATAAGAAAAGATTTACAAGGTCCACACTAACTTTCCTAACGCTAATCCTATGGAGTTTTATATTAGTATGTCATTCAGATAAATCTCCATAAATGAACAGATTCCCAAATCTCCCTTGATAAGCAAAATCCTCAAATCTCCTTAAACAAATTGATTTTGAAATCTCCTCTGATGAGGAGAATGGATTTTTTATGAAATAATCAGAACTCAGATGGATCCTCTAATCAATTATGGTATGGATAGATTATACAATCATAAATGAATCAGAATATGGATGGATAGTCTAAGCAATTAGAATATCAGAAGAATCTTTACATCGATTAAAATCTTGACAAATCCTAACCTATTAGAATTTATCAACAATGCCAATTATAAATCGAGAAGTTTGCAAAAAAAAAGGCAAGTATGAGGCAGACGTTTACCTAAGCTAAGTACCCTCTTCGACCAAGTGTACACAAAAGAGAACACAAGTAGATTCACCCCATCGAGTCGACGTCATCTCGCCCATGAAGCAGGCAGATGTTTACAATATATAAAACAAGACACGTGAATGTAAAATATGTTTAATGAATAAATATTCAAATTTAATGTTACATGCATATACACACAACCATAAAGATCGAGCTCGATGAGCTCTCCCCGACCTCAACCTGTTAATGGCTCCTACGTCTGACTCGATAAGTTTAATAAGTAGAGTTCAAGCCACGATTGCAAAAGAGTGGTTACACAAAGAAGTAGCCTCCGCTAGTCTTTAACTTAGTAGCTTTGGTGCCTATGTTATATAAAGGTTTGGAAGAGTTCAATAGTAGATCTCCCTCTCAGGCAAGTAGAACATGAAGCTTGTGGCTCGAATTGAGTGAATAGATAAGGTGGTTTCAGTTATTTTCATCTAATCTAGTTGAATCAACGTTGCAACTAAGTAGATGTAGCTAATAAATTTTGACCCTTTGATTTCATTTAGTGTTCCAAAAGCAAGTTGCACCTCCCTCCCTCTCTCTCTCTCTCTCTCTCTCTCTCTCTCTCTCTCTCTCTCTCTCAATTCGAGCTCCATCTCCAGTAAATAAGATAATCCTATTTTGATTTTAATACCAATTAAAATTGGCTTCTTTTTTACTCAATTTGAGATACTTTTATCCCATATTTGTGGTGGAGAAAATAATGTCAAATTTTATTTCTTTAAAAGGGCTTATTGAAGATGGAAAGAATCGATTTTGCATTTAGTTTGCTAACGAGTTCAAATTGGCTCATTAAGGAGAGTTCGCAAGTAATGAGAATAGAAATTAACCTACAAAAGGCTCATCAGGGGATTCGTGAGCCAACTCAAACTCGAAGAGTTCGAGGCAACCATGCCAAGCTAGAATCTTAACGAGTCCAAGTTTAAACTATCATATTTGAACTGAGGCCGATTCATCTAATAACCATAATAGGGATTTCAACACTTGTGCCCTTCAATATTTTCCAATTAACATGTATGCGTCTAACTTTTTTGCAATTACATTTGTACCCTGGTATTCTTGTAGAGTTTACAATAGTGTCCTTGTGTCATTATACTTATATCCCCGATAACTGGATTGAGTTGGGTTGGGATATCCTCATGTGAATAGTACTTGTATGGTTGAGAGGGTTGGAATGATAAATGTGATGTGATATAACATTAGTTATGTACTATATTAATTTTTTATGATTATAATATATTTTTATATTATTTTTATTTGAACATGGTTAAAAAATATTATAACAAATAAATTGTGTGGTCCATACAACTAATTCCAACTAAGTAATGCAGGGATAGAAAAATAGGTATGGTAGGTTTCCCAAGGGTAACCTGGCAACCAAACAGGCCATAAGAGATGGCAATATTGTGAATTTGAAAGAATCTACGGGCATAAGAGTAATTGCAAAAAAGTTGAGCACAAGTGTTAATGAAAAAACTCAAAGGGGCACAAGTGGGAAATATCTCTATGATATTGCATAGTTAGCACACTTTATAATGCTTGTGATCTCCATTTCAAATGGTATTGCGTAACCTTGTCTTCAAAAAATAAATAACGAGTGTCATATTTAACAGTCTCTTATCAGACGAAAATCTTGACTGATTTCAAACATGCTTATTGTAATGAGTTTAATTCAACTTAAATCATCAAAAGAACAGTTGACAACTCCACTCAAACATTCCATATCGAAACGGACTCAAACTCAAACACAAGTTCACTGCCAAGTTTGAACCAAAACGAACGTCAAACTTTCATAATGGCAAGCAATAACATAGGTAATTTTGTACAAAAAGGACAAAGAAAAACTTCACTACAATCCACTCTACCAATATCGCGGTTATCATAGACCAAGTCAACAGTAATTAAGATCAGACATAAACCATGTGATTATTGGATTGACAGCTAATCCTTTAAATATACGGATCATGCCGAAGTAAACGTAGTGTACGTGAGATTCAGATCAAGCCTCTGATAGATCAAATTGATGATGAAGCACTTAGATCTTTAAGCAAAAACTGCATTTAAAGTTCAGCTTTCAAACATTTGAATTTCAAGGCAGCGACAGCGATCACAGTACTGAAAAGGATCCCCAACAGGCCGGCCCAAGAACAAAACAGCAAACCTTGGGCATGCAAACTAGTCAAGCACATAGACGTACCAGCAAACCTACTAATGAAACCAAGACATTAGAAAAAACATGGTGACTTTAGCAACCCGAAATTAGCACATGGTTGATGCTTTATTCAAATGATTGCCAGCAGCCTTCTCATCCAACGCTAAGGTAGCTCACCGGTCCTTTTGGCAGGATGATTTCCCACGATGATGATAGATTCCGCAGGTGGACGACATTGATAAGAGGGCCCCAAGCCCCACTAGAGAAGATTTAATATGAGCCTCCCATATTTGCTTTGTTGGTCCCCTGCACAATAACAGCGTGAACCCTCTTGATTCGAAGAGGGGACAATGTCAGCATTCGTAGGCAGCATCCCTTAGGAATCATGTACCAATCAGCTATGGAACAGTCCTGTTTTTTGATTTCTTGAGCGAACAGTAGATGGCAGAAGTTCGCTGAAATTGAAGATGTATGTTCCCCCTTTATCAATGAAAGTCGAATACCGCAAAGACAAGCTGAAACAATGGAGAAATTCAATTAGGTGATGCTGAGATATAATCATGTAAGCAAAAAAGCAGGACGCCTAAGCGCGTTGTTACTTAACCGTGTAACAAAGTTCCTTAACTGTGGCCCATGCACATCATTGTACATTTCAATACAAAAGGCCATATCTATGCTTTCCGCAAACTTTAGCCCCCAAAGAACAATTTGAGCACAAAGGATGGGCGCATATTTGGTCAGTGACCACAGCAGTAGCCATCACCAAATTCCCCTCCATAACATCGACAATGATAACCACTACCTCATACCTGGATGGATAAGCAAACCGGCCAACTATCTCCACATATTCTGCACGCCACAATTTTCCAACATACCTGTCAAGCATGAGAAATAATGCATGCTTTGTGCTATATACTACCTCGAGCCCCTCATTGCCTACAGAATCTTTGGTATTACAAAGAGGAATATACGCCAATCATTTGAAACGATACTACATGCCATCCTCCCTTCAGCACCTTCCTAACCATAAAATCAAGGGGTCCATGTGATGACTTCCAAGTTCCAATTCCAGAGAGGAAACCCCATTGCATGCAAACACATGGAAGTTGTTCAGTGCTCTCCACCTAATCAGATCACATGGCAGAGAGGAATGTCATGTTGACCTGCACTGGTCAAAAAGTTCCATATTCAGGAATCAGGAGCACTATCCACTATAGAGGTTTTGAAAAATGAAAAGTAGAACGATGTGATTTTCTTGAAAACAATGTGAGGCATAGCCCCGAGGCTCCTTTTTGTTCAAAAAATTTGTATAATATCAAGAAAACTATGTTATAAGATTTTTAAAGTGAATGAAATATTTTTAATATAATTCTTCGATGCCAAAGAGGAAGAAAGGGTTCGATACATTATGCTTGGGGAACATTTTATGACCGTTATAGACTCTCATGAGAAAATGTCAACTGCTTTTCTTGACTTATAAAAATGCTTGTATAATCAATGATCTGGCTAAGTGTAATCCATAAAGTCTATTTTTCAATAATTAGCTCTTCCGATAAATATTGTATATCATATTTAATACCTGCAATAAGCTAACTTAAAATTCAGATTTTTTTACAAATGACCCCCATTTGTTGGTTGGACTGGATAATCATGCACATCTCAGCACAAAGAGCCACATTTGTTGCTTCCTTCAAAATAGGGGAAAATTTGAAAAGGAAAAGGACAATAGTAGGGTGATTCAAGTTTTTTAAGGTGGAAAAAAAACAGTATAAAAGAGTTGGCTGCAGAAAAAATATATGCCTCATCTCTACGCCTTAAGACCGCCTCGGTCATCGGAGAAAAATCATGCCCTATCTCGAGATATATACCTTGACTGCCTCAAGGTTAGCATTTTCAAATCACGTAGGTTCTAAATGGAAAAAAAATAATGGGGATGGAATACTTGGAACATGTAAGTACTTTCCCACTTAAGCATGGTTGGAATACCAAACAACCAAAAACATCAATATTTTTTAAGCCAGAAAAAGGGAAAACATGCGTAGGTCTCCGCCCCAAATAAATTAAGGGATATTTACACCCATAGCCCTGAGTAATTTCGTAATTATGTACATAACCATGTGTAATCTCGAATTACACCAGGAACCCCGAATAATCACATGTCTCACACCCATAACCCTCTGTTAGGTTTGTCTGTTAACCCAATTAGACCATTGGGTTAATCAAACCCCATGGTCTATCAGACGGTTATTAAATTTTCCAAAAAAAATAAAATAACCCTCCCCCTTCCTTCTCCAACGCCCCAACCCTCCCTCCAACCCCTCTGACTTCCTCCTCTCGTCCTCGCCCTCCTCCTCCTCCAAGTCCGCCCACCCTTACCCTCCTCCCCGACCTCCTCCTCCTCTAGGTATGCCCGCCCTCGCCCTCCTCCCTGACCTTCTCCTCCTCCATGTCCGCCCGCCCTCGTCCTCCTCCTCCCTGACCTCCTACTACTACTCCAAGTCTGCCTGCCCTCACCCTCCTTTTCTCCGACCTCCTCCTCCAGGTCCGCCCGCCCTCGCCCTCCTCCCTGACCTCCTCCAGGATAGCCGCCCTCGCCCTCCTCCTCCCTGACCTCCTCCAGGTCCGCCGCCCTCTCCCTCCTCCTCCCCGACCTCATCCTCATCCTCTAAGTTCTCCCGCCATCACCCTCCTCCTTCTCGACCTCTTCTCTAGGTCCTCCTGCCATCACCATCCTCCCCGATGATGATGATGATGATGATGGGTTCCTGTGGAAGAGAAGGGGAGGGGTATCATTTGTCATTATCATGAACCTAAAGGGTGAAAATGGTCCATATTTGACGGATTCCATCAAAGTTATCGGAAAAACGGATGGGTATTAACACATGGTCATGCCATGTAAGAGTTAAGCATTATTCGAGGTTCCTGGTGTAATTCAAGATAACGCAGGGTTATGTACATAATTACGAGATTAGGGGTTATGGGTGTAAATATCCCATAAATTAAACTAGTAAAAATAATAATACGAAAGCCAAGATTCAATGAGAAACTTACCATGCAACACCGCACTCTCAATATAAAACCACTCAGAACGGAAAATAAAAATATTACACGGTTAATCAAATTGCTCAAACAACACCACAATCTGGCAAGCTCGGAATTTGGCAGAAACCGTGAGTTGAAAAGCGACTCCAAGAACGTCGACGGTCACGAGCAATCCAACTGCTCTAGTCCCATCTGCAACCAAACCTTTGTAGATTTCTCACATCGAAAGAAGAGATGATTAGTTGACTCCGACTCCATCTCACAGAGCATGCATGAGCTATTTCCCCCATGGAAAATTCAGGTCCATCTATCTCTAGTGAGGACTTCTCCATGTTTCTAAAGCCATAGGAAAATCTTAACTCGGCTTGGAATTTTCAAGCCTCAAATCACCTTGCAGTATCTAGTCAACTCCGTCGGAAGGGGCTCAGCTTTGTTAATCAACTTCTTGTACAACTTTTTCACTGAGAAGTCACTTTCCCGCCATACCTAATGATCTCTCCCCGAACTTGGGACGGAAACTGAAGAGAGCAGCTCCATAAGCCCAACAAAATCATGAAAATATTTCTCAGAGAAATCTATCGTGAAGGTGGGCAACCAAACTCAATCCACCCAAATGTCAAATACAGGTGCCTTCTTTTCCGTGGCTAGCGCATAGACATGGGAACCGAGAGGAAAGCATCCTACCATCCATCCAATTAATATTCTAGAAGAGAAGCCGCATGAGGAGATCAGTTAGGATCGCACAAATACCTTTCCCAAAGGCTGATTCAAACTGAAGCAAACGAGGATCCTCAGAACCCTGCGAGCTAACACCATATAGTCTAAGGATAAGCCTACAGCAAAGGTCATCCTTATCACCCTAAATTCTTGCAACCCCACTTTAGGACCAGTGCACGGTTTATCTCATCCAGTCTCAGGACACCAAGACGCCCCTCTTCCTTTGCAAGAGTAATTGTCTTCCCGTTAGCAAGATGCATATCTCGTCCATTTTGATTAGTCTTCCCTCAAAAGAACCTTCTCATAACCATATCTAGTTTACAATGAATGCCTACAGGAATTAATCTGGAAGACATTAAGAACACAGGGATGGTCGTCAACGCTGCCTTCACTAAAACCAAACACACTCCACATTATAATAGGGAGCCTTTCCACCATGCCAACTTCTTGTCCAGCTTTTCCACCACAAGTAGCCAATATGACAATTGAGTTCGTCCATAGCCAAGCGGTAGCCCAAGATAACAAATCGACAAAGAACCATAGGGGTAAGACAACAACCCTCCACAGGCAACCACCTCCTCGGGTTGACCAAAAGGGATCATACTACACTTGTCTCTATTAATCATCAACCACAAGAGCTCCCCAAAGATCTCTACCGCCGCCGACATGCCCCTCACCTTCTCCACTCCCCCTTCCAAGAAGAAAATGATGTCGTCTGCGTATTGAAGCACAGGGAAGGAAATGTCCCCTGAAGAGTAACCATACGAGATCCCATGAGCCATCCCCTGTATAACCATCCTTGAAAGCACGTCAGCCGCTAACACGACAAGGAGTGGCACAGACGGACACCTTTGCCTGACTCCCCTATGAGGCTAGAAGAAACCACCTTCAGGCAGCTCATTCACTAGAATCGAGTGAGAGGTAGTAGTGACGTACCTCTTCATCCAAGATATCCAAAGGTTCGGGAACCCTCTTCTAGCCAAGATCGACCAGAAAAAGTGTCAGTCCATGCTATCATAAGCCTTCACGAAGTTGACCTTCCACATAAACATCTTGAGCTTGACTCCTTCTCCAGTCAACAACAATCTCCGAGGCCATGACCAGGATGTCAACAATCTATCTGCTATGAATGAACATCGATTGGAGCAGCGACACCAAGCCCTTTAAGACATTATTGAGTTTCTCAGCAATAACCTTAGCTATAATCAAATATATTGCATTTGAAAGAGCAATGGATCAGAACTCCCCTCTCCGAGACCTTCTTTGGTAAGAGGAAGATAAGTGTCTTATTAATTTTGTCGAAGTCGATATCTCTCAGGAGAACCCCTCTAGTACTACAAAAATGTCGTCCCCCCCACCCCACCTCCCAGAATTTATTGAAGAAGAAAACGGGGAATCCATTGGAGACCCAATGCCCCTTCAGCTTTCAGTGATGACATGGCACATTTCACCTCCTTCAAGAACTACCTAACCAAACCCACACAATACTCATCAGAAAGAACAGAAGCACATATTCACGCTCGTCTCCACCTTATGGGCCTCATTCTTGCAGACAAGTCGTAAAAGTAGCATACCAAGGCCCGTCCAAACTCCTTTCTCCCTCTACGTGAGTATCCCCTACAACAATCGCCTAGATAAAGTTACGTCACTGCCCCCCACAAGCCATGGCATAGAAAAAATTTATGTTAGCATCGTGCTCTCTTATCCACACTCACTTAAATGGTTTGGTGGTAGTGCAGTGTGCCTACCACCTAAAAGACCAGGGTTCAAATCCCCCTTGTGGGGGTTGGGTTAGGTAGTCGATAGCCATCGTAAAAAATAGTCGAATCTTTCAACATTGATTTGAGCAAGAATCCATGTAACTGACCCTACTTATAGTGGGAGAAGGCTTTGCCATTTTTTTAACGTGCTCTCTTATCCATCTCAACTGAGATCTCTGCCTCCATTCCACCTTCCTATCCTCTACCTCCACAAGCCTCAGTTGTTCAGACATCTCATGCAACTCCTCCCTCATTAGTATGGAAGGCCGTATCGACGATATATCGGTGATATATCGATGATATATCGATCTCGACAGCCCAAGCTTATCGATATCCCCATGTATATCCTTTTACCAAGTATCGACGATATATCGATTGTCGTCGATATATTGACGACACAGAGAATATTCCTTGAGTAAAATGCAAGATATCGACCCCATTTCTCCTATAAGGTTCCATTTCGCCCTCATTTTGACTATATCGACGGTGCAACCTGCTGGAGACTCCAAGTCCCTTCTTCCATTGCATTTTGAGGTTAGATCTACTCACATTTGATGAATAAAAATACAAAATTAGTTGGGGCTTTTGTTCATGGTGGTTATTTGAGGAATAATCATTATTTGTAAAATTTGGAATAAATCACTATGATTTTTAGTGATGTAATTTGGGGCTTATGTTTTTTGTTGAGTTATTAAGTTAAATTATTAATGAACGATGTTGGATTTCATGTTTTAGACATAGGAAACATGATTTCAATGTGATTGTCGTTAGCAAAAGATGCGTAATTAATTAAATCCGAAAATTAAAAAATAGATCTACAATTTAGTGAGATTTTTATTGAAGTAATTTGGATCTTTTGATTTTTGTTGAGTTATTAAGTTAGGTTATGGATGAATGAAGTTGGATCTCATATTTTAGACTTAGGAAACATGATTTCATGGTGATTTTTGTTAACAAAAGGTGTTTAATTAACTAAATCCGAAAAATAAAAAATAGATCTACAATTTAATGAGATTTTTGCTGAAGTAATTTAAGGCTTTTGATTTTTGTTGAGTTATTAAGTTAGGTTATGGATGAATGAATTGGATCTCATGTTTTATACTTAGGAAACATGATTTCATGGTGATTTTTGTTAACAAAAGATATGTAATTAACTAAATCTGAAAATTAAAAAATAGATGTACAATTTATTGAGATTTTTGTTGAAGTAATTTGGGGCTTTTGATTTTTATTTAGTTATTAAGTTAGGTTATGGACGAATGAAGTTGGATCTCACGTTTTAGACTTAGGAAACATGATTTCATGGTGATTTTTGTTAACAAAAGGTGTTTAATTAATTAAATCCGAAAATTAAAAAATAGATCTACAATTTAATGAGATTTTTGTTGAGTTATTAAGTTAAGATTATGGATGAATGAAGTTGGATCTCATGTTTTAGACATAGGAACCATGATTTCATGGTGATATTTGTTAACAAAAGACGTGTAATTAATTAAATCCAAGAATTAAAATTAAAAATTATCAGCTATTAATATATTATTCTCCTCATATGTCTCATGAATGTTTATTAATGTATTTTTTCAGATTTCATATGTATACAACAAATCAACATCATGGCACACTCCGGTTCAGACTCCGATGGTTCTCGTGGACAGTTTGACAGTAGAGAGATTTGTTGGAGGTATGTCACCACTCCAGATGGCAACAAATCGAAACCACAGTGCAACTTCTGTGGGAAGAGGTTGGGAGGAGGGGCATTACGAGACTGAAGTACCATATTATTGGCAACAATAAAAATGTTATCAAGTGCACTTGTTGTCCAATAGATGTGAGGGAGTTGGTGAAAGCCATCATGGAGGGGGGATAGGAGAAGGATGTGGAGAGGTCCAGGCGGGATGAACAGTTCAAATAATTCATGTTTGAGAAGGAGTTCAGTGTCCTCTCCAATTCTGACGGCGACTACTTTGTCTACCCCGATGACATTCAGACCGCAGCGGAGAAGATGGCGTACATGAGGGCGACAAAGGAGTCCATGAGGAGCGAGTTTGAGAAGAGAGAACTCGGTGGTACGTGCGGCGGCTTTCCTGGTGTCGGTGGCATTAGGAGTCATTCTAGAGGCGCACCAGTACCACCACCCACCAAAAAACACAAGGGGAAGAGACCGAAACAATTCTTGAAGAGAAGAGGGTCCATGCAATACAAGCCAAGCAAGGATCTGAGGCATAAGACGGTGAAGTGGATATTCACCAATACACGGGAGAGAGTGGGCAAGGCCATCGGCAAGCTCTTCTTTGGGGAGAGCATCCACGTCGCTAGTGGACCTTTTCTGCAGCACGCCAGTGATGAGATCGCTGCAGCGGGAATGGGAGTGAAGACTCCCACGACGAAGGAGATAATGAACAAGTATCTTGGGCAGGAGGAGATGAATGAATACAACTCCGAGCTGAGGATGAGATGGTCAGAGTACGGCATGATGCTGATGTGTGATGGTTGGACAAGTTATACAAGGAAGCATATCATCAACTTCCTCGTTTACTGCGATGGTAAGACCATTTTTCTTAAATCCGTCGATGCATCTGAACAGGTGAAGGACTACAAGTACCTGCTAAAGTTGATGAAGGATGTCATTAAGGATGTTGGGAAAGAGAACACAGATTGTCACGGATAATGGCAACAACTTCAAGAAAGCAGGTGAAATGATAAAGTCTAGCAGCTACGGCATTTTTTGGACACCGTATGTTGTATATTGCGTAGATTTAATTCTAACGGACTTCGACAAGAGGAAGCTCATCGCAAAGGTGATGGAACAAGCACAGACGGTCACCACATTCATTTACAACCATTCCAAAGTGTTGGCTTTGATGAGGTGGACGTGCAATGGTAAGCTGGTGAGGCCTGCCATCACACGCTTTGCAACCAATTTTATAGCGTTGCAAATCCTCAAACAACATAAGACAGAGTTGAAGACCATGTGTTGCCAAGGTGAATGGTTTGAGAACCCAGAAGCTCGGATCGAATGAGAATAGAGGGTGGAGACAATCATCAATGATCTCCACTTCTGGAATGACGTGACAAGGGTCACGAAGATAATGGAACCAGTTGTTTCTGCATTGCGTATCGTAGATGGGGACAAGAAGCCAACTATGGGAGTGATCTACGAGGAAATGCATTGTAAGAGGGAGAAGGTTAGAGAAGCAGTTGGGAGAGGATTCAAAGCATGGTTGGACATCATAGACGAACGATGGTCCAAGATGCTCTCACATCCTCTTCACAAGGATGGTATATACTATCTAATAAATCAATTTTCCCATGTTGGTAAGCACTTTAGAAGGATTAAAATTTGAGAATTGTTCATCTCCAGTGTATTACTTGAATCCGAAGTACCAATAGAAGAACAGTCTTTGTACCAATGCTGACCTTCTAGTCATTGTCCAAGTTGTAGTGGAGAAGCTCGTCAAGGACGAGAAGGCACAGACCTTGTGCATGTATGGGGTAAGTTTGATTGTATGATGTACACTCTATAGTCGTCTAAAGTGAGACTGAGTAACAAAATATTTATTAAGAACATTATATCACTTTTTATGACTTAAAGTTTTAAATAATGTGCAGATTAAATACTTTAGAGATGCCTTGGGATCTTTCGGTAAAATTATCGCGGTTAATGGACGAGACAGTACTCTTCCTGATAAGGACTAAACGAAAAAGTCTATATAATGTGATGTATAACAATTTTACTATTATTGATTTATCTCTTTTTGGATTTTCTGTAGTTGAATGGTGGCTACTGTATGGGATAGAAGCTCCCAACCTACGGAAAATGGCAGTGAAAGTATTGTCCCAAACCACATCTACCGGTGGCTGAGAGAAACTGGAGCACATTCAACTTGATCCATTCGAAGAGAGGGAACAAGTTGGGAGAACAGAAGTTCCACAATCTTGTCTTTGTGTACTACAACTTGAAGTTGAAGATGAAACACGCAAGGAAGGGGCATGACAAAGAAGACTACACAGACCCCATCGATCTTGCATATATTTTCAAGACGCACGATGACAATGCAGATGGAGATGTTCTGTAGAGGTGGTTGGATTCCAACGGGGATCCATTGCTTGATCAATCAGAAGACAAGCCAAATCAGAATATAAGCCATCAAATGGGAGCAGATGTTGGTGACTACATGGCCAGATCCGGGTGAATCGCAAACCCTCTTGGAGGGTTGGAGCTTGACGCAATTGTGGATGACATTCTCTCCACTGGGTCGAAATCCAAATCAAAAGATGACAGTGGGAGTGAGGATGATGGTGATGATGATGATGTTGGTGGTGGTCGTGGTGGATCGTGGACCACATGATGATACAAGATTCGAGGCAGGGCGAGAATACATGGAGCGACGTGGAAACATACATAGGCAGTTTGTCCCAAGTCAGAGTCCAGGACCTATGGATTACGATGCATATGGACGAAGTGGCCATCGTCTTACAAATAGCTACATGGACAATTTGATATCATCAGTAGGTTCGTTGAGTTGCATGAACATTGACAGTCCATACCGTGGAGGAACACCAAGTCCCCTGGGCGGATATGGATCCTCACAAGATAAAAGATCATTTGGGGTCTTCCTTGAATATTTTCCTACTCCACTTGAACCTCCTCCTCAGGTGGTGAGAACTACCAAGGTAGCCAACCCGAGCAGAGCCAGGACAGCTTCTTTGGTGGTGACAGTTTTGGTTTCTCCCCTGAGTACTACGCTCCTCCTCCAGATCTTCCTCTTCCGTAGAGATCTTCTCCTACCCCATCGTCGTCATCCCGAGGATCTCAAACTAGTACTTCGCATCCTCGTCTTGCACCTCGTGATAAAGGATCTAACGATGCTTATCCTCGACTCGGGATACTCATAGGGATTGATGACCATCAATATAGGCAGTATGTCATGGATTATAAGGCCAAGTACTCGTACATGACATGGGAAAACTATTGCGAGTTCATTGAGTCCGCAATCCGCTATGAGAGACAACAAGGCAGGGGTTACATTAATTTGAATATTTTTCATTTATTTTTGTAAATAGATGATGAATCTCCATTTCATCACTTTATTCAATCATTTTGGCCTTAAAAACCCTAGTTAATGCATGTAAATACCAAGGTTGCAAAAAGCGGTAGTCGGTACTCGGTCGGCAGGGTCACCTACTAAGGAGTAGTCGGCAGTCGGGCGACTAGTCGGATTTAGTCGGCCATTAGTCGGTTTTGATTTTTTAATTATTTTAAATATATAATTTATTATTATATACTATATATATATATACTCAATCATAAATATGAATAGATTTAGCCATTTTCAATTTTATAAGAGCTAAAAAAAGAAGCAATTCAAGGAAAAAAGTACCAAGTTAAGAATAAATGTTTGCTACATAATATTAGGCTATTAGCTAATGTTCACTAACAGATACAACATGTCAAAATACGAATAATTCCTGCAAGCATGAAGCATCAAATTAAAAGTCATTCATCTCCATCAAGGTCATCATCCAAATCAATCTCTTCTTCTTCTTCTTCATCTTCATCATCATCTTCTTCATCATCATGTATGTCTTCAGGTTGAAATTCCTCTTCTTCTTCATTTATAGGTGCAACATTTGAGCTCGAAGATGAAGCTCCCTTGCCACGTTCACCTCGTTGACTTCTTCTCAGCTCCAAATTCTCTTCTGCACCACTTGCATGCGCTACAGCACCCCAAGTTAATCCGGAGCCTGGAAAGACCTCCTCATCTTGGGCTTGTACGTTGACCTCTCCAGTCCATTCACGTAAATATGCATGATCACGAGAGGAAAGAGGATCTTTTCCTTTCTCAAGACGACGTTCCATCAGGTTGGAATTGAAACGAACGTATACAAGATCATTTAGCCTCTTTGTTTCCAACCTGCCTCTCTTCTTGGTATGGATCTGTAAGCAACATTACAAAACATTAAGACTAATGACTAATTTACAACTAGTATTTCTATTTGGTGGGTCACTAGAGTCATTACCGAGTCAAACGTACTCCAGTTGCGCTCACATCCAGATGATGCAGAAGTCAAGCTCAAGATCTTGATGGCCATGTCTTTCAAATGTGGTACGTCATCTCCATAATTGTACCACCAATTAGCTAATAAAATATATAATGGTTAAGTCAATGAAATCAACGATGATCAAAATGACATTAATGGAAAATAATTCCTTAAATACCTGGATCGAAATTTTCATCATTTCTCATCCTCTGTCTCACGGCTAATGGCTTCCCAAATGCCCCACGACCATGTCTGTAATCAAGAAGCTCCTTTGTGGTGATAGCATCTTGTATATCCAAATCTGGATAAAATCTTTCCATGCAAGCCATAAAACCTCTTCACCACAATGTCTACATCACCACCACACTCCGTGAAAAAGAAGTATGGGTTCAAAAAGTAAGCCGCTAGATGCAATGGAGTGTCAAGCCTGCCTTTGGTCTTGGAGATAATTGCATCCACAAAAAACTTGTAAGATGACTCCACGCTATTTAAAGATGCAATTATCTCTCTCTTTGCCTCTTCAAGCCCTCCATAAACAAAGCCCATGGATGGGCGGCAATCTGCATCAACCACACGCAATAGACGCACCAAAGGTGTAAAAATTTTGATTGCAAATGCGGTGTGGTTCCAAAAGGTAGGGCTGAAGACAATGGATGCTGCTTGTTCTCCCTTTTTGGTCTTGTACCACTTGCAAGCCCTCCATTCATCTGACGAAAACATCAACCTGAGCTTGTCTTTTTTCTCTAGAATGCTTTCTAGAGTGAGAAAAGTAGTAGCAAACCTCGTTTGCCCTGGTCTAGCAATGTCTCTCTTGTTTGTAAACTTCCGCATCAAGCTCAAAGTTTTAGTGTGAGCATAAATAAAGATTGTGAGCGTCCTCGCCTTTTTAACCGCGCTCTTCACTTTTGAATCTCTACTGATCTCCTCCAAAGCAAGATCAATAGAATGAGCAGCACAGGAAGTCCACCATATTTGAGGATATTTTGTGAGTAGCAATCTCCCTGCTGCTACATTTGCTGAAGCATTATCCGCAACAACTTGAACAACACTATCCACGCCAACTTCATTTATGCACTCATCCACGAGCTGAAAGATATAGTCGGCGGTGTGTGTCTCATCAGAAGCATCAATAGACTTCAAAAATGAAGTCCCCAAGGAGCAATTGACACAGAAGTTCATGATGCTCCGTCCTCGCATGTCCGTCCATGCATCAGTCATTATAGAGCACCCTGTCTTCTTCCATGTAATTCGATGACATTGCAAGTCATCAGATATTTTCTTGACTGCCTTCTTCAAAAATGGACCACTTATCTCATACCTCGTAGGAGTCTTCAAGCCTGGGCCATACATTCCAATTGCCTCCACCATCTGCTTGAATTGTTTCGTGGTGAATGCATTGAAAGGGATTGCCGATGTATATGCCCAATTGCATATATAGGAGACAACCCTTTCACGATGGTCCTTGGATAAAGCGTCTTTTATGCTCATTTGGCGTGTTCCTTGAACGGCGACATTCTGTTCCAAAGATTCGGAAGATCGATGTCTTTTAGCAGATCCAGCATCTCCAGCAATGCCAATATCAATCTCATCTCTCATCTCAGAAACCTCAATGGCCTTTTGACTCTTCTTTCTAGCAACATCATCCAAGTATGATATCATCATCTTCTTCGTCTCTTCGTCCACCTTAGGACATGCAGCCACATTGCCTTTACGATGCGCAAGATGTTGCTTGAACCTATAAATACCTCCTTTCACCACCTTCTTGCACAACCTACAAGTAACCGTGTTCGAATCTGCACGGTTTGAAAGATATCCAAATTGCCATGCAGGATCAGTTGATCCTGGTGGCACATAAAAGGAAGAGTCACCACCAGAGGCGACATTCGTGGGAGGTGTTTCCATCTACATTGTCAAAAACAACAACATAACATGAACAACAACATATGAATCATAGACTAATCAATAACCAAACAATAACCAAACAATAATAGAACTTAATAGAACTTAACCTATGAATTGAATCAATAACCAAACAATCATAGAACAACAACAATCATAGACTATGTAGAACAACAATCATAGAACAACAACAATCAATAACCAAACAATCATAGACTAATCAATAATAGAACTTAACCTATGAATTGAATCAATAACCAAACAATCATAGAACAACAACAATCATAGAACTTAACCGATAGCAACAATCATAGAGCATAAATTTCGAAAAAAAAAATAGCAAAAAAAAACCCTAACCGGACTGGCGGTTGGATAGCGAGGTGGAGGAGAGCTGGGAGACCGAACGGCGACGAAGGAGTGGTCGTGCGGGGACCACCGAGCACTGCGCGACCTCCGGGCGGCGAGCGGCGTCGGGAGGAGGCGGCGTGGAGAGCAGGCGGAGGAGGCGGCGTGGGAGAACCGTCGAACAGAATCGCGTGAAATGTCGGGGGCTGGGGAGTTTAGGTTACTGTCGGACAGTAACCTAAAACTCCCCATTTCAATTCATTCGGATCCTCATGTTAATCGGGCGCCGGATCTTTGTTGCAAAAAGCGGCCGACTAATCGGCCGACTAGACCGACTAGTCGGCCCGACTAGTCGGTCCACCCGACTACTGACCGACTTTCCTAAATCGGGTCGGTCAGTGGGCCGACTCGACTAGTCGGACCGACTAGTCGGTCTAGTCGGCCGATTTTTGCAAGCTTGGTAAATACCATTAATTTGTACAAATTAGCATTCATTCTTTATTTTATAAATATTGTATAAAATGTTGTTTTTAACGCCAAAATTATAGAATAGAGAAAAGAAAAGAAAAAGAATAAATTGTCAAAGGTATTTTATGACGCTAAACCCCGAGACCTTGGCATCTTGATAACTAGGTCGACAAGGAATAAAGTAGGGGGAGATAAGGGTCAAAAATCACCAATAATTTACATTCTTTAATTCATCATTTATTCATTTTTGGGACCTATTTTATTTTTCACTTTTTATACCTCAAATAAAGAAACTTTGTACATGAAAGTTGTAGATAATAATATATAGAAATATACAAAATTGATTTCATACAAAAAAATAATATACAGTGTACTTTTTAAACATAAAATAAGATTCCAAAATTCCAACTTACCAGACCCATATCTCTCAAATAAAATTCAAAATATATCAAAATCATCTTTAATTGTATATAATTTTTAATAAGCTATTTAATGATGGACTTTTCATATTTTTTTGGAGTTAAGGTGTGAAAGTTAGGGTTTGGGACCCCTATTGTATAATAATACTCGAATAAAATATTCATTTTTATTCTTTATTATTTTTGCAATATTATACTTTTATAATTTTGTAAATATTATTTATATCATATTTACATATTAAAACGGGAATAAAACCATCAAGAAAGCATTAAAATAAAATATGTATACTAAATATATAGATGAATATACAATACATATACCTATACAATATACACCTATATTTAATGGGTAAAATGGGGTTGCCCCCATAGGGGGAGCTAACTTGCCCCCCCCCATTTTTCCTATTTTTTATTTTTTTGAACATTTCTTCCGTGGATTTTCATCAATATATCCCTATATTATATCATTAAAATTTCGTGCAAAACAGAGATTCCTACGACCTCAATCTAGACGAGGTCGATTTTAGCAATTCTGTTACCGTTAAAAAATGATTGTCTGGATGGAGGTCGTATGAGTCTCTGTTTCACACGAAATTTTAACGACATAATATAGGGATATAGTGATGAAATTCCACGGAAGAAATTTCCAAAAAAAATAAAAAATGGGAAAAATGGGGCGGGGGAGCCAAGTTAGCTCCCCCGAGGGGGCAGCCCCATTTAACCCATATTTAATTAAGTGTAATTAATATATCACAACAACAACAAAGCCTTTTCCCAAAATTAAGTAGGGTCGGCTACATGGATTCTTCGTCTCCATTCAGATCCATCTTGGGTCAATCCCGGGCTCATATCCACAAAATAAAGATCCCTTCGTATGGTCTCTTTCCAACACTTCTTGGGTCGTCCCTGTCCTCTCTTAGCCGGCTCAACATCCCAACACTCGCATCTCCTAACTGATGCATCAGCTGATCTTCTTTGCAAATGACCAAACCATCTTAAGCAGTTTTCTCGCATCTTATCCTCGATCGGAGCAACACCAACTTTCTTTCTGATTGCATCATTCCGAATCCGATCTTTATGTGTGTGTCCACACATCCACCTTAGCATTTTCATTTCTGCTACAGCCATTCTCTGCACATGTCTATGGTTCACAGGCCAACATTCAGATCCATAGAGCATAGCAGGTCTCACGGCTGCTTTGTAAAACTTTCCTTTAATTTTTAAAGGAATTTTCTTATCATGGACAACAGCAGAGGCTCCTATCTACTTTAGCCAGCCTGCATTTATTCTATTAGTAACATCTCCATCAATTTTCCCATCATGTTGCAAAATAGATCCCGGATATCTAAAAGATTTTCTCTTCTGAATATTATCATCACCAATCTTCACCTCAATTCCTTCACTATTGCTTCCATCAAAGGTGCACTCTATATATTCTGTCTTAGCCAGTGTTCAGAAAGGCGGCCCAGGCGGCCGCATATGCGGCCGCATATGCGTAGGCGGCCCCCCTACCGCACCGAGTATGCTATACTCGGTCAATATGCGGGTCTGGGGGTATACTCGGCCGAGTAAACCGCATATGCGGCCGCATATGCGGCCGCATATGTAATAGAGGTAACTATTTACTTCTCCACCATCTTCTCGACTTCCACATGGGTTGCTCCTCCACCATCTTTTTCTCCTATGCCAAGGTTTGTTGATTGATCTATGTAGCTCTAAATCTCTCTATTTTTTAAATTTAGCATCAACAAATCTCTATTTTTTAGATTCTCCAACCACAGCTCTAACTTCTACATTATCTCATAACTGCATGAATATCAAATAAATTACATGTGTATCTTAGATCTTTTTAGGATAAAATGAATATAGATGCCAGATTTGCATGGAATTTTTAACTGCACGGAACAAATTACATATATTTAATTTAAATGGTTGAATTTTTTAATATTTGACTTTGAGTAGACAAATACACGATTTACTAAAATATGAATGTTCATGGTTCTGTTTACTAACAATGTTACACTTCAAAAAAAAGGTTTCCTTCCAATTTGGACAAGGATATCCACCATTTTTTCTTTCTTCAATCATTTTACAACATTTTTACTCTCTCCACCGTTAACTTACATTTTTGTCTCTTGGAAATGGATGACCTTTGAAAATACTTTGGTTGATATCACATTGTACAATAAAGTCTTCACTTCATATTTCTTCCATGTTATATTTTTTAAACATAAATATCTAATGTTTGAAATTTTTATTATATTTTTAATTATTTTTAATTAAATAAATAGAAACCGCATAATCCGCATATACTTCCGCCTACCCGCTTACTCGCTCCAGACCGCCTGACCGAACGAATACCGCATACCGACTTTCTGAACCTTGGTCTTAGCCCTACTTATACGAAATCCTTTACTCTCCAACTCATGTCTCCAGACCTCGAGCTTCTCATTTACTCCATCTCTAGTCTCGTCAATCAACACAATATCATCAGCAAATAACATACACCAAGGTAACTCATCCTGAATGTGACTTGTCAACTCGTCCATAATCAAAGTAAAAAGAAATGGACTCAAAGCTGAACCTTGATGTAAACCAATGTTGATGTAAAAATAGCCAGTCTTCCCAGACGGTGTCCTTACACAAGATAAAGCCCTATCATACATGTCCTTTATGAGGTTAATGTATAGGACAGGCACTTGTCTCTTCTCCAAAACTCTCCACAATATCTCTCGTGGGACAGAATCATAAGCCTTCTCCAAATCAATAAATATCATATGGAGGTTCTTCCTTTTAGCTCTATAAATTTCCATTGTTCTCCTCGACAAATGGATGGCTTCAATAGTTGAGCGACCTGATATGAATCCGAATTGGTTTTCTTTGACATTGGAAACTTGATGCATCGTAAAAAGGAAATATAGGGTTGCATTTATTTAAATTTATATCCGTCAATTTTATTTACGTTTATTTAAGTCGTTGTATTTTTAATTAAATGGGATCGCATGTGATCTCAATTAGTTCGAGATTTGAATTTTAAATTAGTCGGTTAGTCGGTTAGAGCCAATTTAGGATAATTAGTTGGTTTTCTATTTTTGTAATCTCATCCCTCGTATATAAAGGGATGATAGACTACTTATGTAATCAGTTCAGTTGATAATCAATTTGAGATTTTATCTCCCTCTCTCTATTTTCTCTCCTCTCTCAACGTGGTCTTCACGTTTCTTCCTCCCCAAGTTTCGTGCAACAGGTGCGCCTTCTCCTCTTCTCCCCTCCAATTCTTCTCCACCAAAAATTCCACCGTTCAAGTTATTTGTCCGCCATCGCCGAAACCCGATTTGCATCATTTGGTATCAGAGCATGGCCTACAGATCGTCCTCACGATCTGACGATCCGACCAGACGTTCGCACCGACATGCATCGAGGGACTATCGTTCGTCCGAACGAAAACGGCGAGCCAACGACGCCTACAACAAGGAGACGATGCGCATGCTACGTGATTTACAAGCCACATTCCACTCCCAGTTTCGAGATCTTATGGCTAACTTCGAGGCCCTACGCACCGCCAAATCAAAGGCTCCAACGATACCAATCACCGAAGCCGTTTTCCAGAGTTTTTACGAAGAAAACCTCGCTGGGGAAGAAGATTCGATTGCTGTCCAGACCATTCCGGAAGAAAAAAACGTCGAGCCGAACGCTGTCCAGGCATATCCAGATTCGCTAAAACCACCGGAATCGATTTTCTACCCCTCCGCGGCCTTCTCGCAGGCCCCCACCACCATCCTCGCAACTCCGGGCCCCCATCTCGCTGCAATCCCAGCCCCAGTCCCTTCCACGGCACGGCCCCCAGCCCCCGCCCCCGCTCCTTCAGCAACCCTGGAACCCCCTACGATGCCCGCTGCAGCACTCATACCTCCAGCCCCACCATCGCCGCAGACCCTTCCCATTCCCCAAACCCCGTCGCCGTCACCCGCCTCTCCCACCCCAACGCATTTCCCAGCCCCACCGGCCTCTTCCTCTACCCCCACGCCTCCTGCAGACCCCCTCGGCCATGCACCACCGCCAACTATTGTTCCCACCCCTCACACCACCACCCATCGCCAACCAAACCTGGACTCCCATTGCAACCAGCCTACCCCCTCTCTCTCCGCCCCACTTACCCTCTCTATCCAACGCCACCCCCTCCGACTTGGCCCCGCACCACCCGCCCCCCCTACATCCCTTCCCTGCCATCCATTGTCTTTCCCCCCTGCCACTGCACCAAAGGGGTACACCGCGAGCCCCTCCTCGTTGCCCTCCCCGGGAGCGTGGCCATCGGCCCCACACACACGGTTCGAGTGACCCCCGCCGCCGCCACCAACTGATCTCAAGGCCCTGCTGCTGTCACGCGCGCTTCTGGCGCGATTGCCGCCTTCACCGCCAAACCTAGCGCCGTGTCCATCAAGAGAAAGAGGACCGAGTCCCGCGGACTCCTGGGTTGTTTCCCAAGAAACAATCCCGTGAGTTACGGGATTTAGGGAGAAATTGTAAAAGAATACCCCCTGAAATCCCTATTTGCAAAGAGGTCAGAATTGACAGGAATTTAAGAAGGAATGAAGGGGTACGAAATTTGCACTTCGACCCCCTGCTGCAGAAAAATTTTAAAAGAAGTGCTGAAAAGCGGAAATTTGGGAGGCTTCCTTATCCTAGTAGGACTAGGACCATGGGTTTCACCTATTTAAAGACCCCATGGCTTCATTTCTTGGACACATCTCCTCCTCTCCTCTCCTTGTGCTATTGTTTTTCTATGGACTCTCCACGGGCCGAGTTGATCGTCATAAAGATGCCTCATCAATTCTTCGAGCACCACGTCAACGGGAAGAAAATCGGGTGGACGCCCGCCTATGCGCCGCACCTGCTCTTCTACCACGAAGCCCACGACGCCAACACCCGCGTCGCGCGAGTATGGATTCCGCCATTCGCTCTACACCAATTCTTCCATGGGCTGATCGAGACCACGGAGTCAAAGGTATCAACCTCCAAGCCTGCAGATCCAACAATTTGTCGAGAGACGAATTTTTTAAAGCGGAGGAGAGTTGATGCAGCGTGGAACAGAAATATAGGACCGAATATTTATTTAAATGTTATCCGTTAATTTTATTTACGTTAATTTAAGTCGCCGTATTTTAAATTAAATAAGCGGGATCGCCTGTGATCTCCAAATTAGTAGTCGATTTCAAATTTGAATTTCAAATTAGTCGGTTAGTTTGTCAGAGTCAATTTAGGATAATTAGTTGTTTTCTATTTTTGTAATCTCATCCCTCCTATATAAAGGGATGATAGACTACTTATGTAATCAGTTCAGTTGATAATTAATTTGAGAATTATTCTCCCTCTCATCTCTCTCCTCTCACCTACACGATCTCCGCGCTTCTCTCTCTCCAAGCCCCTCGTTTCCGACGAGTTTTCTTCTTCTCAACCCCTCTATTTTCTTCTACCAAAAAAATCCACCAACAAAAATTATTTTTTTTCATCAACGCGAAACCCGATTTGCATCAAAACCCGCCTCAACCTTCTCTCGATCACACGTTCCCAAATTTTCATAGTGTGACTCATCAGCTTGATACCTCTATAATTTGAACAATTTTGAATGTCTCATTTATTTTTATAAAGAGGCACCACGATACTCCTCCAATCTTCAGGCATTTTCTTGCTTCGCCAAATAACATTGAATAGATTCGTAAGCCAAGTCAAACCACGCTCACCTAAAACTTTCCATACTTCTACATGGATGTCATCCGGTCCTACACCTTTCCCATGTCTCATAACCTTCAAAGCCTCCTCTACTTCCTTTCTTTGAATCCGTCTATAGCTTGCACGATTCAAGTAACTTTCACTACTAGCTAGATCACCCAAAGTGATCTCTCTATTTCCTTCCCCAATAAAAAGTTGATGGAAGTACTTCTCCCATCTCGTCTCTATATCCTTCTGAGTAACAAGCACGTGACCTTCCTCGTCCTTAATGCATCTCACTTGAGAAAGGTCTTTGGTCTTTCTTTCTCTTGCTTTGGCCAAACTGAATATATCCTTCTGGCCCTCCTTAGAGTCGAGATTTTTATACAAAACTTCATAAGCTTTCGACTTAGCTTCGCTTACAGCCTTCTTTGCTTCCTTCTTTGCTATTTTGTAGTTTGTGACAGTTTCCTCTGTTCTATCCTTAGACATAGCTTTAAAGCATGCTCTTTTAATTTTTAGCTTCTCTTGCACCCCTTCACTCCACCACCAAGCTTCCTTTTGACCTGGGGCTCCTCCCTTTGACTCGCCTAGCATCTCTTTGGCTACCTTTTGGATGCAAGATGCATAGGTGTATTACCTATGTTTTATATACATCTTTTTATTTTAATGTATTTAATGAGTTTTATTTTGGTTTTGTATTTTTAATAGCATATATATAATATTTACAATATTATAAAAATATAAAAGAATAAAAAATAAAAGAATATGATCCACTCTTATTTATATAGAGGTATACTTGAAGGTATTCTGCATATATATTTATATAAACTTATTTTATTTCTCGTTTTCTTTTTGGTTTTATTTTAGTTTTTATATGTACATGTGTTATAAATAATAATTACAAAATTATAAAAATACAAATTGTATATGCAAATCATCTCTCTTTGTGGGATTCCTTGTAAAATCTTATCTAGATCCTCCCAAAAAGCTTGTTTAGTCCTTTCATCTAAACCAATTTGCGGTGCATAAACAGAGATTATATTCAGAATTTCATCTTCAAGCACCAATTTTAGCAAAATAATCCGATCCTCGAACCTCAACCACACAATCCTTCAAATCCTTATGAACAACCACTCCAACACCATTTCTACCCTTATCTTAACCTGAATACCAAAATTTAAAACATGTCTTCTCGATCTCCCTTGCTTTCTCTCCAACCCATTTAGTCTCTTGAAGACATAGTATATGAATCTTCCTTCTTTCCATCGTATCCACTATCTCCATCAATTTTCCAGTCAAAGTGCCAATATTCCAACTACCAATCCGCAACTTCCGTTGCAATCTCTTTTGGACTAAATTCTTTACTCGCATGTGTCCATTATGCGAGAACCCTCGTAAATTTTTGACTGCATCCGGGCGATGATGCAGCGGAACTAGCTTAATTATCCGCATGTGTTCCTCATGCGAGAACCCTTGCAAATTTTGAACTACATCCAGGCTGCGATGTAGCGGCCCTTGCCAATTTTTCATTGCATTCGGGCGATACGACGCGTCGCAAGTAGGGAATGCCCCAACAAAATCTGTAGGTTTACTTAAATCCATGTTGAAAAGATCCGACTGTCATGAGGCAACATCCTAAATAATTTAAAAAAATATTATTTAGGAAGTTGTCTCAGACTATTTTACGATGGTTGTCGACTACCTAACGCAACCCTCCTCATTTACCCGGGCTTGGGACCGGCCATGGCTGAGTTATAATTATATAAAATAAGAAAATAAAATAATAAAATACCAAATACAAAATAAAAATAAAATACTCAAAACATAGGTAAATATACCTATAAATAAAACCTCAAATACAAAATTGTAATAAATAACCTCATAAAAATAAAAATAATAATAATAAAATACTATATTAAATAATAGTCATTTCTTATTTTATAACTTAAATTTAATAAAATCATTTATTATTTAATTTTGAATTTCTAAATGATTTTCGGGCTGCTTTTACCTGGGTCCACGTGGACCGACCAGGTTTCACCTTTGGTTGACCTCGGTCAACTCTCTGAATGAGGTTTTAGGGGTGTCAGACTTATGTTTTGACTCGTTTTCTTCGATTTTTCCCCGAGGATTCTTTCATCCTCTCGGATTGATTTCTTCAGAGCTTTTTTCTCCTCGATAGAAGGACTTTCATGCCCAACCACTTCCTCGAGGATTGGATCGTTGCTTCGATTGTTCCACCCCGTTCTTTGGAGCTCGTCCATCATCCTGTACATAAATATCTCTGATTTTCCTTTTGATTTTGAATCGCTTCTGACCAAGTTTAGCCATCCTCTATGGTGCTCCAGATCGAAGCCTGTGACAAGGGCTTCTCCAACCATCTGTAGTGGCATCAGGCGAGGTTGAAGGCCGGTTCCACCATCATCTCCGAACACCTGGCCGTCGAGGTCCCCAGCTTCGTGGTCTTCCATCCACTGAGGTATCTTTTCCTGTTTTTTAGCTTAGTTTAATCCCTAGGATCATTTCCTACATTTATCTAATATTTTGGTCGCATCTTTAGCCGTACCCCCCCCCCACAAACGTAGTTCGTCGGAGCTCCGCTCCAGTGAACCCTCTCCATCGTGACTTGCTCGTCCTCCGACCTTGCCAATGACCACCTCTTTTGTCCCTACACTTCTCCATCATGTTCCATCAACCATTCACCCAGATTGACCCCCAATCTGGCCTATCGGATCTCAACTCCCTCGCCCCGCCAAAAATCCACCGCTCTGCCCCACTACGCGTCCATTTCCCTCCTAATGGGGTCGAGGCATTTTGCCCTCGACCCCTTATGCTTCATGTGCAGACCCGAAGACCCAAGAACAACTGGATGCTCGTTTTGATCATCGCAGGAGGTACCTGGAGCCTTTAGGCTTCTTCGATCTCGCAGGAGAGCTCCGATAAACCCCGGATCGTTTTGGAGCCTCCCATTGCTAGAGAACCCTACCAGGAATGTTGTTGGATCCTTTACGGTACGGAAGAAAGTCGGAGACTCGCTCCATCCTCGATCGAAGCTCGGAGGAACGAGAGTTCTTCCATGTTCCTCGTCGTCCGATCGACCATATGCGCCAGGTTGTACAGCAGTCGTTCGATCAACCGCATCTCCACAGTCAGATCATCGCCGAAGATCTAATCAGGGTCATCACTACACGAACTGGCATCGCGCATTTTGGAGCTACCACACTTATAAGAGGTGTGGTCGTCGTCGTTCATTCGTGCCTAACGTTGGGTATTTTGCACACTTAACCCAACGCGTTTTGTATTTACTATTTCGGACTCAAACATTCATCTGTCGTTCATTTGTTTCTGTATTATTTGCAAAGAGGCCCCCGAACTTCTTATATTTACGTCCCAGTCCATGCCAGCTCACCTCACGTGTCGTCCCACGTGACGTAGGCATTTTGCACTAATACACCTGGACGTTTTTGTATTACAATTTCGTCAGCTAAATTTTTATTCTAGTTATATATTTTTGTGAAAATTATAGTCTAGCCCCTGACTTTTATTTAAATTACATATATGCCCCTGCCAGTTCAGCAATTTTTTGCATTTCCTCTATTTATTAAATATAGATACCGTGCTCCAAAAATCTCCAAAAAATACGTGTAGACTCCTGATTGCACAGACTTCCACATCGCGTTTTTATTTTTCCAATTTAGGACTTTCTATTATTTATTAAAAATCAAAAAGAGCACAAATATTCCTTGTTTAGCTTATATAATACCCAAAATATATATTAACTTTTTGAAAAATTCTCAAAAAAATATACTTTGTCTATTTAAGTATTTGAGTCTTCAGACCAAAAATCCATAAAAATAGAAGAAAAAAACTCTTAAAATAGAAAACCCCCAAAAATCCTTATAAAAATCTAAAAAATTCTTTACAATCCCAAAAATATTGTTTTATGTTTTATACTTTTATTTATGTTATTATCTATGTACTAAAATTAATTTGAGGAATATTTGGATTATTTTGCTAGTCTTTATTTCAATATTAACCTATTATTAATCCCTTATTGGGTTATTTGTGACTATAAAAATATATAAAAAATTAGAAAAAAATCATTAAAAAAACAAAAAATAATAAAAAAATTTATTTAAAATTTAAAAATATCTAATTCTACAATTTTTAGTTATTTTAAGTTATATTTATATCTATATTATCCTATAGTGTAGATATAATTTTTTATATTCTTATATTAGATAATTAAAAAAATACAAAGTCTAAAAATATAAAAAGAAAATGTAAAAATATAAAATTAACAATAAAATATAAAAATATAAAACAAAAAAATAAAATAAAATAATACAAGATTACAAACCCATATAAAAATAGACAAAGAAGCTCACACAATCATCTTTGCAATCCAATTGCACAATCTATCATTTTTGCTCCCTGTGTTTGACACTCTACACTGCTTGCACTATATACATATTTTGTAGACATAAAATAAAATAAAATTTAACCCCGCATCTATATTGCTTTTTGTTAGAAAATAGGAAATGAAAGTGATAATAATAAACAAAGCATAAGAAGAACAGAAATATTTAAACATGGAAGAATAAGATTTAACGTGGAACGCTACTCCCTAAGGAGCGGGATGAAACCACGGGAGAATGACCCAAAGGGCTAATTTTGCATTCACTTTCTCGTCTGATACAGGAGGTCTAGGGCTCCTTATATAGCCTCCACAGAGCCTCCAAGTCCCACCACACCTAGATGTGGGACTAAACTCTTGGATGGGGTAAATGGATCATGGAGAGATCCATTTACCCATCTCCCATACATATGGCGCACAACCAAATACTCCAACACTCCCCCTCAAGCTGGAGCATGCAATGCTCAGCTTGGACAAACAGAAAGAAACTCAACTCAATCTACAGGACACTACACACAATATCAACTCAACGCGCACAACGGTTGGCTGCTGTCGAGGACGTTGCTTCTCATGCCGTGCAGGTGAGGAGGATGACCGGGATGGAGTCTGAGTCTGTTGAATCTCCTCCTCGAAGAGCATGTGCTCTGAACTGCGCCTGTCAGAGTCATTGCAACTAGAAAATGAGTCTCCTCGTCGGAGTACTCTGGTCCACCACAATATGTGGACAACTGTTCCATCTCTGAAAAAAAGGCCTAACTGAAAAAGGTCGTGGAAGTGCAATCCTCGTCGGAGTCCACGGTCGCTAGAGAATGGAGTCTGAAAGAAGTCTCCTCATCGCAGAACTGGGTCTCTCCCATCTGGCACAGAGAATGGTACACTACTCTGGAGTACCTATGATACCACATGAAAACCCTTACCAACATGGCATAGGGAATGGTCCTCTACTCTGGAGTCCCTATGGCTCACATGAAAACGATGGCCTGACAACAACAAGAATGGTGGGGACCACGAAGAAGAAGGCCGCGCACTCGTGCGTGTCTGAACTGCAGACTCGGAAACTGACGTCGAGTATGAACAATCTGAACTTGTACAGTCTGAAATATCTGAACTGGAATCTGGAAAATCTGAATCTGGAGAATCTGGAAAATCTGACAAACTGGCATGTGACTCTACATATACTCCCCCTTTCTCCCATACTTGTCGAAAAACGAACATCGACAAAGTTGGGAAAAGACAATAATATGGGGAAAACAAAATGAACATTCACAAAAATTTATTGCGGCTTTTCCAAAAAAAATTAAATAAGCCGTCACATATATTTTTTTCTCTCTTTTTTCTCTCTCTTTTTTAGCCGTTTCAACCATTTTTTTACGGCTTTCCAACAATTTTTTTGATATTGCGTACGGCTTTTTTTATTGTATGTGCCTCTTTTTTAAAATTTAAAAAAAAAACAACGCACGGGCCTAAAGGCCCAAAAGAATCGCTCCCCCTCTCTTTTTTTTAAACAAACTCCTTCTCTCTTTTTTTCTCGCTGCACGCTGCAGTACTTTTTTTTACATGGGCTCAAAATAGCTCTCAAAAGATTTTTTAATAACATACAGACCAAAAAAACCCAAAAGAGCCGCTATTTTTTTATAAACAGGCCTCTCCCTTTTTTTATTTTGGCCTATTAACCTTAGGATTCCCAAAGTGGGAACGCTTTTCACTCGAACGAGAGATGTCCCCTTGAGGGGTCTTCATATGTCACCGTCGCTCGATGGGGAGGCTCCCGCGAGAGCCATCATCGCGGCATGGGATCTGGGGGTTGTGTGGCTAGTCGCGCAAGGGAGAGCGGAGGAGGGTCTGCTCCGCCAGGATCTGGAAGGAGGCGAGTCCCTGGAGGGGCTTGCGTCGCCTGGAGCACGCGGCTTGAGAGGGGTGCGTAGAGGATGGCCGCCAGGAAGGAGGGATGCTCGCGGTCTGGAGTCGTCTTGGTTCAAAAGGATGGCGCTGCCGCCAACTGTAGACTGCCTGGAGTTGTGCGGTGTCGCCTGGGGCGGTAGGACTGGAAGCTGAAACGCCTCCTTGTTGGGCGCGTGTGTGTTGGTTGCCTGGAGACGGAGATCGAGATGCGCGATGGCTTGGAAATGAGGGAGCGGGTTCGCCGCATGGACAGGGGGATCGCTCCAGGATATTGCCAAGCCTGTCATGTATGGGAGAAGCGGCTAGGTCTGCGCTGGAAGATGCGCCTTCGCTCGCTGAGGTACGCTTGGAAGGAGATCGCCGAGCATGACCTGTTGTTGCTGGCGGAACCCTAGGCCAGCGTGGAGATGATGCAGATTGCCCGTGCAAGAAGGAAACAGGGGCACCGAGTCTTGCCCGCGGTTGGTGCTGGGAGCGAGGTCATTTTGCTAGAGGTGCTCCCACAGAGAGTCCTGGATCTGGAGGGTTAAGGCTCGCGAAGGAGCCCCTGACCGTCGTGAGGGCTGAATTTCTTGCATCGTGATTCAGAACTGCGAGAAGATCTGCGAATATGAAAATCCTAGAATCGAATTAGGGTTTCAACAAGAAACCCTAGAACCTGATCTTGAACAGGAACTTGAATGATACAACAATCTTCAAGAACTCCAAAAATCGAATCTCGAATACAAAAATAAAGAATATAAAACTCCTTGAGAATCGATCCGCTCTGATACCATGTTAGAAAATAGGAAGCAGAAGCGATAATGATAAACAGAGGATAAGAAGAACAGAAAAAATTAAACATTGAAGAACAAGATTTAACGTGGAACCCTACTCCCTAAGGAGTAGGATGAAACCACGGGAGAATGCCTCAAAGGGCTGATTTTGCATTCACTTTCTCGTCTGATACAGGAGGTCTGGGGCTCCTTATATAGCCTCCACAGAGCCTCCAAGTCCCACCACTGGTAGATGTGGGATTAAACTCTTGGATGGGGTAAATGGATCCTGGAGAGATCCATTTACCCATTTCCTATACATATGGCGCACAACCAAATACTCCAACACTTTCACTACTTAATTCTATTTGTGGGTTAATTGTTGAATTATTCTGAGGTTCTCGTCGGTCACTTCGACGATTGTGCTCCCGCCTTGTGTGGAACACACGACCGATAGAATTTTAGGTTTTTCAATAGATAAATCTTTATACCAAAGAAACACTGTCTCGTTAATCATTATTGACATTTTTTGAATCAAATGATTCTTCTCAATGCAATTCACTGTGTCATGTGACTAAAATGACCGATATGAGCGAGTGATATAAGGATCGTAGATGATATATAATTATGTGTTATGATATCTAAGTGTATATTTGCAAGTTATTTCATGTTGTAAGAAATTAAGTGAAATCCATTTCCAATATGATAATATCTATAAGTCAATTCTTAAAAAAATATTTATGACTGTGCACTATAGTTTATAAGTCAAAAATCAACATTAACAATGATATGTTCGAAATGATCGATATATGCGATATAAGGTTCATAGATGATCGATATGTGTGATTTAATAGTATATTTCTAAGTTATTTAGTGATCAAACAAGTTGGATGAACTCCATTTTCAATATATATATATAGTAGGTCAGCAACTAACAATATCAATGATATGTTCGATATGACCGATATGTGCAATATAAAGATCATAGTCCTCATAAATGATCAATATGTTTATCTAAGTGTATATTTGTAGTATTTCATGTTATAAGGACTTGAATGAAATCCATTTCCAATATTTATAAGTCAAGAATCAACATTAACATCGATATGTTCAATATGACTGATATGTGTGATACCGATATGTGCGATATATGGTCTATAAATGACCGATATGTGTGATATAAGTGTGTATTTGTAGGTTATTTGTTGTTTTAATATCTTGGATGATCTTAATTTCTGAAAATGACAAAAAATTGGCTTTTTTGAGCCATTTTCAACATTTCCACCGATGTCATCGATATATCGACGATATATCTCGATATATCATTCTCCGAGCGGACCGAAACGATATCGATATTGATACGGCCTTCCTTACCCATTAGGTACCTAAGACCCCCCTCCATATACAACCTCTCCACTACAACCTCCGCCTGCAACTTATTCGATTGTCGAGCCGCCCTCACCTCTTTTCTAAAGGCACACAACCTCTTCCTCAAGCTGATCAAGTTCTGGATTAATCGAACAACCGTCGAGCCCTCCCCCTCTATAGACCTCTGGTGCTCAACGATAAGATCTCTAAAGCCCCCGTCAAGAAGCCAGGACATCTCAAATATGAAGAATAAGTGCGTGGAAGTCACCTCTACAGAGTCCCAGACAAGAGGAGTATGATCTGATATGAATTTAGGACCGGACGAGACGTTGCATAAAGGGAACACGAAGTCAGGAAGCGATCAAGTCTGGGATGGGAACCAGAGCCAAAGCTTCTCCAAGTATATCGAATGTCGGATACGTCAAGTACATCAAGTTGTAGATCACCAATCAACTCAACAAAGGCATCTGAGCTGGATTATGCATCCCCTCCCCCTCAAACTAAGCATGTTAAATGAGTAGATGGTGATATCGAAGTCATCCCCCACCAGCCAATCAACCTCAGGGAACAACTCCCTCACCTCTTGCAATTCGATCCAGAGATCCCAGCATAGGTCCTGGTCAATAGGCCATACACATTGGAGATAATCAAAATGGATCCCAGCCGTATATCCACAAGTTCCACTGTATGCAAGAACCTACCTGGCCTCTTTGACAAAAATCCAAACAAGGGATCGTTCCAACTTCCACGTCATGATAATCCCTCATGCACTTCCAACAGCATCTAGCGCAAAGAAACAAGATAGCCTCCTCAACCCACGAGATTCCCGCGGCATGTCAGTTTACCCACTGAAATTTGTTTCCTAAATCAATAGAATATCAGTAAGCCATGTGTTAGTCATCGAACCAATAGCCCTTCTCTTCTCTGGATCCCCCAGACCCCTCAATTTCCAAGATGCACCTTCATTTAACAACCATTTTTCCCAACGGATGGAATCGCACCTACCACCTTGGCCACCACGTTTCACAAATGTCCTGATCGGATCGAAATATGATATCATAGAGTTTCCGGCATCAATAGACCTCCCCCCTCCCGCCCTCTTCTTCTACGATTTATACCTCTTTAACTTCCTTGAATCACCCAAACTCGGAACAGAAGAAGCAGAAGATACCTCACACCACGCCTCACGGTCCAAATGGAGATGTAAGTTGTCAACATATTGACGCCCCTCCAAAGATGCACGAGCTGAAGGTAGCTCTGACGAGGCCCCCAACCGCAACCCCACCAGAACAAAAGGCCGTCGATGTTGTCAAGAGGTAGGGACAGCACCCCGACGTTGTGCAACCACACCAAGAAGTGATTGACCAACAGCCAAACAAGCACTACTCACATCAGCTCCAACATCTAAAATCTGGGTCTCCAAAGGCTCCGAGAGCAAGGCTGTGTTCCGGCCCGGACGAAGAACCGTGAAGGCCCTCGTGAACGGCTCCACATCAGAGAATGTGAGAGGGTTGAGCACCCAAATCTCAAGAGAGATCGGGTCCAAAGGGGAGTTAACAGCCAGATTCGCGGAGGAGAGTTTACCTGGGTCCAAAGCCCCTCTCAAAGTTGCATCTGTAAAAGGGAGATTGACCAGGTCTGAAGCACCTTCCACACCCAGGTTCGAAGCCCCTTTCATGCCGACTCCACTAATATCTATGGGAATAAAGGGAAACAAGGATCCCTAAAATTCCATGAGCGATCCTCCTTGAATGTCCTAGGGATCCATTCAAAAAAGCCACATCCCGCGAGATCCGACATCCATCAATGTCGAAGATTGACGTTCTATTTTCCTCCCCAACCGTTGCACCAACATCGCCTAAGATCTTTCCAACTACTGCAATATGTCATTTCACCTTCTCCACTGCTGGAGGCGGCTCAAACGACGACCCACTCCCAGTAGGATCTGTCAATTCGCCTCCCCTGCTAGGAAGATCGCTGCAGGAACACCGAGAAGGTGAAGGAGGAGGCATCTCCTCCATGTCAACCTGAAACCAAGGTTTAAAAAAGCGTGAGGCGGTATGAGGCGTTTTTTTCCGTAATTGAGGCGAGGCGTAAGCCTCGAGACGGTCTAGGCGTAAGCCTCAGTTTTTTAGAAAAAAACAAAATTTAAGCAAAATACATTGAAAAAAGTATATAATAATATTAAGCTTTGCCAAAAACGCATTCAAGAATAATTTAAAACTAGTAGAAGATACAATACATAAGCGATGAAGGCATTGAATTTCAAAAAAAATAATACTAAGCCACTAATATACGGAATATCAAGTTCCAACTCCAACTTTAATGATTCTATATGAGTATTGAACTAAGGTATATACTTAATACTAAAGTGCAGTAGAAACCATAATTTTTAGTGTTCGGAGTAAAAAAATATTATGCCTTGAATCCCAACCATTTGTTTTGTTGGGCATAGTTGGAGAACCGTCACATGCATCCCCCCATGCCATATCATACCCCAACAAGACGGAGGTCTCGCTGCCCGATCAGCGAGCCTGTGGGGGTCTAGGGGGGAGCAGGTGCGCTCCCCCCTGCGGGGGTATGGGGGCAGCGCCACCAGTGATTTTTTTAACTAACGATATTATTTTTATTCAGCTATTCATAATAAAACGTAATAATTATTTTACTTCAAGTGTTTATTTTCAATCTTTCTTTTTTAAATCTGTGATAACTGTTCTAAGATTCACAATTTATACAATCAAATAACAACATCAAGTTGCAAACTTGCAACTAATATAAAACATTTATTACAATTCAAACAAAAATATGTGTGCAATAGAACTAGCATGTATATACGTATGATAAATTGAAATGGTGTATACAAAATCATGAAGCTTCGCTTGTTTCAAGCGATCTCTTCTCTTTGCATGGAGCTATATAGAAATATACAAGGTTTAACATGGAAACAAAAACATAAAAATATATAATGCATACGGAAAAATAGGATCATGTACAAAGCACATAACCAAAAATGTAAAAAAAAAGTCACGTGCTCGAGGCTTACGCCTCCGCCTCGCCTCGAGCGCCTCACAGGACGCTGAGGCGTACGCCCCACCAATCAGACCCAAGGTGTGCGATTCGAGGCGTTTTTGGCGCACCTCGCCTCGAGGCGTTGCTTTTTAAAGCCATGCCTGAAACTCCTCCCTACCAATCCACATTGAGAGCTTCAGTGGAGCGCTTCCTTACAACAAGTTTGTAACCACCATCAACAACATGTCAGAATGCGGTGCCAAGCCGACAGAGAGCACCTCCACCACCCCCATGAATGCTTCCAAACCTTCAGCAATAACCTCAACAAGAGAGGGACTCCTTGGAGATGAAGGGTGGCCCGATGAAACGCCAATTCCCCATCCATGAATCGGGGTTTCCGCCAAATCACCTCTTGCAACCCCCGCAAGTCGACAGCAGCAACCTCTCCTTCGTGAGGCCCTAAACATGGAAATCTATGTTTCGTAAGCTGGCCACATCACATGCGAATGCACCTCTAAAACACGCAACAACCTCCACAACGACCACTTCCGACAATAGTAAAGAATGGCCCAACGGAACCATGGTTGAAGCCAACGCCTGAACTAAAAGGACCCCCCCTTCCCACACACACACACATACTGTCGCAACTCCTGCTCTGGTCGAAACTCAGGCTTGCACGACGACTCTGTCCGCCCGCTTTCACAACCTCTAAGCAGCTAAAGTGTTGATGCCCCCAGCTCCAGCAAGAGAAACATCGAACCTTCATCGAACACTCGACTGCAAGATGGCCCTCATGACCACACCGAAAGCATTGTGACCCAAGATGCCTCCTAACCGATGGATGACCTTCAGCCACCCATCACCTTTTTCCACTGGCCCCTTCTCCCAAGAACATTTCACTTGCCAGACAGCTCCGCGAGCCCCTCTCATGTTCCCTCAGCTGATTTGATAAAAAAATGCAATCTTTAGACAGGATCCTCATACATGCACTTGTGAGTTGTGAGCGTAAGTTGCGTAATAGAGTTTTGGTAAAATCTTCAAATAGTCTCTTCATCGATAAATTTATTGAGTTCACTGGCTAAAATAAGGGATGTCTAATAAAACAGAATGCTAGCGTGTAATAGGTCAAAATGAGATGTTTCGACTATACTCGCTTTACATCCATCAATGCAATCTTTCCCAATATTTCCCTTCTCTTCTTTCAGTTCTCCACAAAAAAAACTTTTAGTGAAATGCCTTTATAGTTCAGATGTCCTCCGACGGGGAGCTTCTCCTTCACCTATAAGCTTCCAGAAATAATTCTTTGTTACATTCTACCAGTTTTATCATCCCAAGTACCACGTCATTTTCCATTTTCGTCATAAAATTATTCAGTTTATATTCATAGCATAATACAGATGTCGCCAATACATGTTGTAATTTGAGGTGAGGGATGAGGGACAAATTTTAGCAAGAGATGTTTGAGAGATGTTCTCTTCCGCCTGACCAACAATCAATCACCATTAACCAAATAATTAATTACATGTGGACATCACAAGAGTTGGAGAGGGCATCTTTATCTCAACTCCAACTAGCATGCATGTTCATGGAGAAAATATTTGATGTGACTAGTCAATGACTAAGTTAATTGGGTAATTGGATCTTATAAAACTATTATGTAGTATGCGACATGTGTATTTTCCCATATTATCTATTTAAAAAGAGTTGGGTGTGAGGAACTTTTTTTTGAGAAATCAGTAAGTGACCATCCTTTTTGCTTTGATTATGAACGAGTTGAGCCCATTCCTTTTTACTTTGATTATGGACGAGTTGAATACTGACTAGTCACATTCAGATGAGATACCTTGGTGTATGTTGTTCACCGATGATATTGTGTTGATTGATGAGACAAGAGATGGAGTAAATGACAAGCTGAAGATTTGGAGACATGCCTTAAAGACTAAAGGATTTCGTATGAGTAGCGATAAGATTGAATATATGGAGTGCAAATTTGATGGAAACAACTGTAAGGACTCAACGTGAAGATTGGAGAGGATACCATTCAGAAGAAAGATTCTTTTAGATGCTTGGGATCCATTTTGCAACAGGATGAGAAAATCAATGGAGATGTTACTCATATAATAAATACAGGTTGGCTAAAGTGAAGAGTCTCTATTGTTCTTTGTGATAAGAAAAACCCTTTGAAAGTCAAAGGAAAGTATTGCAAAGCAGTCGTGAGACATGTTATACTCTATGGATTAGAATGTTGGCCTACGAACAATAAATATGTGCAGAGAATGATACTAGTAGAAATGAAAATATTAAGGTGGATGTGTAGTCAGATCGGATTCGGAATGATGTTATCAGAAGGAAAGTTGGTGTAGCACCGATAGAGGATAAGATGAGAGGAAATTGCTTAAGATGGTTTGGCCATTTGCAAAGGACGATTAATGCACCAGTTAGAAGATGCGAGATTTGGGATGTTGAGCCGGTTAAGAGAGGGCGAGGAAGTCCCAAGAAGCGTTGAATGAGACTATCCGAGGGGATCTTAGTTATTTGGATTTAAACCCGAGATAACCCAAAATAGATCTAAATGGAGGGGGAAAATCCATGCAACAAACCATTCTTAATTGTGGGAAAAAGCTTTGTTGTTGGTGTTGTTATTGATAGGTGACCGTCCGAAAGAACATAGGTAGACCATTTGGCTCGAGAGACATGTTTGTGTTAAGGTCAAAAACCATTGCATGTACTCCATCTAAATGGAAATCTCTGATAAACAAATCGACATGCTCCAGCACGAGCAACTGAATGCCTTTTCCCAACTAGTAACACGTGCAGCAAGGGTTCTAATAATCTCCCAAAAGTGTGCCACCATTGCTTCATACATCTCCCTATCTCCCTGAATCACCCCTTCCTCCATTGAAAAAAGACAAATGAAATTTTGCATCCTTCCGCTTACCATAGCATGGGCAAGCTGTATTGGTGCCCCCTTCGTTAAGCCAGTTTTGCATCATTATTTGACTCCATTCCAACTTTTTCTTCCTATCTTCTTTGGAAATGATTTTTTTGTGTTATCATGAGATGCAGCTCTTCTTCATCAAGATTCAAATCGTCTCCATTCCATCAAATCGAATGACCTCTTATGTTTCCTTGCACCATGTTGCTCATACTTCTGGCTATTTGCTCTCTGGACTCCATAAGCATTCGCCTCAAGCCTTCAATCTTTTGTGTCGTCCTCCGAGATGTTGAAACCTCAAACTGGAAAAATGACCAGAAATCAATGAGAAGAATCAATGAGAAAGCATGACAAATCATGTTACTCCTCCAATGAAGTAGACCACCATGATTGTATCTTGTATTTTTCGCATAGGAGAGGCCAACTCTTGAGATCTTCATATGGGAAAGGACAAATGTACTTTTGATATTCGATAAACTGAAAAGATGATCAGAAATCAATGAGAAGACTCGATTAGAAAGCACGGCAATCATGTCGCTTCTCCAATGGAGTAGGGTTGTCACTGTGATTGTATCTTCTTAGAGTTTTTGTATAGAAGAGCCCACTCTCGAGATCTTCGTATGGAAGATGACCACTCTACTTTTGATATTCGACATCTACTTCGGTTGGACTTCTAATGTTGTTGTTTCATATCATCTCAGATTTCGGTTGCCTAATAATTGATTGAATAAATACCAATACTCCATGCCATCAACTTCCAACAGATTGTCTTGACCGAACATTCACTCTAGGCATGGGTCTCCTCCCAGTGTTATCTCCTCCGCGCAGGTCTCCTCTCAATAGTGACTACGCTGAGCGAGTCTCCTCTCGCTTCTTAGATGATGTATCAAGTGAAGAGGTATTAAATATTTTCTAATGTAACAAGATGTAGCTTTTCCAGCTCTAGCTTAAGGGGGAGTATTGGATAATGAATTAGATGGGTAATTGCATATATCTCCTATCTTTGGTCGCATATTGCTTGGTGGGACTTTGTAGTAATGCTGGGGCTATATAAAGAGCCCCATACCTACTGTAATCCTTGAGAAACTTAATAGAAGATCCAGCCCTTGGTGCTTTCTCCCCTGGTTTTATCCCACTCCTTAGGGGGTAGGGTTTAACATAAAATCATGTTTCATTCTTATTATTGATTTGCATTCTTTATTTTATATTTCCACAAAAATAAAATCCTAAAACTATGCAATGCTTGTATTATGTATCCCTGTAGAGCTCGGCATCCATGTCTACATGAATAAAGGTTAGCCAAGTATTTCAATCTCGACAAGTCAAGAACATACTTTCATTGCAACCAAACAAGCTCTCTAGGTCGGTAAGTCAACGCATACCAAAGGATTATTGCAAGGTGCCAAGATCTAGCAATAAAGTGCTTTAGCATTTTCTCCACCATAAAGTTGCCCTCTTAATCACCATAAGTGACAATAGTGGCATCCATATAGATGAAGAGGACCAGTAGACCGCCTCACACAGAGAATGATCTATGTTGGATAACACGGATTATTTGGTCTGCCATTCGAAATAGCTTGTGGGCCACGCTCTGAGATTCAGCTTACACTCCATTCCGAGTCCCAAAGTAACTAGCAAAATGTGAGTCCACTCAACCATTTCATTTTATTGGGAAACAAGTGGACAACTAATCTAGTGAACAATACACAAGTCCTAATGAAAAGCATGTAAGGAACAAGTACAAAACTCAAATGCATTGCCAAAAGGCATAATTTAGGTAAAAGAAGTTTTAATTTCTCAATAAAGCCTTATAGATTATCTCCTACTAATTTAGCTTTTAACGTAAAAATATAAGAAACATGGGAAAAATCAACAATAATCAGATAAAATCAATGTTCTCTAATGATGAGGAATATGCAAGGACCCCGCATATATCTAAGTGAAGGAGCTCAAATGAGCCAGTCCAATTGACAATATTGTGTCATTGATGGAGCTACAATGGTGCTTCCCAAGTTAATAGGAACTAGAGAATTAGCAGTTGCAGAGATCATAGTAACATATCCAGCATAAGAAGATTGCATCAAGTGATAGGCGCCCTTTTCTTGACTACCATAATGAGTCACCCACCATTAAGTGCATCTGAAACAAAATAAAAACAGGATCAAACATGGTCAGCCAGTTGAGATCCTTTATAATCTAACAATTACGAAACTTAGAGAAAATTAGGAGCTAATAAAACTCATGAAGCCTGAAATAGGAGAAAGAAGTATCTCCCTCTCACCTATAATGGGTGAGTGACACCAATCGACGAGTCTACATGCACATCCTGAATGTGACTAGTCAACTCGTCCATAATCATAGTAAAAAGGAATGGAATCAAAGTGGAATCTTGATGCAAATCAATGTTGATGTCAAAATGGTCAGTCTTCCCAGACTGATCCTTGTACAAGAAGAAGTCCAATCTTACATATCCTTTATAAGGTTAATGTATAGGACATGTACTTGCCTCCTCTCCAAAACTCTCCGGAATATCTATCGTGGGACAGAATCATAGGCTTTCTTCAAATCAATAAAAATCATATGGATGTTCTTCCTTTTAGCTCTATAAATATCCATTTTTTCCTCAACAAGTGGACGTCTAGGCTGCTCCATCAATTGACTAACTTTGCTCACTACAAGATGTGTTTGTGTAGTAATAGTCACATATAGGAGCTTTCCTATGAACTCATTATACTGCCTCTTGTCTACCTCATATGTATCATCATCATATAACTTCAAGCAAAGGTCCATGGGAGTAGTGGCAGGCCTGCAATCTGCCTTACCTGCCGCAGAGCAGTAACATACTTCCTTTGGGTCATAATTAGTTCCTAGCAAACTCAAGTCCAAGGAAGTAAAGTAAATCGCCAAGGTCCTTGGTGACTAACTACTAACCAAGGAAATCCTTAGATGCATGGATACCATGCACAACATCCCTTGTAACAAAGATGTCATCAACATAGACCAGTATAGCGACTCTACCTCTATGAGTCCTTCGAACGAACAGTGAATGATCTGCAGTTGATCCCATGAACACTTGATGCACTATCAAGTCCGAGAGCTTCTGAAACCATACTATAGGGCTTTGTTTAAGGCCATAGATAGCCTTATGAAGTTTGCAAACCATCTTCTGACACTCCCCCTTAGCAGCGAACCCTAGTGCATGTTGTATGCAGACTAACAGTGTTGTAAAAGTCACCCGACTGACTCGACTAGTAGGTCCGACTAGTCTAGTCAGTGGGATGGCCGACCGAGTACCGACTAATTCCAACTAGGCACACTAGTCGACTAATTTTTGCTTGGAGATGCCATATTTTTTTATATTTTGCTTTTCTTATAAGCAAACTTATTATAATATGCTTATTGTTTTATTTAAATTTAGTTACTTCTTTTATTTTATTACGATAGTATAAAAATATACGAAATCTATGTAAATATATGTATAAAAATAAGTTATATATTTAAAATAATCATAAAATTCAAAGCCGATTAAGCTCCGACTAAATCCGATTAGTCACCCGACTACCGATTAATCCTTAGTCAGTAATCTAACCGACCGAATACCGTCTACCGACTTTTGCAACCTTGGCAGACTTCCTCCTTTAGGTCACCATAGAGAAGCATTCTTCACATCAAGTTGGGATACGGACCAATTCAGTGTCACTGCAACTAAGAGAAGGATCTATAGTGTAAAATGACGAGCCACAGAAGAAAAAGCAATATGATAGTCCACTCCATACGTCTGGGTGAACCCACGAGCCATGGCAAGCCTTGCCTTGTAGCAATCAACACTGCCATCAGCTTGGTGCTTCACTGTGAGCACCCACTTGCATCCCAAAACAGATGCCCTATAGGAGATGTAACAAGACTCCAAGTACCACGTGAGTATGTGACTATAATGCGGCTATCTCCTCCTCCATGACAAGATGTCATTGATTGTCCTGTATTGCTTCATGATATGTTCGTGGACCGGCCCACAATAAACCTCATGAAATCCTCTAAAAGATGCCCCAAACAGACATGAGCTGCGAAAGATATGTAGTACACGTACGCCTCCTCTTCCGCAGAGCAATAGGCACATCAAGGTCGTGTGTATCCTCCTCAACATGTAAACTAGCATCCTAAGAAGGCACATGCTCTCATGTAAAATAATCTGCTACATGGACAAATCATTATAGCGATCAGCAGTAACAACGTGCTTGGAGAATACCTGGGGCATGTTGGATGATGGGGGTGGAACATGAGCAGGGGGACAGTGGGAGGCCGACGAATGTAAAAATGCGGCAGCAACTGAGCCAACATACTAGGTGGTTGTGGTGGGCGAGCTACATGAGCTGGTGGAGGTGATAAAGGTGGTAAGGTGGTAGTGTCGGTGGAGCCAATGGAGGTGATGAGGGTGGTGGAGGTGTTGGTGTAGCTGGAGGTGGGGTGGCATAGGAGCAGGCACGTAACCTCCTCTCCCGAGTCAGATAGAGTTAATCTGTCACACGTAGGAGAGAAAAACATTGTATTAGAATGGAAAGGGTGGTATCCGAAGCTAGGATCCACCACACCTTATATTAATAAATTAATAAAAATAAGAATATAAAAGGCAGTACATCCAAGGTTCGAAATCTCGATTTCGATTTCGTTTCGGTAACCCTATATGCCGAAATTTCAGAAAATTTCGATGATTTCAGTGGAAATGTTGAAAATGGCTCAAAAAGCCATTTTCCGAGTTTTTTGTAAATCAATATCTTCCAAGTTATTAGAACAATAAATAACTTATAAATACACAACTATATCACATATATTGCTCATCTATACCCCTTATATTGTACATATCAGTCATATCGGTCATATTGTACAATATGTTAGATATTGCAAATGGAGTTAATCTGAGTACTTCAAACAATGAAACAATAGATACACACTTATAGACTTATAGCATACATATCGATCATCTATGAATATGACGGTATGTCACACACCATATCAAACATATCGTTGTTGATACTTAATAGTTAATAATATAGTAACAGTCTTACAAGTGAAAAGATTCACGTAGACTAAAAAAGAACATGCACATTAATGATTAATGCAATAAAAGATTAAAATATATTAAATGGTGATGTGTTCAGTTCAAAACCAAGAGTTCCGGGATGGATCCGAATCACCCCCCATTCCTTGTTGTCTCTCACAATGCATCGCAGATTAAATGTACTCGCAGTAGTTCTCCTATGTCATGTACAAGAACATGGCCTTGTAATCCATCACATATTGCTTGTATCAGTGGTCATCGATACCTATGAGTATCCCGAGATGAGGATAAGCAGCACTAGATCCGGTACCATGAGTGGCACGACGAGGCTGTGAAGTATTGGCTTGAGATCCTCGAGACGACGGCGGAGTAGGAGAAGATCTCTGCGGAGGAGCGGAGGCAATGGCGTGTACTCAGGGAAGAAACCATAACTGGCACCACCAAAGAAGTTGCCATGGCTCTGCTCAGGTTGGCTCCGTGGTAGTTCTCGTCGTTGTAGCTACTAAATCCCCCATACCCATTGTAACCATATAATATGATGGAGGTGCATACGCTTGAGGAGGAGGTCCAGGAGGAGGAGCATGAAAGAATTCTGGGAAGACACCAAATTATCTCTCATCGTGCGACGATCCATATCCGCTTAGGGGACTTGGTGTTCCTCCACGATATGGGTTGTCAATGTCAATGCAACTCAAGGAACCTACAGATAATATCAAATCGTCCATGTGTTGTCGGTTGGACGATGGCCATGACCGTATGCGTCATAATCCATAGGTCCTGATCTCGAACTTGGAACAATCTGTACATGTGTGTTCCTCTGTCGCTCCATATATTTACGCCATGCATGGCGCCCTTCCTTGAATCTTGTATCTTGTGATCCACGACCACCCACTGCAGACCCACCTGAATATGTTTCCCCACCATCACCAGATCCATCACGACCGCCATCATCATCACCATCTCCACTGTCATCCTTTGACTTGGATTTGGATTTGAAACTAGTGGAGAGAATTTCATCAGCAAATGCATCAACCTCAGCCTCCAACCCTCCAAGAGGGTCTGTAATCCACCCAGATCTAGCCAGATAGTCACCTACATCTGCTCCCATTTGCTAGCTTATATTCTCATTTGATCTTCCACCCGATTGATCGAGAACAGGAGCACCATTGGAATCCATCCACCTCTGGAGAACATCTTTGTTAGACGAAAGGGAGTCTTCGTTATGCATTCATAGAGAAACCCTAGGCTATGAGGGGTAAATTACATGGACGTCTAAATAAACGAGAGAAATGGCAACAAGATACGGAAACAATTATTAATACTAGAAACTATCTCTACACTCCCCCTCAAGGTGGAGCATAGATGTCGATCATGCTCAGCTTGGATGAACATCTCTGAAAAGGTCCTCTGAGCAATGGCTTGGTGAATACATCAGCAGTTTGGTCTCCTGAGCTAACATGGGACGTGGATATCAATCCTCTCTGGATCAGGTCCCTGGTGTAATGGCAGTCAACTTCAACATGCTTGGTCCTCTCATGAAAAGCTGGATTGTTGGCAATGAACAATGCTGCCTGATTGTCACACTGAAGCTTCATAGGTAGAGGTACAGCTACATGTAAATCTTCTAATACGGAGCGAACCCACATCATTTCCGTGCTGGCTTGGGCCATTGCCCTGTATTCGGATTCCGCACTGGATCTTGCCACCACCGTTTGTTTCTTGCTTTTCCAAGACACCAGAGAGCCTCCAACAAAAACTGCAAACCCTGAGGTTGATTTTCTATCCTTAGGGCATTCTGCATAATCTGCGTCTGCACACGCTGAGATGGATAAGTCTGCACCTTTTCTGAATAGTAGTCCTAGCCCTGGAGAAGACTTCAGATACATCAGTATCATGTGTATAGCATCCATGTGAACCTGGCTTGGCTGCTCCATAAACTGACTCACCCGGCTAACTGCGAATGCAATATCTGGACGGGTTATAGTAATGTAGAGGAGTTTTCCCACCATCTCTCTATATCTCCTCTTATCCACTTCATCAGTATCATCATCATATAACTTCATGCTGAGGTCTATGGGGATGCTTGATGGTTTGCACCCATCCATACCAGTCTCAACCAGGAAGTCTGTAATGTACTTCCGTTGTGTCATCACCAAACCATGTGCATTCCTAGCAAATTCCAACCCCAGAAAATATCTTAGGGTTCCAAGATCCTTTGTAACAAACTGACGACCTAGAAATGCCTTCGCCCTTGCTATGCCCTGAGCATCGTCTCCTGTAACAAGAATATCATCCACATAGACCATTATGACAACCGTACCTGCCGAGGACTTCTGGACAAACAACGAGTGATCTGCATTGGACCTCCTGAATCCTTGTTGCTCAATTAGATTGGACAGCTTCTGGAACCATGCTCGTGGACTCTGTTTGAGGCCATATATCGCCTTGTGAAGTCTACAGACCATATGCGTCTCCCCCTCAGCAGTAAACCCGGGTGGCTGCTGCATGTAGACTTCCTCCTGCAAGTCCCCGTATAGAAAAGCATTCTTGACATCTAGCTGAGAAATGCTCCAATCACGAACCACTGCAACCGATAGAAGAATACGGAGAGTCAAGCGTCTCGCCACTGGAGAGAATGTATCCATGTAGTCCACGCCATATGTTTGTGTAAATCCACGGGCGACCAAGCGTGCTTTGTACCTATCCAACGTGCCATCTGCATGATATTTGACTGTGAAGACCCATTTGCATCTCACAACGGATGCATCAGGAGGTGCAGGGACCAACGACCATGTGCCACGGGACTGCAAGGCCCTCATTTCTTCTTCCATAGCTAATCTCCAGCACTCACTCTTCAAGGCTTCCTGGTATGTCCGTGGTATGGCCACGGAAGACAATGTTGAGGCAAACTTCTGGAAATCACCTGTGAGTCGGTGGAATGAAACCTGTGAAGCAAATGGATAGGAAGCACATTGCTGTCTCTGTTTCCGAATAGCAATCGGAACATCAAGATCATCATCTGGGTCCACCTGTAATGAGTCATCCTGCATATGTACCGAACCTGACCCGTCAGTAGTAACATCATCTGAACATACCTGAGGCGTAGTGATTGGTTGATCTGTCGTCTGAGCAGGACCTGGGCGACGCGTATAGAGGTTAGGAAACAGTGATATGATTTGCTGTGGAATGGGTGGAGGTGGGGGTGGTGGTGGTGGTGGTGCTGGCATAGGAAGTGACACAGGAGGCGACTCAGGTGAACTCGAAGTAGGTGGTGGTGGAACATAAATATCATCAGTGGTGGTGGATGGTACCATTCTGTCCCCAGCTGGCGAGAAATACATAACTGACTCGAAGAAGGTGACATCCGCACTAACAAAGTACTTGTTGGTTGTAGGATCATAACACCGGTATCCCTTCTGGGTTCTGGAATAACCAACAAAGACGCACTTGACTGCTCTTGGAGAGAGTTTGTCAAGACCAGGAGATAGACGATGGACAAACGCCACAGCGCCAAAGACACGTAGCGGTAGAGAGAAGAGCTCCTTGTCAGGAAAAACAAGAGAGATAGGTATCTTTTCTCCAAGGATAGAGGACGGCATTCTGTTGACTAGATAGCATGCAGTAAGGACAGCATCACCCCAGAAAGAAATAGGAGCACAACTTTGGATCAACAGGGTACGAGTAATGTCCAAGAGGTGACGATGCTTTCTTTCCGCCACACCATTTTGTTGGGATGTATATGCGCAGGTGGTCTGGTGGATAATACCTTTCGATGAAAGAAATAGAGAAAGAGAGCGTGTACAGAATTCCAAGGCATTGTCAGTTCGAACATATTTGACTGAGGAAGAGAAAACATTCTGCACTTCATTAATCAAATTTTTGATAACATCTCCTGCTTCAGATTTATTCTTCAAAAGAAATACCCAAGAGACACGAGAAAAATCATCGAATACCACTAGATAAAACATGTGTCCCTGGTGATCGGGAACACGACTTGGACCCCATATATCTATATGTAACAACTCAAAAGAGGAGCTACTGCTCCGACTCTGACGACCTGGGAAGCTCGACCTATGATGCTTTCCCAACTGACACGTTTCACAGCGAAACGACGAACTTGGAGAGATCTGGGGCAGAAGATGGCGCATTTTCTGGATCGGAAGGTGACCAAATCGAAGATACCAAATGTAAGGAGAGACTGGTCCGGCGGAGTGAGAAGAGACGCCAGCATAGGATTCCCGAACCAGCCGATATAAACCATTCTGCTCAAAGCCACAGCCAATCACCTTGCCCGTGAGTATGTCCTGAAAAATGAGAGAAGACGGGTCAAAAATAGCACGACAATTCAAATTCTTTGTAATCTGACTAATAGACAGCAAATTCAGTGAGAACTGAGGGGCATGTAAAACATTCTGTAGCTGCATAGTGGGGGATAAGAAAACCTCCCCCTGTCCAACAAGGGGTGAGTGGGTACCATCTGCTATCTGTACTGAGCGGCCGGGTGGGATATCCCTGTAGGCCTGTAATCGTCCCCTATCTCGACAAAGATGATGTGTAGCTCCGGAATCTATAACCCAGTCAGATATATCATGAGAATGTATGTGTGCTTATGAACTACCTGAGCTACTGGCTGCAGCGGATGAACTGGCAGAGGTTGTGGCAGCAATGTCTGAAGAGCCACCAGAAGAGTCACCAGAAGAATGTGGCATAATATCGCGGAGACGGGCCACAAGTTCGTCAAATCTATGATCAGCAGTAGACGGTAATGGAGACTGTGAATGCTCTGCAACCCGTGCCGATGCAGGGAACCCATGCTTTGAATAGCATGTCTCCTCCAAGTGTCCAGTTCTGTGACAATACGAGCATATCTGACTGACGCGACCTCTTCCTTGAGGTCCACGGCCACGTCCACGACCACGTGCAGACGGCAATCCACCTCTCCCACGCGAGGCTGCCATCGCAGATGGGGGTGGAGTAGAGGAGCTGGAGGAAACTGGAATGCGACTGAGCCTTCTGTAGACATCCTCCACTGGAGGAATAACTGCATCTGCTAGAATCTGTGACCTCGCAGCATCATACTCGGGATCGAGAGCAGCAAGTAGAACGCCCACCATGGTGGCGTTCCGAAACGTCTTCTGCTGCTCCGGAGTAGCAGTCAAAGGAATGGTATTGTATAGCTTCTCGAACATCCCTCTCAGGGATGTGTATAGAGAATGGAGAGGCCTGCCGGCCTGCTTTATCGTAAAAATGTCATGTTGAAGCTGCAACATCTTTGTCTCGTTTCGCACCTGCGAATACGTAGCAGCAAGAATGTCCCACATCGCCTTTGCAGTGGGCTGATGGAGAACATCGTTAGCAATCTCCATCGTCAACGTACCAGACAGCCAAACTTTCGCGTACGCATCATCAGCCTCCCATGAGGATAAATCCATGTCTTCTCCGCAGGCTCATCTTCGGTAAGAATATGTTTCTTACCATTTGATTTCATGAGGCTCATGAACTGCATAGCCCATAGCTCATAATTAGACCCGTCCATCTTCACTATTGGCGCAGGACCTTTGAACGCGCCGTTGGAGGGCAAATCGACTTTCGATTCTGACATACTGCTGCTCGAAGAAGACGAAGGGAAAATAGACACTGTGCTGAATGTCTACACCAACTGCATCGGATTTGAGTGCGCGTGTAGACTTTTACGCACTCAAATCCATAAAGCTGAGGAAGAGGGGTCTAGGGCACGTCTCCAAGGAAGCAAACAGCCCTTGAAAGGCCTCGAGAGCGACGCCTAAGTACTGTTGGAGGCCACCGGAACCCCTACTGCAGCAGATGGGGGTCCCGCTGGGGCTGTGGGGGCGGCATGGGGTGCCGCTGGTGCTGTAGGGGCGGCAGGGGGTGCCGTTGGGGCTGTGGGGGCGGCAGGCGGTTGCCGCGAGGGGTGCTGGCTACCGCTGGGGCGGCAGGCAGCGGCTGGCGGGGCTGCTAGGGCAGCAAGCGGTGCCGCTGGGGCGGCTGGCAGGGCCGATAGGGCGGCTAGTGGGGCCGCTAGGGCGGCAGGCGGGGCCGATAGCGGCTGCTTGCCGCTGGGAGGGAGGAGAGAAGGAAGGTGCGGCAGATGGAAGAGAGGAGAGAGGAAGGGGCGGCGGGTGGGGTAGGGAGAAGAGCCCTAGGGTGGCTCGGATACCATGTTAGACGAAAGGGAGTCTTCGTTATGCATTCATAGAGAAACCCTAGGCTCTCTTATATAGGGAGAGGCCTGAGGGGTAAATTACATGGACGTCTAAATAAACGAGAGAAATAGCAACAAGATACGGAAACAATTATTAATACTAGAAACTATCTCTACAATCTTCATCAGCATCATCATCGTGCATCTTGAAAATGTATGCAAGATCAATAAGGTCTGTGTAGTCCTCTTTGTCATGACCCTCCCTTGCATGTTTCATCTCCAACCTCAAGTTGTAGTACACATAGACAAGATCATGGAGCCTCTGTTCTCCCAACATGTTCCGTCTCTTCGAATGGATCAAGTTGAATGTGCTCCAGTTCCTCTCACAGCCACCAGCAGATGCGGTTTGAGACAACACTTTCAATGCCACTTTTAGTAGGCGGGGAGCCTCCATCCCACAGTAAATCAATAATAGTAGTACATACTACACGTTCAATGTACTTTTTGTCTTCATCCTTACCAGCAAGAGTACTGCCACGTCCATTTACCGCGGTAGTTCGACCAAAGGAACCCAAGGCATTCCTGAAGTACTTCACCTGCGCATAGGTTGAAGTCATAAATTGTTATATAATACTCTTAAAGAATATTTTGTGAGTCCCAATCTAGCTCCAAAATCAAGATTACATCGTTCATGCACAAGGACTGTGTCTTCTCGTCCTTGACGAGCTTCTCCACCACAATTTGTACAGCTACTAGAAGGTCAGCATTTGTAGCAAGGCTATTCTTATACTGGTACTTAAGATTGAAGTCATAAACTGGACGCAAACAAGCACAATTCTCATATTCTAAAGTGCTATAATAAATGAAAAATAAATAGGCTTCGTCCTGTACAGTAACCACCACTCGGCTGCAAAAAATTCAAGTGGAGATAAATCAATAATAGTAGTACACATTCAATGTACTTTTTTCTCTTCGTCCTTACCAGCGAGAGTACTGTCACGTCCATTTACTACAGTAGTTCGACCAAAGGAACCCGAGGCATTACTGAAGTACTTCACCTGTACATAGGTTGAAGTCATAAATTGTTATATAATACTCCTAAAGAATATTTTGTGAGTCACAATCCGGTTCCAAAATCAAGATTACATCGTTCATGCACAAGGTCTGTGTCTTCTCGTCCTTGACGAGCTTCTCCACCACAATTTATACAGCTGCTAGAAGGTCAGCATTTGTACCAAGATTATTCTTATACTAGTACTTAGGATTGAAGTCATAAGCTGGACACAAACGAGCACAATTCTTATATTCTAAAGTGCTATAAAAAATGAAAAATAAATCGGTTACTACATAATATATACCAGCCATGTGAAGAGGATGTGAGAGCATCTTGGACTATCGCTCGTCTATGATGTCCAACCATGCTTTGAATCCTTTTCCAACTGCTTCTCTAACCTTCTCTTTCATGCAGCGCATTGCCTCATAGATCACTCCCATGGTGGGCTTCTTATCACCGTCTATGATCCACAATGCAGAAACAACCGCATCCATGATCTTCGTGATCCGAGTCATGTCATCCCAAAAGTGAAGATCACTGATCAATGTCTCCACTTTCCGTCCTCCTTCAGCCCGAGCTTCAGGTATCTCGAACCATTCACCTTGGCAACACATGGTTTTCAACCATGTCTTGTGTTGTTTCAAGCTTTGCAACGTTATAAAATTGATTGCAAAGCGTATGATGACAGGCCTCACCAGCTCACCATTGCACATCCATCTCATCAACACCAGAACTTTGGAATGGTTGTAAATGAATGTGGTGATCGTACGTGCTTGCTCCGCCACCCTTGAGACGAGTTTCCTCTTGTTGAAGTCATTTAGAATTAAATAAATATAGTATGCAGCATGTGGTGTCCAAAAAATACCGTAGCTACTAGACTTCATTATTGTTTCACATGTTTTCTTGAAGTTGCTGCCATTATCCGTGATAATCTGGACAATGTTCTCTTTCCCAGCATCTTTGATGATGTCCTTCATCAACTTCAGCAGGTACTTGTGTTCCTTCGCATGTTCAGATGCATCAATATATTTCAAAAAAATTATCTTTCCATCGCAGTAAACAAGGAAGTTGATGATATACTTCCTCGTGTAGCTCGTCCACCCATCACATATTAACGTCAACCCATCATCTGATCATCTCCTCCTCAACTCGACGATGTACTCATTCATCTCTTCCTTCTCCATCCCAAGATTTTTGTTCATTATCTCGTAGAATGTGGGAACCTTCACTCTCGTTCTTGCTGCAGCGATCTCATCAATGGCATGTTGGAGAAATGACCAGCTAGCAACGTTGGCAGGAATGCTCTCCCCAAAGAAGAGATTGTTGATGGTCTTCCCCACCCTCTCCCGTACATTGCTAAACATGTCATTCACCGTCTTCTGCCTCAGATCCTTACTTGGTTTGTATTGACAGATCTGCTACTCGTTAAGAAGGGCTCAATTCCCTTCTCCTTGTGTTTTTTGGTGGGTGGTGGTATTGGTGCACCTCCAAAACCACTCTCACTGCCACCTGCACCATAGAAGTTGCATCTTACACCATCGAGTTCTCTCCTCTCGAACTCACTCCTCATTGATTCTTTTGTTGCCCTCCTATCTGAATGTCAGCGGGGTAGACAAAGTCATCGTCGTCTGAATCTGAGAGGACGTTGAATTCTTTCTCAAACGTGAACTCTTTGAATTGTTCATCCCTCCTTACCATCTATGTATCCCTATCCTTCTTCCCGTCCAAGCTGGCATTCACCTTGGCCCACACATCTTTGGGACAGTGCATGCACTTGGCAACATTTTTGCACACATCTTTGGGACAGTGCATGCACTTGGCAACATTTTTGTTATTGCCAATAAGATGTTGCTTCATCCTCGTGATCCCACATCCTCCTAACTTCTTTCCACAGAAATTGCATTGTGGTTTGGCTTTGTTGCCATCAGGACCGAAGGCATATCTCCAAACAATGTCCCCATTGAAATCCTCCCTCCGATCCTCAGAACTGTCAGATCCTGAACCGGAATGTACCATTATGATGATCACCTAAACCTGCGAGAAAATTGAAGAACAATCATTCATGAGCCACACGATGCAAACAATTAAAAATTAGCTAATTATTTTATGTTTTAATTTTTGAATTAATATATTTTAATTTTTCTAATACTTAATACGCACAAAGTCGTAAAATCTTGGTGTTTGAAATTAAAAGTATACTCTTAATATTCAGATTTTCACAAAAAAAACATCTTATATCTATACATCAGGGTCTTGTATCTAACAATTAGGGACCATTTTCGAGAGAAAAAAAACACCAAGAGACACAAAACATGTAAAATAGCATATAAATCTAAGGTTTGATTTCGGAATTACTCAATTTTAAAATTTCATTTACCAAAAAAAAGGAAACATGTTTTCCACGTCCAAAACTTAAGATCCGAGTTTATCCTTGAATAACTCATCATGATTCCACATTAAAATACAAAAGCCCCAATTTTCTCTTCCATAGATCTCACAAATTGTTTCCAAAGTATGCTTTACTACATGTTATACACGAGATCCGAGTAAATACATTCATAACTCATCATTATTGTGCATTAAAACACAAAACTCCTAATTTTGGTCTCCGAAAATCAAACTATATATTTAAAATCTCTCAAAAAAACATCACACCAAGGAAGAAGAACATCTTAGGAACAAAAATCCTAAAAAATTAAAGAAATTGATGAAGATTTGATTAATTTTGGCTTACCTTGAAAAAAGGTGAAACACTTCCTTGGAGATGGAGAAGCAAAGCAGTCGAGTGTCTGTCGAAATGGGCAAATTTCGACCGACATTTCGGTCTATCTCGACAAAGTTGGGATTTTTTTAATTCCATATTCGCTTTTTTTGGGCGAGATGGCGAGATGACCCGAACTCGCCGATATCTCACGAGATTTCGAGCGAAATCCGAGAAATCAACATGTATAAAGGTTTCGATACATCCAGCCCATCGAAATCAAAATTCCGGCGATATTTCGCAGAAATTTCATGAAATTTAGAACCATGAGTACATCATGCCCCAGTAACATAAATTTTGCATGCTCCATGATAAAGAAAGCACCATATAATGCTCCAGCTCATTCTCTGAGTAGAACATTTGCCCCTGGAAGATGGCCTATTCCTATCGCACTAGATTGCCCTCAAAATTACAAAAAAATAGGAGTTGTGCTCATGACCATTGTCGCACACCAATCTAATGCACCTCCAGAAGGTTAAACCAATGTTCAGGAAAGCGACAGAGCATATCGCATACTCGGATGCATACTAGAACTCGAAAGCCTTGGAGCTTCGAGTATAAACAAATCGGTCTCTAGGCAGGTCAGGTCGCATACTCGGCTGAGTATAGCGTATATTTGGCCATTTATGCAGTTGTTGTTCGAATAAAAATTTAAAGCTCAAGGCCCCTAACCCAAACTCGAACATCCTGACTTAACCTCATGCATCCCATACCCCTTCACACCCCCGATACTCGACCCTGAGCCGACAAACCCTAATTTCGTGCCTCCGCCAAGTCACCAACCTTCATCGCCTCCACCGCCTTCCCAGCTCCGCTCGACGCTCACCTCCACCGTCTGCAGCTCCGCAGACACCTCCAGCTATGCACCTCCGATCCTCAAATGTCCTTGTTTTGAGAGCATATTTGTATTTATTGAAAATACTTGGAGGAAGGCATGTTGTCGCATTCTCTTTCAATTGATATTTTTGCTCATTTGACTCTATTATTTTTTATCCCAATAGTTTTGTTCCTTGTACCTTCAATTCTTTATTATTATTATTATTATTATTATTATCAAGAAATATAATATTTAGAAGATATTAACAAAGTATTAAAATTTATTTATATTTTTAATAATAAAAAATACCAAACCACATACTCCCCGCATACTCCCCCGCATATCGCATAATCTCTATGCAGTGACCCCTACCACATACCGCCTTCCTGAACATTGGGTTAAACTATTACCCGTACAAAGCCAAGGAATGTTGGCCATATTCCACACCTTCACATACTGGGGGTATGAGAAAAACATATGGTACGTGTCTTCCGTTGCCATCCCACATCTGTCACACATACAATCCTCAGTACGCAACAAGTGGTCGTTGCGACTCTTGTTAAGAATCCTACCAAGCCTGAGCAGCCACAAAAAGATGTTGACTCTGGCCAGCACTTTGCTTCTTCAGATCATTCCCATGCCGACTCTCATATCCTCATGCAACACTTCCCCATCCTCCACGAAGAAACGGTAAGCCACACTGTGAATCTCCCATCTCCCCACATGAAGTAATCTTTGTCAGTTGATGGTCTCTCCACCTGCACCAACTCGCTCTATAATCTAAGAAATTCTTCCAGCCTCTGATCAGATAAATTCGATGTAAATAGAGGAGACCATATTCCATGCTCCCACACTTGATGGACCAAACATCTCTGTTGCAAGCCAGTTCCAAGAGGCGTGGGAAACACTTCCCTAGGACCATGTCGCCCGTCTAGTCATCCAATCAAAAACGAAACCTCTCCCCGTCACCAAGAGTAGGTCGCAACCGCCATCACCAGAATATTCCTAACAATACCCTACCACAAGTAGGACAGAGACACCCCTGGACGACCTCCAAGGACATGGAAATCCCATAGATTCACATCAGCAGCCGACAGACGGAGAGAAAAACATGACATACTCAAAAAAGGTGGCATCAGCACTTACAAAGTACTTCAATCTAAGAGGTAGTGTCGAAGCAATTATACCCCTTATGGGTTCTAGAGTAGCCTACAAAGACATACTTGACAGCACTAGCATAGCGGAGAGCTTGTAACGGCAAGGAGGCAGGTGGTGCATAACAACCACAGAGCCAAAAACATGAAGTGTAAGGGAGAACAGTTCCTTCTCAGAAAACGCAATTGAGAAAGAAACCTTCTCTCCAAAAACGGAGGGCAGCGTGCAGTTCATCAAGTAACAGGCGGTGAGAATCGCATCACCCAAGAAAGAATGGGGAGCACGACTCTAAATCATAAGGGTCCTGGTCACATCAAGTAAGTGATGGTGTTTATGTTCAACAACATCGTTCTACCAAGAAGTGTACCCACACGAGGTCGGTGTATGATGACAAGAGACATGTAGAACTGAGAAAGCTTTAAAGTGCAAAACTCTAAGGCATTGTTGGAGGGTACATATTTAACAGTAGCAGAAAAACATTCTTTATTTCAATAATGAATGATTGAATGGCAGACCCAGACCCAGACTTATTTTTCAAAAGAAAAACGCCATAATAGTCTTAAAAAATCATCCGCACCTACAAGATAAAATATGTCCCTTGTGATCAGGAACAAGACTGGGACTCCAAATGTTAAAATGGACTAACGCAAATAAATGACTACTACTACGACTCTGACGACCAAGGAAAGAAGATCGGTAATGCTTCCCAAGTTGGCAAGCATCGCATTGGAAGGTGGACCGAGTGGATATCTTTAGGACATAACACAGCTTCTGCATAGGAAGGTGACCAAAACGTAGATGGTGCATATATGGTGAGATTGATCCGGTAGGAATAGAAGAAGCAACAATATATGGAGACTGGACCAGTCTATAGAGCCTTCCTTGCTCATGACCACATTCAATCACCTTAGCGGTGAGTATGTCCTAAAACACAAGAGAAGATGGGTCAAAATGGCACGACAATGCAAATCCTTAATGATTTGACTAATCGAAAGTAAATTCTTCAAAATTTTTGGGGCATATAACACATTCTGTAGTTTCATGAACGTCCCCCTATCGTGCAAAGGAGGAACGAGTCTCATCCATTGTTTTTTTAAAACGCGCCTCGAGGCGCTGAGGTGTATGCCTCGAGGCGTTTTTCAAGGAAAACGCCTCGAGGTTATAGCCTCATGCAGCCTCAGTGAGGCGTGTGCCTTGAGGCTTTATGAGGCGTTGCCTCATTTGTGTGCTGATTTTTTTTTTTTTTTCTACAATATTTTTTTCTTTTCGTTTTGATTGTGGGCTTTTCATCTTTTGTAGACAAGTATTTTCAAATGCTTAAGCTCACAATTCACTGAAATGCATTTTTTTAGTTTATTAAAGTATTAAGCTTATTTTTACTTTGTTATATATGCTCTTTATAAATCAACATGAACAAAATTTTGGGTCTTGAGTCCTTAAATCTAATGCCTCTACTCTTTAGTATGCATATTGTGTTACACCTAGTCCCTTTAATTAAAATTTATTCAAGACTTTAAATTTTACGGAGAGTTACCCATTATTGTTCTTGTAGAGATAGTTGTTCGTCTTTTATGTTATTTCAGTTTCTTTATGTACCTCTCATGTAATTTACCCAAGGGCTCTCTTCCTATATAAGAGACCCGAGGGCTCTATAGAATAAAGTATCGGAGTACTCTTTTACCCTAACATGGTATCAGAGCCCTAACCCTAATCTAGGGTTTCTCTCCACCGCCGCCCCCCCCCCCCCCCGCCGACTCTCCCACCGCCGCCGCCCAGGGCTCCGCCGCCGATCCCAGGTTGCCGCCCAGCCCCCAGGGCGCCGCCGACCAGCCCGGGACCCTCTCCTCGTCCCCGCCTTCCGCCCCGGAGCCACCCACCTTCCGCCCCGGCTTCCTCCAGCCGCCGCCGGGGGCTGTATACACCGTCCAGCCCTCGCCCAGCCCCCCACAGTCCCCGCACAGCCGTCATCTTCATTGGTAGAGGCTTCCGGAGCCTCTACTTGTCGCCGGGTGCCGCCCCTTCACTCGGTCTCGGATAGATGGTGGATTCAAGTGCATAACGTCTACATGTGCACTTGAATCCTTAAAGTCTTGGTAGACAACCTCTTCTTGGTCTATCAATAGTCGTTCTTCTCCGGCATCATGTCCGAACAAAAGCTCGAGATGCCCGTCATAGGTGCGTTCAAAGGTTCAGCACCGATCGTCAAAATGGACGGGACAAACTACGAACTGTGGGCGATGCAGTTCCTCAGTCTCATGAAGTCGTGTGGTAAGAAGCATATTCTTACCGAGGATGAACCACCGGAGAAGACAGGAGTCTATGCCTCATGGGAGGCTGACGATGCGTACGCCAAGTTTTGGCTCTCAGGTACGCTCATGACAGAGATAGCAAATGATGTTCTTCACCAGCCCACCGCCAAGGCGATGTGGGACATCTTGGCCATGACGTACTCTCAGGTCCGCAACGAGACGAAGATGCTCCAGTTGCAGCATGATATATTTACCACGAAGCAGAATGGGAGACCTCTTCATTCGTTGTACACGTCGCTTCGTGGTATGTTCGAGAAGCTCTACAGCACCATTCCGCTCACAGCCACGCCGGAACAACAGAAGATGTTCCGCAATGCCACTATGGTTGACGCATTACTCGCTGCCCTAAACCCGGAGTACGAGGCCGCACGCTCTCAGATCCTAGCAGATGCCACTATCCCGCCGATGGAAGAGGTATACAGGAGGCTCAGTCGTGTACCTGTTCCATCCGCTACAGCGAATGCACCTCCGTCTGCAATGGCAGTTTCCAGGGGACGTGGTGGTTCGTCCTCGTTTCGTGGCAGAGGAAATGGTGGACGTGGACGCGGAGGTCGCATACGGTCCACATGTTCTTTCTGCCGCCGTACTGGTCATTCGGAGGATACGTGCTATTCCAAGCACGGCTTCCCTCCTTCTGCACGTGTCGCGGATCATGTTCAGGGTCCTTCAGCTCCTGCTACAGATCACAGGTTCGAAGAGTTAGTGGCACGACTTCGTGATATCATGCCACAATCGTCGCCAGAGGGTGCTGAAGTTTCTGATGTTGCAGCCTCGGCGTCAGCTAGTACATCTGCCTCTGCCAGTGCCTCAGGTAGTCCTTCAGTCTCACCTCATTGTCATGATCTCACAGGATGGATTGTCGACTCTGGAGCTACCCATCATCTATGTCGTGAGAAAGATATTCTTCAGTCCTACAGAGCTGTACAGCCTGGTCGATCTGTACTCATAGCTGATGGCACTCATTCTCCTATCATCGGTCAGGGGGAGACGGCTTTGCTACCTTCTATGCACTTACAGAACGTCCTACATGCTCCAGAATTCTCTATGAATCTCTTATCCATTAGTCAGATTACACGTGATTTGCACTGTCGTGCTATTTTTGATCCATCGTCTGTTATTTTTCAGGACATACTGACGGGCAGGGTGATTGGCTGTGGTTCTGAGCACAATGGCCTCTATCGTCTAGTCCGTAACTCCTACGCTGGCGTTTCTCTGCATTCCCAAGGCGACGTATCTCCGTACACCTGGCATCTTCGGTTCGGTCATCTGCCCCTGCAGAAGATGCGTCACCTACTGCCTCAGATCTCTCCGAGTTCCTCCTTTCGTTGTGAAGCATGTCAGTTAGGGAAGCACCATCGGTCTAGCTTCCCAGGTCGTCAGAGTCGGAGCAGTCACTCCTCGTTTGAATTACTTCATGTTGACATTTGGGGTCCAAGTCGTGTCCCAGATCATCAGGGACACAGGTTCTATTTAGTAGTGGTTGATGATTTCTCTAGAGTGTCCTGGACGTTTCTTATTAAAAATAAATCTGAAGCAGGAAGTGTTATTCAAAATCTTATTAATGAAATCCAGAATGTTTTCTCTTCTACTGTGAAGTATGTGCGAACTGATAATGCATTGGAGTTCTGCACTCGCTCTCTTGCTACCTTTCTTTCTTCAAAAGGCATTGTTCATCAAACCACATGTGCTTACACCTCCCAACAAAATGGGGTTGCAGAACGTAAGCATCGACATTTTCTTGATATTGCTCGCACATTACTCATTCAAAGTTGTGCTCCACTATCTTTTTGGGGAGATGCTATCCTTACAGCATGTTATCTAGTCAACCGAATGCCTACAACTGTTCTTGGGGAAAAGTCCCCAATCTCTGTTCTTTTTCCAGACAGAGACTTGTTTGCACTTACACCTCGTGTCTTCGACACTGTTGCGTTTGTCCACCGCTTATCTCCAGGACTTGATAAGCTCTCTCCTAGGGCTATCAAGTGTGTTTTTGTGGGTTACTCCAGGACACAGAAAGGATATCGTTGCTATGATCCTGTCCATGACAAATACTATGTGAGTGCGGATGTTACCTTCTTCGAACCTGTCATGTATTTCTCACCTGCGGGTGACAGATTGGCCTCCTCCACTTCTCCAGATTCCAATGTCTTTGTTCCACCACCGCCAAGTCTGGGTCAATCCTCTACTCCACCAACACCACCACCACCACCACCCTCCTCCTTCTGTTGTCCCTTTCACTAAGTTCTATACGAGGCGGACAGGCCATACTCAAGATCCAAGTCAACCATCCGACACGCCTCAGGTTTGTTCAGAAATTAACAATAACGATGGATTAGATAATGCACCTGTGCAGGAACCTTTACTACAGGAGGAGGAGCAACCGGTCAGCACAGTCTTGGATGATTTGGACAGGCCCATTGCTCATAGGAAGCAGCGCAGACAGTGTGCTACATATCCCCTTGCCTCTCAGGTCTCCTTTCATCGACTCACTGGGGATTTCCAGAAGTTTGCAGCTGTTGTATCGTCAGTTGAGATTCCACGGACATATCAGGATGCAATGAAGATTGACTGCTGGCGACTTGCAATGGAAGAGGAAATGCGTGCTTTGCAATCTAGGGGAACTTGGTCTCTTGTCCCCATTCCTCCAGGTGCCTCAGTTGTAAGTTGCAAGTGGTTTTTTACGGTGAAATACCATGCGGATGGCCGTCTAGACAGATACAAGGCTAGGCTCGTTGCACGGGGATTTACACAGACATATGGTGTAGATTATTTGGATACCTTCTCACCGGTGGCGAGACACTCTACCCTTCGCATTCTTCTATCAGTTGCTGTGGTACGTGACTGGACCATATTCCAGCTTGATGTTAAGAATGCTTTCTTGTATGGTGATCTACAGGAGGAAGTCTACATGCAGCAGCCACCCGGGTTTGCTGCTGAGGGGGAGACTCAGAAGGTGTGCAGACTTCATAAGGCTATCTATGGCCTTAAACAGAGTCCCCGTGCATGGTTCCAGAAGCTCTCTCAGCTTATTGAACGACAGGGGTTTAGAAGATCTAATGCGGACCACTCACTGTTCGTCCGGAAGACCCCTAGAGGTACCATTGTTGTTATGGTATATGTTGATGACATATTGGTTACGGGTGATGATGCACAGGGAGTTGAGATCACCAAGTCTATGTTGGGCAGCCAGTTCATTACAAAGGATCTAGGCACAATACGATATTTTCTGGGGATAGAATTTGCAAGAAATGCACAAGGAATGGTGATGACTCAAAGAAAATATGTCACAGATTTGCTAGTCGAAACAGGAATGACTGGATGCAGACCTTCAAGTACACCTATGGACCCGAGTATGAAGCTGTACGATGATGATACCGAGGAGGTGGACAAGAGAAGGTACAGAGAAATGGTGGGTAAGCTCTTATACATCACTATAACTCGACCGGATATTGCCCTTGCAGTAAACCGGGTGAGTCAGTTCATGGAGCAGTCGAGGCAAGTACATATGGATGCCTTATACATGATATTGAGATATCTGAAGTCTTCCCCAGGCACAGGGTTGCTATTCAAGAAAGGTACAGATCTGTCTATTTCAGTCTGTGCAGATGCAGATTATGCAGGATGTCCAAGGGACCGTAAGTCTACTTCTGGATTTTCTATCTTCATAGGAAGCTCTTTAGTCTCTTGGAAAAGCAAGAAGCAAACTGTTGTGGCGAGATCCAGTGCCGAGTCCGAGTATAGAGCCATGGCACAGGCAAGCACAGAAATGATGTGGGTTAAAGCAGTTTTAGACGATCTGAATGTTGACGTTCCCTTGCCTATGAACCTTCAATGTGATAATCAGGCAGCATTATTTATTCCCAGCAATCCAGCCTTCCATGAGAGAACCAAACACATAGAGGTGGATTGTCATTACACTAGGGACATGATTCAGAAGGGCTTCATCTCCACGTCTCACGTCAGTTCAGAGGATCAGACAGCGGACATATTCACTAAGCCATTGCTCAGAGGACCCTTCCAGAGATGTTCTTCCAAGCTGAGCATGATAGATATCTATGCTCCATCTTGAGGGGGAGTGTAGAGATAGTTGTTCGTCTTTTATGTTATTTCAGTTTCTTTATGTACCTCTCATGTAATTTACCCAAGGGCTCTCTTCCTATATAAGAGACCCGAGGGCTCTATAGAATAAAGTATCGGAGTACTCTTTTACCCTAACAGTTCTTGTATATCCATATTTACTTGACTCCTTACATATTTATAGTCCAAAAAAGAGAGTTATATAACAATTTGGATGTCTAGACCATGATGTTAGCCTTGAAATGTCATGGAGTTCTGTATTTAATCATAACTATTTAATTTCTAGAACTTGAAAATTGTAATTACTATTAATTATTATGTTTTATGAAAAATTTTCTTTCACGAGTGAGGCTTATGCCTCGATACGCCTCGAGGCAATACTAGGATAACACCTAGATACGCCTCACGTTTTTTAAAACCTTGGTCTCATCTACAACGACAACTAATCTACACGGGAATAGATCTATATGAAGTAAACTGAGCCATGTCTCCACATAAATAGTAAGATGCACTAAAATACATATCCACTATGTCATATCTGCCATCTGACAACTGGTAAGAGCATAGGTTATACATAACGAGCTAGAATATGCTTCGACAGAGGCTGCAACATCTGAAGGACATATAGGTACACTACTAGTATCGACATCAAGAGTAATTATCTCAGTCAGACGAGAGAAAAAATCATCTAACCTCTGACCTGTAGTGGGTGCAACCTTCTCAACTACACGAGCAGATGCAGAATATCCATGTTTATGATATCATGTTTCCTCTGCATGACCAGGACGATGGCAATAGATGCATGGACAATGCCGGTATCCTCTGCCACGGGCACTTCGCCCTCTGAACTGAGAAGTATCTCTTCTGCCGCGAGATGCATCCATCGTTGATGAGGTCTCTGTGGTGGCATCAGATGGGACAATGATCAGTGTTCATGAAAGAGACACGTGCAGCCGCATATGCCTAATCGGTCGCCTCAGTTCACCGATCAGATGAAGCCCCCCTTAATGTGCCATTTGTGCATATACGGGCCACATATGCAGGTTGTGCAGCTGCATATGTGCTCTGTGCACCCGTTTAAGGTCCAGTTGGTTAATCGGGTCTGGATCTTAAGATTTGAATATGAATCATATGATAGGACTTAGAAGAAGCCTGATTCCCTATTCTTGAACCCCCTCTCTTCCAGTATCACCTCTCACCCCCGATACTCGTGTCCCAATAAAACCCTAACATCATCCCCACAAACCTCTACCTCAATTGCCGCCCCGAAGCTCCTCTGATGGTGTTGTGAACCCCCTCCGCTGCTCTGTTGTGAAGCGCCTCTGCCTCCCAGCTCCTCTGTGACCAGGATAACCTCTACTAGGTAACCATATATCCCATGTTTTTCTCCTATTTGATACTCTTTTTATCTCCGGAAGAAGGTAGCAAACCCGATCATCTGCATATACCAGTGATTAGGTGTGCTCTTTTGAATTTTCTTGAGACAACATAAGGTCAGGGGTCTGAATTGTTTGGTAAACAAAGTGTTTGTACTGTATGTTTATATTATTACTAAGGTCTAAATTGTTGGAGAAAATATCTACAATGAACTTTTTATTAATGAGGTCTATTTATTTTATTCATTATTGAGGTCTTAATTTCAATTGCTTTCAATTACAGTTTCTTGATATGTTTAATTTGATCTGAATGGGTCTGAATTTCAACTTGTATTGTATAGCTTAATGTTTTGTTTACTTTTGTTTTGTACTTCTGATTAATTCTGAATTTCAATCTTTTTACTGTTTAGTTTTGTTTGTACTGAGGTTTAAATTGTTTGTTGTTTAGTTTTATTTTATTTTTTCTTTGATTTCGGATTTTAGTTGTATTATTTTGATTATATATATTAAATCAGATCATGTAATACTATCTTTGATGATTTTGATATTTAGTTGTATTATATTGAGCTCTACATGAAGGTTTTTCTTAGATCTTCTGTTGGACCACATTTTTCATCAATTCAGTTCAGTTGTAGTCACTTCTATAGATATTTATTTTTAAATTTAAAAATAGAAAACCGTGTAGAATCGCATATACCTCATATATGCCCTTGCATACCGCTTAATCGCTATTCAATGACATATCTGAACGCATAAGCATATCACTTTCCTGAACCTTAACAATGATCTTCTTGAGACGATTGTAGGACTCGTCCATAGGAGGGATAGTTACCAATGAGAAGTTGGGTGTGTACTGCCTCGTACTCAAGATCTAAAATAGCTAGAAAAACTCCAACCGTCGTGGCGTTCACATACGCCATTTGTTATCAATAGACGTAGTCACTGGTATTAAGCTGTGAAGCTTCTCGAACATGTCACAAAGCGAAGAGTAAAAGCTATGTAAAGGACGGGCATTATGTTTAGCCATGAAGATATCAAATTGCTGCCGAAGAATCTTCTGCTCATTCTTCTCCTGGTCATGTATAGCTGCCAGAATATCTCACATTGCCTTAGTCGTGGGTTGATTCACGATATCATTGGCTATTTCCGTGGCGAGTCCCAAAAAGTCAAATATACGCGCATGTGTTATCTTGCTTCCATGAAGCAATCTCCCCAATCTTATACGTCTACTCCGGTTGTGTCATAATGAGCTCCTTATTATTGTGTTGCATGAGGGTTAAAAACAGCAACGAGTACAACTCATAGTTGGTCTCATCCATCTTGACGATGGGAGTTGGGCCTTTTAGGGCATTGAAGAAAGAGAAGATATCAGCCTTGCTCCCCAACATGATGAAAAAGAGGCCGAAAAAGAACTCACTAGGGATGTAGACCAATTAAAGTGTGTCTACATGAACATGTAGGAAATCAGTTTGTATGTATAGACTGTTACAACTATTCCCATCAACCAAGGGTTCTTTCTGGGGTAAGCAAATAAGGTCTGATTTCACCAAAATGGACCCAAAATGGGGTTGTCTGGTGACCAAATCAGATCGTAGAGTAGGAAACTAGGAGTGCCTAAATGGCTGGAGACGGCACGACCCACCCAGGAACCGCCAGGTAACATTGGAAAGCACCTAGAGATGTTGGAGAGTGCTGGGTGGCGACACAGGCGATGACTACTAGCAAAACACACCGTTGGGGGTGACACAACAATTGCGCAAGAGGAGTCAGGAGATCCCCCCGGATGGGGCGCGGCAGCACTAAGGGTTGAACATGGCGTACAATGGTGTCGATGACGATGGCAGGGGGTGTGTGGCGTGCGACGATGCTGGTGATGACGCGAGAGACGGAAGGGGGGGCAACATCCACGTCAGAACCCGAGCCAAAGCGTGGAGAACTAAACGATCCCGGCCGCTTGGTTGAGTTAGCAGCGAGTAAAGATAGGGCATGGGTACGAGAACTCTGATCTAGGACCGTCGATCTGATACCATGTGGACAGAAAAGAATGAATTGCATTATGAGAGATAGCCATGGAATTCTCTTATATATAGAGAACTCATATTGGACAAATTACATAATAGATAAGAAAAGAAATAAGATACAAGAAAAGGTGGGAAAGATAAATAATATTTCAACAACTACAATATTTTTTAGATATTTATTTATTTTTAAAATAAAATTAGAAAATCGTATAGAATCGCATATACCCCGCTAGGGATGAGCATTTGGTTGGGCTAGACCGAGCCAACCACGAACCCGACCCATGAGCCCAACCCAAAACTTGGCCTAATTTATATTAGACCGGACTCGGGCCGAAAATCTAGCCCATTAGAAAAATGGTCCAGGTTAGGGCAGGCCTTGACCCAAACCCATTAGCCCATGCACCCAACTTGACAAGGGCCCAATAAGAATTCCTATATAATACTTAATACTTATAAAAAATGATAGTACGGAAGCGTATCAAAGATAAAGATTTAAGAACAATGGAAGAACACCAGGATTTTAAGTAGAACTCTACTCTATGAGGAGCGGAATGAAATCACGGGAGAAGGCTTCTCGACAGACCAGATACTATGTATCTCTCTCTCTGTTACAATGGGTGCGGGGCTTCTTATATAGCCTCACAGACAGAGCGAAGCCCCAATAATAGTAGATGCGGGATTAAACCTATGGATGTGGTAATTAAACCCTAGAGGGGTCCAAATACACATCTCTATGATGCATACTCCAACACTCCCCCACAAGCTGGAGCATGTAATTTTCAGCTTGGACAAATAAAAAGAAATCACTCTCTTGCACATTACAGGACACTAACGGACAACATCAACTCAACACAAACTCTTATGGTTGCCTACTGAGAATGTTGCTTCTCATACCGTGCTGGTGAAGACGAACTAAATGGTTGGAGTGTGAACTGAACTAGATCTCCTCATCAGAAAATGTGTGTTTTGTATTGCATCTATCAGAGTCACTGAAACTAAAATGAGTATTCACCTGGAGAACTCTATCTAGCAATTTCTCCATTTCTCTAAAGAGCCAAGCTCGAAAAAGCCGTCCTCATCGAAGTCCACAGACGTTGGAGAATGGAGGTTAAAAGTCTCCTCGTCGGAAAACTGGATATCTCCCATATTGGTTCAAAGAATGGGATCTCTACTCTGGAGTCTCTATGAAACCATGTGAAAACTCTAAGCCCACAATGGCTTGGAGAATGGGATCTCTACTTTGGAAACCCTATATATCACATGAAACCATGAGACGACCAGATCAAGTATGGGGACCTCTCAAACAAATGAACGTACACATGTGCGCCTTGAACAGTTGACTATGAACCAATATGTAGAGTCTGAATCTGATAGTCAGTAGAGTTTGAAATCTTACATGTAGACTCTACATAATACTCTCATTTTCCCTCATACTGGTCGGAATAGATGACATCGATCAAGTTAGGAGAAGACCTGAAGATGGAGAAATAAATAATAATAAGCTGTGGAGATGAAAGAATGGATTGCCTTATTGATGATGCCTTAGGGTTCTCTTATATAAGAGAGAAACATATTAGGCAAATTACACGAAGACAAAGAAAATAAAAATTACATAAACACTATAAAAGATAATTAATATCTCAATACTCTCCCGCAAGCTGGAGCGTAGATATCAATCAGGCTCAGCTTAGAGAAGCATCTTCGGTAAAGCCCTATGGCTAAGGCCTTAGTAAGTACATTTGTGGTCTAGTCTCCAGAGCTGACAAGAATAGTGACGATGAGACCCTTATGTATCATATCACGAGTGTAGTGGCAATCCACCTCTATGTACTTGGTCCTCTCATGGAAGGCAGAGTTGTTCGCAATGAAAATAGCAGTTTGGGAGGTGCATGGGAAGAGGCATCGCGATATTTAGTGTCAGTAAGAACAGATTTGACCCATATCATTTCTATGCTAACATGTGTTATAACCATGTATTCTGACTCAGCACTAGATCTGGCAATCACGGTCTACTTCTTGCTCTTCCCAAGACACCGTGAAATTCTCTATGAACACTGTAAAGCCTGAAGTAGACTTCATGTCCTTAGGACACCCGGCATAATCTGCATCTGCACATGTTATAACTGAAAACGATGCACCTCTGTTGAATAGAAGTCCAGTGCCAGGTGATGCCTTCAGCTACCTCAGAATCATATGGATTGCATCAATACGTGTCTGTCTGGGACTTTGGGCTACTCTATAAACAGGCTCACTTTGCTCACATCAAAGGATATATCCGGCTTGGTAACGGTCACATACAGGAGCTTGACAACAAGCTCCATGTACCTCCTCTTCTCGACCTCCTCAGTGTCATCATCGTAGAGCTTCATGCTCGGGTCCATAGAAGTAGTGGAAGGTCTGCAATCTGCCATGCCAGTCTAAGAAAGAATATTTGTAACGTACTTCCTCTGGATCATTACAAGACCTCGCTGGCTCCTGGCAAACTCCACTAACGTAAACTACCAAGGTACTTGGTCACAAACTGATGACCTAGGAAATCCTTGGCAACCTGAATGCCCTGCTCATCATCTCTTGTAACAATGACATCATCAACATAGACAAGAATGACAATTGTAGCTCTCTGAGTCTAGTGCACAAACAGAGAGTGATCGGCAGTCGATCGCGCAAACCCCTGTTGCTCTACCAAGTCGAAGAGTTTCTAGAACCATGCTTTTGGACTCTGCTTAAGGCCATAAATAGCCTTGTGTAGCCTACAAACCTTCTGACACTCCCCCTCAGCAGTGAACCCAGGTGGTCGTTGCATGTAGACCTCCTCCTGTAGATCACCGTATAGAAAAGCATTCTTCACATCAAGCTGATAGAGGGGTCAATCTCGTGTCACAGCAACAAACAGAAGGATATGCAAAGTAGAATGTCTGGAAACTAGAGAAAAAATATCATGATAGTTCACTCCATATGTCCGGGTGAACCCACGTACCACAATTCTCGTCTTGTAGTGATCTACACTGCCATCTGTGCGATGCTTCACAATGAACACCCACTTGGACCCGACAACGGATGCTCCAACTGGAGCTGAAACAATACTCCATGTGTCACGTGACTGTAGCGCGGCCATCTCATCCTCGATGGCTAGACGCCACTGACTACCCTGGATAACCTCCCGATAGTCTGGTGTATCTCCACAACTGATAGTGCCAAGGTAAATCGTCTGAATTCCTCTGAAAGTCTGCTCAAGGAAACATTGGGTGCAAGAGGATATGTAGCACAAGTACATCTTTGCTTCGTGGAGCAATCGGCACATGAAGATCATCTGTCATGTCCTAAACCTATAAGTTTCCCTCTTGAGAGAGTAACTACTCATCATGTAGTGACTCCTACTGCATAGACAACTCAGTAGTGCCATCATTAAAAACAATGTGCTCATTACATACCTGAGACGCGCTGGATGATGCGGAAGACATGTGAGCATGGTTTCAGATTTCGCAAAATTTCAACAAAATTTCGATGAATTTTCGGTTTCGACAAGGAATCGAAATATTCGAGCGAAATGGCAATATGAGGGCAGTTTCCGATCATTTCTTCATAAATAGTGGTTGATATGGGAGAAATGTCGTCAAGATTTCGACGAAAAATCATATCAATATGGTATCGATCATGGCCTCAAATTTCAGCGAAATTCGGTCGAATTTCTGTCGAATATCGATATCCAGTCGAAATCGAAATTCGACCGAAATGACCGAAATATGGGGGTCCTAGTACAAAAAATGACCGAAATGATCGAAATTTCGATCGAAATTCCACCGAAATTCCATCGAAATTCTGTTTTGGTCGATACCGAAATGGTGACCGAAACCGACATTTAGGGACTTGGTATCGATAGAATATCAGAAATCGATATTTAAACCCTTGCATGTGAGCAGGGGGAACAGAGTGAGATCTGCGAGTAAATACATGTGGCAAAATTGAGTCAATGTAGGTGGTGGTCCAGGAGTAGCTACAGGAGCAGGTGGAAGAGCAGGAGTAGTTACAGGAGATGGTGATGGTGTACCTGGTGGTGCACTGGGCAGTGGTTGAGCAGGAGTAGGTGTAGGTGGTGGTAGGACTGTAGGAGGTAAAGGCATGTAGATCTCGTCATGTAAGAGATAAATATATGACAGGCTCAAAAAATGTAACATCAGCACTGATAAAGTATTTCCGCCGAAGCGGAAAGCAACAGTACCCTTTTTAGGTACGAGAGTAGCCAACAAACATTTGACAGCTCTGGGAGAGAGCTTATCACGACTAGGAGAAATCCAACAAACATTTGACAGCTCTGGGAGAGAGCTTATCACAACTAGGAGAAAAATCATGAACAAATGCTACAATCCAAACACATGAGGTGTGAGGGAGAATAGATCCTTCTCGAGAAACGCAATCGAAAAGGGGATCTTTTCTCCAAAAATAGAGGAAGGCATGTGGTTCACTAAGAAGCAAGCAGTGAGAACCACATCACCCCAGTAAGTGTGAGGAGCACGAATCTAATCGACAGGGTTCTGATCACGTCGAGTAAGTAATGGTGTTTACGCTCGACAACACCGTTCTGCTAAGATGTATAGACACATGAGGTCTAGTGTACAATGCCAAGAGGCCAAAGAAACTCATAAAGCTACAGGGTGCAAAACTCTAAGGCCTTATCAGAACGCAGATATTTGACATCGGTAGAAAAAATATTTGTTATCTCATTAATGAATGACTTGATAACATACTCAACCTCATGCTTATTCTTAAAAGGAAAACCCAAAAAGTCTAGAAAAATCACCTATAACAACCAAATAAAAACGATATCCCTAATGATCAGGAACACGACTCGGACCCCATATATCTAAATGAAGGAGCTCAAACAACTGAGAAATGCTCCGACTCTGACGAGATGGAAAGGAGGAATGGTGGTGCTTCCCAAGCTGCCAAGTCTCGCACTGAAAGGAAGATCGCGTAGAGATATGTGGTGGGACATGACACAACTTCTGTAGAGGAAGGTGGCAAAAACGAAGTTGTCGCAAGTACGGTGAGACAGGTTCAGTAGGAATAGTAAAGGCACCAGCATGACGAGGTTGGAACCAGTCTATAGAGCCCTCGCTGCTCATAACCACATCCAATCATCCTACCCGTGAGTATATCCTGAAATACAAGATACGAATGGTCAAAATGGCACGGCAATGCAGAACCTTAGTAATCTGACTAATAGAAAGTAAGTTCATTTGAAAATCATGGGCATATAAAACATTCTGAAGGTGCATGGATGACGACAGATACACCTCTCATTGTCCTGTGATGGGTAAGTGAACCCCATTAACAATAACAACCCATCTTCCACGAGGTATAATTCTGTAGGACCTAAACCGGGCTCTGTCTCCATATAGATGGGAGAATGCGCCAGAGTCCATGATCCACTCTGTCATATTTGCATCTTTACTACCAGTAAAAGTGTAACCGATACTTGAGGAACTCGAAGAGGCTCTAGTTGCCGTTGTAGTATCGTGGATCTTGTCGTGGTGGTGTCGATCACCGGAGCCATGATCTCTCGTATACGAGAGGCAATATCATCTAAGCGTGGATCTGCTTGAGAAGCCGGAGTCTCTGAAGGCTCGATCTGTTCTGCCACATGAGTAGATGCGGGGTATCCATGCTTCAAATAGCATGTGTCCTCTGAGTGTCATGGACGACGATAGTAGGTGCAAAGACCACGATGGCGTCAACCGCCTCTACCGCGGGGACTACGCCCTCTGAACTGGATAGACCCTCCTCTGCCGCGAGAAGCGGCCACCGCTGAAGAGGGTTATGGAGTGGTAGGTAGGAGGAATAAGAAGCCTGTTGAGACAATTGCTATAAATGTCAAACTGAAGCTGAAGAATCTTGGTCTCATTCTGTGCTTGGGTATAAGCAGATGCCAAAATATCTCACATCACCTTGGCGATGGGTTGATTCATAATATTATTGGTTATCTCCGTGGAGAGGGTCCCAGAGAGCCAAATACGAACATACGCGTTGTCTTGCTTCCACGAAGCATTGTCCCCAGTCTTATTCGCCGACTCCGGCTTCGTCAGAATGTGCTCCTTATTGTTGCATTGCATAAGGGTAAGAAACTGCATAGACTACAAATCATAGTTGGTGCCATCCATCTTCATGATGGGGGTCGAGCCCTTGAAGACATCGGATGAAGAAAAAATATCACCCTTGTTCTCTAACATGATGGAAGAATGGTCGAATCGGAACTCGATTGGGAAATAGACTGATATGAACTAGTCTACACAATCATATGGAGGATTGATTGTACGTGTAGACTCATACAACCATCATCGGCAATCCTTGGTGTAAACTAGGACCGAAAAGCGTGATTTGTAGGTTTGAAATCACATTTTTCGATCAAAATCAGACCATTTTCAGATCAACTCAGACTACTAATCGATACACAGGAGCGTTACACATACGGATTGCAGCAACAATGAAGAGGGGTTGCTACAACTGTGTAATGATGTTGTGGTGCCTCTCCGACGGTGTAGTGATGCCGTTGATGATCAGTCGGTCACTACGGCAGCGTAAGAAGCCTGTCACGACGACACAAGGAAGTTGTTGCACTGTACGGCAGTGCCATAGAAGGCCATGTCGGCGATACATCGCCGATATATCGGTTTCGACAAGGTAGGGATTTCGATATTACCCTATATATCTTTTTACAGGGATATCAGCGATATATCGCCGATATATCGGCTATATTTCGCCATATCGGCTCATATCGGTCAAAAATGAATGGATTCAGTACACCTGGATATCGATCGATATCGTCAATATTTTGTCGATATCTCTATATATCCATGTTATTATTCATGCAAGATTGGTTCAACTATTTATCTAGCTACACCAGTATTAAAATGCATATCTAGCTACACCTGGTACTAAAACACACAATGGTTTATATATTTTTTATTTTGGGTCGGGGGCGCTGCCCCCGTACCCCCGCAGGGGGGGCAACCTGGGCCCCCCCTAGCCCCCCCAGGCACGCTGATCAGGCAGCAAGACCCCCGTACTGGTAGGGTATGGTGCGACAGGAGGGTGAATACAATGGTTCTTCAACTTGGTGTATGTTTACAAGTTATTCATGTTGTAAGAACTTGAATGAAATCCATTTCCAATATCTATAAGTCAATTCTTCAAAACAAAATATCTATAAGTCAAGAATCATAACATTAATATCGATATGTTCAAAATGATCGATATATGAGATATAAGCTACATAGATTGATCGATATCTGTGATCTAAGAGTATATTTGTAAGTTATTTAGTGATCTAAGAACTTGGATGAACTACATTTTCAATATATATATATATAGGTCAACAACTAACAGTACCAGCGGTATGTTCGATATGACCGATATGTGCAATATAAGGATCATAGTCTTCACAAATGATCTATATGTGTCATCTAAGTATATATTTTTAAGTTATTTAATGTTATAAGAACTTGAATGGAATCCATTTCTAATATCTAAAGGTTAGGAACAGACATTAACAGCGATATGTTCGATATGATGACCGATATGTGCGATATATGGGCTATAAATGACCGATATGTATGGCATAAGTGTGTATTTATAGGTTATTTGTTGTTTTAATATTTTGGATGATCTTAATTTCTGGAAAATGACAAAAATGGCTTTTTGAGCCATTTCCGACATTTCCACCGATATCGTCGATATATCGGCGATATATCCCGATATATTCATTTCCGGGTGGACCGAAACGATATCGATATCGGTACGGCCTTCCTTGGGCAGCGCTCCGATGTCGCTACAGCAGTGTGGAGATGGATGGGGGCTGCCGCGGTGGCAGCAGCAGCGCAGTGGTTGTCGCGATGGCAGCGGCGCGAGGACGAGTGGTTGCGGTAAGGTTAGGGTTTTGATGGGTACGAGAACTCCAGTCTATAACCGTCGCTTTGATACCATGTGGAGATGAAAGAATGAATTGACTTATTGATGGGGCTCTAGGGTTCTCTTATATATGAGAGAAACGTGTTGAGCAAATTACATGAAGAAGATAAAGAAAATAGAAATTACATAAACACTATAAAATATAACTAATATCTCAACATAAGCTGATTTCTCTCTCTTTTCGGATTTTTCTCTTCTTTTTCCAATTATACTTTTTTTCTCGTGTACGACTTTACCATCTTTTTTATGCGCGTCGTTTTTTTAAAAACCATTACGGCCAAATTGTGTCTATAGAAGCCCTCTCTCTTTTTTGTGAGCCTCCGTTTTTTTTAAAAAAATCAGCCCATTTCGGCCCAAAATCGAAGCAGCATGTGACGCCCGCGGATCCGGGTTACCCGTTTACACAGTACTCACAGTATTATATTTGTAATTGATCGTATTAGATTAGAAAAAATGAGGAAAAAATTTCACGATTTGAAATGACATTCACAATTACTGTAACAACCACAGAACTAATAATAAGTACCACCAATTCACATAGCATTAATTTCCATATATACATTGCATGTGACAGAAGAAACTGACAATTGTACATGTATCCCAAAATATAACAGAATAGAAAGAAAAACATTTACATTATTCTAAACAAAAACTATAATATGTGTATCGTCGAGAGTATCTGCGAAAGCTCGGGGTCAACTGTCAATCTACTGCGATGCATGCACCTTGCCTGCCACACATAATAGGAACAAGAGAAATATCAACAAATGTTGGTACAATAAAAATTTATTAAAAATAAAATCGGTATTTTAGTGGTTTCAAAAAAAAACAAGTAGATAGGGTTTGGCATTTAAAATTTAATAAGCCACCTACGTGGAAAATGATTTTCAAGTTGTTTTGTATGTGAATCCCTTGTTTTACCAAACACCCCTTAACTTTCTATATATAACATTTTCATTTATTGATTATATGATCCATATATATGTTGAGATATTTGTATCTCACATTATTGTTATTTCTATTTTCTTTATGTACCTCTCATATAATTAACCCAGGGCTTTTCTCCTATATAAAATAGCCCTAGCGTCTCATCTCTATGCATTCTCTTCTATTCTCCTAATATGGTATCGCATCAAGGGTCTTAGACTGTGGTTCCCGTACCCAACCAACCCTAACCCTACACGTTCCCCCTTCCCATGTCGCTGTTGCCGTCGCCGGTACCCCCTCCCCTCTCCCGTCGACGCCGCCGCAGGTACCCAGCCCCCGCCGCGCAGCCGTTGCGTGTGCCCATGTGCAGCCCAGCGTCGCCCAGGGGTTGTCGCCGGGGTTCTCCCATGCCGCTGGGAATATCCCTTGCCGCCCAGGGGCTGTCGAGCAGCAGCCCGCAGACCCGTGGTGGTCGACATGATCGAACCGGCAACTCCCAATGCCGGTTCGACCCCACCTTCGTGTTCTTGCTCAGATTTCGTTATTTTTCACATAAATCGCATCTTCTGACTCTATACCATAATAAAAAGTAGTGAGGATGGTTGTATGAGTCTACAGATACAACCAATCCTCTATATGATTGTGTAGACTCAATCAGATCAGTCTACTCCTCAGTTTGTTCCGGGTTTCAGAGTTCTTATTACAATATCAGAGAACAAGGGTGACATCTTCTCATCGTCCAGTGTCTTAAAGGATCCGGCTCCCATCGTAAAGATGGATGGGACCAACCACGAGTTGTGGTCCATGCAGTTTCGCACCCTTATGCAGTGCCATAACAAGGAGCACATTCTGACGAATTCAAAGCCGATGGACAAGACTGGGGCTAATGCTTCTTGGAAGCAAGACGATAACTATGCTCGCATTTGGCTCTCCGAGACGCTCATCACGGAGATTGCCAATAATATTGTCAATCAACCTGCAGCAAAGGCTATGTAGGACATCTTAACAGACACATACGGGCTGGCAAAGAATGAGAGCAAGATTCTTCAGCTGCAGTATGATATTTTCTCGACCAAGCAGAATGGTCGACTACTTCATGCCCACTTCTCACATCTTAAAGGCATGTTTGAGCGACTGCACAATTTCATGCCTATTACAAACAGCACTAGGCATATCGGAATGCTACTATGACAGGAGTCTTTCTGTCATCTCTTGACTCTGAGTACGATGCAGCACGTACTCAACTACTGACTGGAGAGACGATACCTCCAATGGAGGTCTACAAGAGATTGAATAAGATCACTACATCATCTACTATTATGGCCCAGATTCCCTCTACTATGGCAGCCTCTTGTAGCAGAGGGGACTTCGCAGTTTCGCGGGCGCAGACCCCGTAGTCGAGGAGGAGGACGTCAAGGCAGCACATGCTCTCATTGCCACCGTCTTGGTCAATCTGAGGAGACATGCTTTCATAAGCATGGATATCATGCATCTGCCCATGTTGCTGAGCAAATCAAGCCAACTTTTGCCCATGCTCATGATGCACGCTTTGATGATATTGTTTTCAGATTACGACAGATGATGAGCACTCCTACTACTTCAGCTGCAGGTTCTTCAGATGTAGCAGCTACTGCCAGAGTTTCATCTAACTCATCAGTTATTGCTCATGTGCTTACCAGTTGCAGCAATTCAGATTTCACTGACTAGATTATGGATTCTGGAGCATCACATCATATGTGTGGCGATCGGGCACAGTCAATCCTTATAGGTCTATCCCGCCTGGTAGATCCGTGGTGATTGTTACTAGGGTCCGTCTACCCATTGTTGGTCAGGGGAGATTGTTCAAGCTCCTTCTATGCATATGCAGAATGTTTTATATGCTCCAGACTTTCAGATGAATCTTTTGTCTATTAATCAAATTATAAAAATTTACATTACATTGCCATATTTAATCCCACTTCTCTTGTGTTTCAGGACATACTCACGGGCAGGGTGATTGGATGTGGTCGTGAGCAGAGGGGACAGTACAAGCTTGCCCTACCACCGTGTGTTGGGGTTGCTACTATTCCTTCAGGATCTGTTTCTCCTTTCATGCGGCATCTTCGCTTTGGACACCTTCCTCTACATAAGATGTGTCATGTTCTACCGTAGATCTCTACTCGTGCTATCTTGGACTATGAAGCATGTCAGCTTGGGAAGCACCATCGTTCTTCTTTTCCGAGACGTCAGAGTCGTCATAATAGTCAGTCATTTGAGTTGTTTCATTTTGATATTTGGGGCCCTAGTCGTGTTCCCGATCACAAGGGACACCATTTTTATATGGTTGATGTGGATGATTTCTCTAGATTATCTTGGGTGTTCTAATTGAAACATAAGTCTAAAGCAGGTGCTGTCATTAAATCTTTTCTTATTGAAGTCAAGAATATCTTTTCTGCTAATGTGAAATTTATTCGTATTGACAATGCCTTAGAGTTTTCCACCTTACATTTATCTGAATTTCTATGATCTCTTGGTATTGTTCATCAGACCTTTTGCGCTTATATTTCACAGCAGAATGGTGTGGCTGAACATAAACACCGTCATCTTCTGGATGTCACGAGGACCCTTTTGATTCAGTGTCGAGCTCCTCATTCTTTCTAAGATGATGTAGTTCCCATTGCTTGCTACTTGGTGAACCGCATGTTGTCAACTATCTTCTCGGAGAAAAAGTTTCCTTCTCGATTGTGTTTCTCAAGAAGGACATATTCTCCCTTATTCCCGAGAAGGACTTATTCTCCCTTACAGAGTTTTTGGGTCTGTGGCTTTTGTCCACAATTTCACTCCTGACCGTAAGAAGCTCTCGCATAGAGTTGTCAAATGTGTCTTTGTTGGTTTTTCTCGTACCCAGAAAGGGTATAAATGTTTCGATCTTGTAGGATGAAAATATTATGTTAGTGTTGATGTCACATTTTTGAGTCTATTATGTACTTTCCTACAGGTGACAGGTTGTCTAACGTTGTTTCTGGTGAGGATGTTGTTGTTCCTCTACCTCTGTCCTCTGTTATCTCCACCATCTGCACCACATGTAGGGATGAGCATTGGGCTGGGACGGCCCAGCCCATCCCGAAGTCCAGCCCACATAGCCCGGTCCAGCCTGAACCTGAATTATTTATGGGTCGGGCTTGGGGCCAAAGATGTAGGCCCATTTAATAATTGGGTCGGGCTCGGGCCTAGCCCAGCCCAGCCCGTTAGGCCCGATAGCCCGACCCGCATAGAAGCCCAAAATTAGGCCCATTAGGCCCGATAGCCTGGCCCACATATAGCCTATATGTGTCTAGACTTTGATCTCTCACTTTGATATATTCATTTGGATTTAATGAGGGAGTTGACGGCGTCGACAGATTAATCCACTTGAGGTACATTTTCAATATGTTTGTTTACTATTATTTGCACATGTTTCTATAATATCTCTATGAAACTCTTTCCATTAGATACTGTAGAATCATAAATATGACCAAATCCGTGCAAAACTGTATGATAACTAAATAATAAAGACCTAACTAATAAATACTTCATAACAAAGATAACAATCAAAATAACCAAATGAGGGTTCGCCAAGTTTATGGGTCCACCAAGTCTAGACTCATAAGTTTTGGGCCAGTCCAAGCCCAATTGATTTTTGAGACATTATGGGACGGCCCGGCCCAGGCCCGACCCATGATAATTGGGCTGGGCTTGGGCCTGGGCCTTCAACAAAACCTTTAGTGGGCCTAGGCCCGGCCCAAAGCCCACAAACATAAATGGGCCTGGGCCTGGGCCCTATAAGGCCCGGCCTAGGCCCGACCCATGCTCATCCCTAACCACATGTTGAGTCTCAGTCATCACCAGCTCCACCACCTCCACCTACCTTGACGCAGTTCCTACCACGATTTTACATTCACATGTCTTCTACTCGTCCATCTGCTCATGTGTCTTCTACATCATCCAACACGCCTCAGGTATGTAATGAGCACATTGTTTCTACTGAAGACACTGGAGATTTGAATGTTACACAGAATACAGCACAGGGATGAGTTGATATCAGAGAACGGAGAGGTTGATGATCTGGATATACCTATTGCCTTGAGGAACTCACGTCCCCAGTGTGCCACGTATCCTCTCGTTGTGCATGTTTCATTGGACCATCTTTTAAAGGAGTACAGGAGGTTTGTTGTGGAACTCTCTGTTGTTGCTTCCCCCCACGAACATATCAGGATGCCATACAGGATAATAGGTGGTGACTTGTCATGGAGGAGGAGATGGCCGCTTTGCAGTCACATTGTACCTGGAGCATTGTTACTGCTCCTCCACGTGCCTCTGTTGTGGGATGCAAATGGATCTTTACGGTGAACCAACGGACAGATGGCAGTGTGGATCGCTACAAGGCAAGGCTTGTGGCACGTGGGTTCACCCTAACTTATGGGGTGGACTATCAGGATACCTTCTCTCCAGTGGCCAGACACTCGACACTCCGCATTCTTCTATCAGTTGTTGTTTCACGGGACTGGTCTCTTTACCAACTTGATGTGAAGAATGCATTTTTATATGGTGATCTACAAGTGGAGGTATATCTGCAACAGCCACCTGGGTTTGCTACTAAGGGGGAGACTCGGAAGGTGTGTAGACTCCATAAGGTGATTTACGGCCCGAAGCAGAGTCCAAAATATTGGTACCATAAGCTATCGGAGTTGACAGAGCAACATGGGTTTGTGCGGTTTACTGCGGACCACTCACTTTTTGTTCAGAGGATACAGAGAGGTACTGTTGCTATTCTTGTTTATGTTGATGATATTATTGTCACAGGGAATGATGAGCAGGACATCCAGGCTGCTAAGGAGTTCTTAGATCAGCAGTTTGTGAATAAGGACCTTGGCAATCTTCGATACTTCCTTGGATTAGAGTTCGCCACGAACCAACGTGGTCTTATAATGATCAAGAGGGAGTTTATGGCAGATATTCGTTTAGAGACATGTATGATAGGGCATAAGCCTGCTACTACCCCTATGGATCCGAGTATGATATTATATGATGATGACATTGAGGAGGTAGATAGGAGGAGATATAGAGAGCTTGTTGGGAAGCTCCTATATGCCACTATTGTAGAGATATTTCTAGTATTTATGTACTTATATGTCATGTTTATTTTCGTTGTTCCATCTTATGTAATTTACCCATAGGCTTCCTCTATATAAGAGAGCCTATGGTTCCCTGGAATAAACAAGGTTCTCTCTTTCATTTCTTCCAACATGGTATCAGAGCCTTCACCCTAAACCCTAGCCGCCCCTCTCATCCCCGCCGCCCACCCCCTCCCCGTCGCCTCTCATCCTCGCCGCCAACCACCCCCTCCCCGCCGCCTCTCCTCCTCCCCGCGGGCGTCCCCTCTCTCCTACCCACGAGCGCCGTGGCCCCTACCCGCAGCCCCTCCTCCGTGCGCGGCACTTAAGCCCGCCCCCCTTTCGTCACCACTCATCCCGCCACCCCTTTCCCTCGACTCAGCGCCGACTACATCTCCTTCTCTTCATGGGTATGAGTGCATAAGTCTACATATGCACTCATATCCCTACATGTTTATGTAGACGATTCTTCGTTGGTTCTACAAACTCTAGTTCTTCGTCTCCGGCAACCATGGAAGGACGTATCTCGACATATCGGCGATATATCGCCGATATATCGATATCGACACGATATCGATATCGAAATCGATATATCGATATATCCGATTTCAGACATTTTCTTCAGAAAGATTCCTAGATATAGCGATATATCGACGATATATCGGCGATATATCGTCGATATATCGATATCGACTCGATATCGAAACGATATCGATATCGATATGTCCTTCCATGCCGGCAACTATGTCAGAAAACAAGATCGATGTGCCCTCAATTGTCGCTTTCAAAGGTCCAGCGCCAATAGTCAAGATTGATGCGACGAATTACGAGCTCTGGGCGATGCAGTTCATGAGCCCCATGAAGTCCAATGGTAAGAAGCACATTCTTACCAAAGATGAGCCGACGGAGAAGACAGGGATTTACGCCTCATGGGAGGCTGATGATTCGTATACCAAGGTCTGGCTTTCTGGCACTCTGACAATGGAGATTGCCAATGATGTCCTAAATCAGCCCACGGCTAAGGCCATGTGGGATATTCTTGCCGCGACGTACTCCCAAATGAGGAACGAGATCAAGATCCTCCAACTTCAGCATGACATCTTTACGGTCAAGCAGAATGGCCGACCGCTGCATTCGTTGTATACATCCCTACGGGGGATGTTTGAGAAGCTTTACAATATCATTCCCCTGACGGCGACCCCTGAGCAGCAGAAGACGTTCCGGAATGCTACAATGGTGGGGGTCTTACTAGCGGCACTAGACCCGGAGTATGATGCGGCTCGCTCGCAGATACTGGCAGATGCTACTATTCCTCCAGTAGAGGAAGTGTATCGACGACTCAGCCGAATCTTGGTTCCTTCTCCAGCATCTACGCCACCTCCTTCAGCAATGGTTGCTTCTCGAGGCAGAGGCGTCCCCTCCTCTTTTCGTGGTCGTGGACCTCGTGTTCGAGGTGGTCGCTTCCGTCAGCCATGCACCTTCTGTCATCGCCCAGGTCATGCGGAAGATACATGCTATTCTAAGCATGATTTTCCTACATCTACCCGTGTAACCGAGCATGCTGTGCCTACACCGCCATCGACTTCAAACCAGCGGTTTGAGGATCTTGTCGCCGGACTACGGGATATCATGCCTCCTACCACTACTGACTCACCAGGAGGACACTCAGACCTCGCAGCTTCAACCTCTGCCAGCACGTCAGCCATGGCTAGCACATCAGGTAGCATTTATGCCTTTACATCATGTCACAGTTCTGACGTTTCGAAATAGATCATGGACTCCGGTGCGACGCATCATCTCTGTCGGGACAGAGATAAAGTTTACATCCTACAGGGAGGTTTCCCCAGGGAGATCGGTAGTAATAGCATATGGGACTCATTCCCCCATCATTGGACAGGGGAGATCAGTTTGGCACCCTCCATTCGCCCGTTGAATGTTTTGCATGCTCCATATTTCTCGATGAACTTACTTTCTATTAGTCAGCTTACAAAGGATTTGCATCGTCGAGCTATCTTTGACCCATCATCTCTTATTTTTCAGGACATTCTAACGGGCAGGGTGATTGGTTGTGGCTGTGAGCAGGATGGTCTTTATCGGTTGGTTCGCACCTCTTATGCTGGTGTCTCATCTCAGTCCAGTGGATTTGCTTCTCCCTTTACCTGGCATCTGCGTTTTGGTCATCTTCCTCTTCAGAAGCTGCGTCATATCTTGCCCCAGATTTCACCGAAATCTTCTTTTCAGTGTGAAGCCTGTTAGTTGGGAAAGCATCACAGGTCTACTTTCCCTCGTCGTGATTCTAAGAGCAGTCGCTCCCCTTTTGAGTTATTGCATGTTGACATTTGGGGTCCGAATCGTGTACCTGATCATCAGGGACACAGATTTTACCTATTGGTCGTAGATGATTTCTCTAGATTGTCTTGGGTCTTTTTATTGAAAAATAAATCTGAAGCGGGGGATCTAATCAAAAATCTTATCAATGAAATTCGGAATGTTTTTTCTTCTAATGTGAAGATTGTGCACACAGATAATGCATTAGAATTTTGCACTCGTGCTCTGTCCCATTTCTTCTTGTCTCGTGGCATTATTCATCAAACAACTTGTGCCTACACGTCTCAACAGAACGGTGTTGCAGAGAGAAAACATCGACATCTCCTTGATGTGGCTCGACTTTACTCATTCATAGTTGTGCTCCTCTGTCTTTTTGGGGTGATGTTGTTCTTATGGCAGGTTATCTGATCAATCGTATACCATCTTCTGTGTTGGGTGAGAAAGTTCCTCTTTCTGTTGTCTTTCCTGACAGGGAATTGTTCTCACCAACTCCTCGTATTTTTGGTTCAGTTGCTTTTATCCATCACCTCTCTCCAGGGATTGACAAGCTCTCACCTAGGGCTGTCAAGTGTGTGTTTCGGGGTACTCTCGTACTCAAAAGGACTACCGATGCTATGATCCTGTGAATAACAGATATTATGTCAGTGTTGATTCACCTTCTTTGAAAATGTCATGCATTTCTCGCCTACAGGTGACAGGATGACTCCTTCCCACTACTGATGATGACATTTATGTGCCACCTCCTCCTGTATGTCAGTCTGATCACATACCTACTCCTGTTGTGCCACCACCGTCACCACCATCACCACCATCTCCACAACCACCAATACCACCTCTATCGAAATTTTATACTCGTCGTCTGAATCCTGCTCAGGGAGGTCGTCATTCATCCACCACGCCCCAGGTATGTCCAGGTGATATTAGTAATGATGGGACTGACAATGCACAAGTACAGGACAATGATGTACAGGTGGACACTGCTGATGATTTGGATGTACCTATTCCTTGAGGAAATCCAAGCGGACATGTGCGTCTTATCCACTTGCTTCACAGGTTTCATTCAATCGCCTCACTGGTGATTTCCAGATATTCGCTATTGCCCTATCTACCGTGGAGATACCACGGAACTATCAGGATGCCTTGAAAGACAGCAGCTGGCGGTTAGCCATGGAAGAGGAAATGGTTGCATTGCGATCTCGTGGTACATGGAGCTTGGTTGTTGCTACCCCAGGAGCTTCTGTGGTCAGTTGTAAATGGGTCTTTACTGTCAAATATAATGTGGATGGCAGGCTTGATCGCTACAAAGCAAGACTAGTGGTACATGGATACACTCAGACCTATGACGTGGATTATATGGATACTTTTTCCCCGGTGGCCCGTCATTCAACTCTACGTGTTCTTCTGTCAGTCGCAGTGGTACGTAATTGGCCCTTGTTCCAGCTTGATGTTAAAAATGCCTTTTTATATGGAGATCTGTAGGAAGAAGTCTACATGCAGCAGCCTCCGGGGTTTGCTGCTGAGGGGGAGTGTCATATGGTGTGTAGATTTCACAAGGCCATATATGATTTTAAACAAAGTCCGCGGTATGGTTTCAGAAGCTTTCAGATCTCATCCAGAAGCAAGGGTTCATAAGATCAAATGCTGACCACTCTTTGTTTGTCCAGAAGATTCCCAGAGGTACTGTTGTTATTATGGTATATGTTGATGATATACTTGTTACGGGAGATGACATGCAGGGGATAAAGATGGCAAAAGCATTTTTAGACCATCAGTTTGTGACTAAGGATCTTGGTACTCTACGATACTTTCTGGGATTGGAGTTTGCGAGGAATGCGTAGGGTCTTGTGATGACCCAAAGGAAATACATTACAGATATGCTTGTGGAGACAGGTATGGTCGGGTGGCGACCCTCCACTACTCCCATGGATCCTACTATGAAGCTATATGGAGATGATACAGAGGAAGTTGACAAAAGAAGATATAGAGAAATGGTGAGAAAACTTCTCTATATTACTATAACCAGACCTGACATTGCTTTTGCAGTTAGTCGGGTGAGTCAGTTCATGGAACAGCCCAGACAGATACATATGGGTGTATATATGATACTAAGATATCTAAAGTCGTCTCCGGGTGCAGGATTGTTGTTCATGAAAGAAATAAATCTTTCTATCTCTGCATGTGCTGATGCGGATTATGCAGGATGTCCTAGAGACCGGAAATCTACTTAGGTTTTGCAGTATTTGTTGGCAGTTCCTTAGTTTCTTGGAAAAGCAAGAAACAGACAGTGGTGGCTAGATCTAGTGTTGAATCTGAGTACAGAGCCATGGCACAGGCAAGTACGGAGATGATGTGGGTTCGAGCCGTATTAGCAGATCTGCATATAGATGTACCATTACCCATGGAGTTACAATGTGACAATCAAGCAGCATTATTTATTGCTAATAATCCTGCATTTCATGAAAGGACGAAGCATATTGAGGTAGACTGCCACTATACCAGGGATATGATTCAAAAGGGGTTGATTTCTACTTCCCATGTCAGTTCAGGAGAGCAGACTGCGGATATTTTTACTAAGTCGTTGCTCAGAGGGCCGTTTCATAAATGTTCTTCCAAGCTGAGCATGATTGACATCTATGCTCCATGAGTCATCTTGAGGGGGGAGTGTAGAGATATTTCTAGTATTTATGTACTTATATATCATGTTTGTTTTCGTTGTTCCATCTTATGTAATTTACCCATAGGCTTCCTCTATATAAGAGAGTCTAGGGTTCCCTGGAATAAACAAGGTTCTCTCTTTCATTTCTTCCAACAACTATCACTAGACCGGATATATCTTTTGTTGTGAGCAAGGTTAGCCACCTCATTGAGCAACCCAGGAAGGTTCATATGGATGCAGTATATATGATCTTGAGATATTTGAAGACTTCACCTGAATCTGGTCTTATATTCAGCAGAGATACATCTCTTGAGGTGACAACTTGTGCAGATGCAGATTATGCAGGTTACCCTAGAGACAGGAAGTCTACTTCTGGCTTTGTTATTTTCGTTGAGAGCTCTCTCGTATCATGGAAAAGCAAGAAGCAAACAGTGGTTGCTAGATCTGGCACAGAATCTGAATACAGGGCCATGGCACAGGGAAGCGCAAAGATGATGTGGGTTAGATCTGTGTTGACTGATCTTGTTGTTGAGGTTTCTCTTCCTATACAGCTTTTATGTGACAATCAAGCAACTCTATTTATTTCCAATAATCATGTGTTTCATGAGCGGACCAAGCATATAGAGGTGGATTGTCATTACACTATGGACATGATCCACGAAAGGTCTCATATCCACCTCCCATGTTGCTACCGGAGATCAGACGGCTGATATTTTCACCAAGGCTCTTGCTAAAGGTCCATTTCAGAGGCGTTGTTCCAAGTTGAGCATGATAGATATATATGCTCCAGTTTGAGGGGGGTGTTGAGATATTTGTATCTCACATTATAGTGTTCTCATTTCTATTTTTTTATGTACCTCTCATGTAATTAACCCAGGGCTTTTCTCATATATAAGAGAGCCCTAGGATCTCATCTAATGCATTCTCTTCTTTTCACCTAACAATATATGTTAGCATTTATTTATCACATGTAACGCGATTCGATGGATCTTGGGATTGTACGTAATGAGTCTCCGATATGATCTTTGTCTATATCAAATTCTCAAGCCTAGTGGATAGCCTTTGGTCTTAGTCTGAGTGTGACCTCACACAATAACTCTAAGGCATGAAGAATACATTATGGTTTGGGTGCCTCAGTAGGCATGCGTTGGAGTATAATGCATCCTACCTAAGTTTCCAACACGTCCACTAACTTTTCCTGACAACTGTAGTAGTAGTTCTAAGGTTATAATTAAATGTCGATGATTGATGATTGATGATTTCTGTACTCAAGGTTGCAGAAAGCGGTAGTCGATACTCGGTCGGCGGGTCACTGACTAAGGATTAATCGATAGCCGGGCGACAAAATTGGTTTTAGTCAGATATTAGTCAGTTTTGAATTTTTTTTTAATTATTTTAAATATAAAAATCATTTTATACATAAATTTGTACATTTTCTATACTTTCATAATGAAACAAAAGAAGTAATTGACTTTAAATATAACATTATTACAAATTAAAATCAGTTTGCTTATATATTAACATAGATTTGTATATTTTTCTATACATTCATAATGAAACAAAAGAAATAATTGACTTTAAATATAACATGAAGCATATTAGAATAAGTTTGCTTTTAAAAAAAGCAAAAAACAAACAAAATATAAAACTTTGATATAAAATTCGGCGGATTAGTCCGCCGACTAGGCCTACTCGAGTCGGCTACCCCCCCCCCCCACTCGACTAGTCCGGCCTGTCAGCCTAGTCGACCGACTTTTACAAGCTTGCATATACTAAGCTCAAATGTAACCCACTCTCAACTGTAACTCAGCTCAGCTATAACCAACTCTCAACGGTAACTCATCGCCATGACCTACTGGCGGAACAGTAACCAAAACTCAAGCGGTGAGGACCTCCTAAGAGACCTCTTTCGTCTCGCCCTCTAAGTGGAAATGCAGTCCAGTAGAGGGCTAGCCTTACTCCAAAACTACGTCCCTGAGATAGGTGGAAGAGACTCTGCGGAAGAGTCACTCCAAAAACCGGCCCGACCGAGACGGGCAAACGAACTCATAAAGAAAAACAACACTGAGGGTCCCCCAGCCTAGGCACTCTACTGAAATAGGGACATCGGAACTGGTCTAAAATCTAGATCCCAACGAAACGTAAAAACACTACGAGCTCGCGTAAAAAACGTAAAAAGGACTGGGATCTTAGACCCGCGCACTAGGCGGCTGCTGCCCTAACTGGGCTTCCTATCTCCCGCCCAGCAGAGGGTCACCGCGTCCTCACACGATCAGGTGTAAAGGGGCACCTCGACAGACAAAATGTCTGCCATCATTGACTCTCAATTATATGGATGCATTTGATTACAAATTCAATTCACGTTCAAATGAGAAAATCGGTATTAATAATGAAAGGGAAGTGTCTTCTGAAATTGTAAGTGAGAGGTGTATTAACCCATTGCACAAGACATGTAAAATGCACCTTGATTAAAACTAATCAAGTTCCAAGCACCACTCCAAACTTGGACCCAACTCGAGAACAGTCTGAAATAAAGGTCATCTAAACTGTTATATATATAATGTATTTAGTAAGTCAAGGTAACCAGTTTAAAACCTAAAATGCAGTTGGTTAAAAATAATTCTTGAACCTTTCCCCTATTTAAACTTGAATTATGTTGAACCTAATGATAGAACTTGGACTTCTTAAATCTCTAAGCCTTTAAATGACATGCTAGTCCGTACCAACTTCCATTGGAAACTTTATGGCTTGCAAATCATGACAGGAAATGACTGGTATTTTGTTATACAGTATGACGGTGAATTGGCGGGACTAGATGTTCATGATTTCGGTGCACAAATTTACATAAATAAGCTTTCATGTGTCGCACGATTCCAGTGCATAATGAGACATGTAAGCTTACGTGTCGCGTGATTTCAGTGTATAATCAAAATGAACCTGAAGATGAGCAACACATGTGCTTCCCGTGTGCTTCGGCTCGAGCAATAAGGAGGTGCATGGCACCTGACAGGGTAGAAATTTCTTGTTTGGACAACTTCTGAAGATCCTAAAGGAGTAGGATCTTTCACTCACGCTATGATCGATAGTGTTAAAGCTCTACAGTTGGCCAAGAAAGTGTCGATGTTCTATGTGATCATTTTGACGTGGAGTTGCATCACCGATATACACCTTTTACTTCAGAAAAAAATTGAGAAAATTGCCATGAGATGGAAAGAGGGATAGGTCATACTAGATTACACTTGGTGCATTCTTGCCATATTAAAGGGGGCAGCTGATAAATCCATTTTCCAGGAAGATTCGATAGGATTTAGCAGCTATTTGTTCAATGTGCCAACAACAGTCACCAGCACCTATTGGAGTTAGCAACAGCGAGCAAACAGATTGAGGCACAGTCGAAATTTCAACAATCAATGAAATACAATAAAAAATTCATGCTTGGATCACGCGTCAATCTGTTGGGACTCAGGGGAAATGGTCAACGCTTGAATGGATTGTTTCGATTTGAGCGTTCCTGGATGCAGGAGGGTTTTGGGGAGAAGGTCACGGAGTGCTAGCAGGAGCAAGAGTTAATCGAGTCAGCATCAAGAAAGATGGAAGAAAAGCTTATAGCGATGTGCAATATGCTCATTCAATTTAGAAGTGAGTCTCTTGTGCTTAGAGGCCAGCAAAGGAATTCAGGACAAGTGGAGGTGGTACGACTAAACCAAATGGAAGATTTTAGGGAATTGTAAAGAGGAAGAGAAGGCGACAAGACGCAAGCAAAACTGTATCATTCTAGAAGATAACAAGAAGAGAAAGTCGAATGGAAGCAGCCCTCGAGGTAAAAATGGTTGAAGGAGGACGACGCCAGCACGAGTTCTTCCATGTGATGGCTAGTGGGTGTAGAAGGCACAGCTTCATAACTCTATTGAGATGGATGGAAAAGAATTGGTAGGTGTTTGTCCTATTGGTGAATCAGTGAGGCATCCGTACTTCGAGCTCAGCAAGTGTGCACCTTATAGTGATGCCAAACAGGTGCCAGGTGGGAAAGGATGTTCCACATTTGATTGATCTGCACTTGCAATTTAAGGAGTTGTTGAGGCCTTTCTTGCTTTCAGAAGTCAAGCGTGCCATCTTTGATATGAATGTGGATGCCTCTCCTGGACCATGGTTTCACAATTTTCTTTTTTAGGGAGTTTTGGGACTCGGTGAGGTAGGAGACCTTAGAAGTGGTGGAGGAATTACGTGAGATGAATAATGGGTCTGAACGACTGAATAGATCCTTGTTGTTCCTTATGCCTAAGGACATGGTGCAACATGCAGAGTACAAGCGCCATATTGCATTATTTAATGATATTTATCTCGTTGTAGCTAAGGGTCTAGCCAACAAGCTACAAGAGTGCAAGAGGTTCTCGACACTATTATTGATGTAGCTGACACGTTATGAATGGAGTTGTGTTTGCATCTAAGATTATTGCTAAGTAGTAGAGGAAGAAAACAAAGGGATTCATGTAGAAGGTGAATTTCTCGAAGGAAAATTTTATTTGGGCATTCCTACACCATAGGATATAAGCCCAGTTAAGAAATGCGAGTGTTGGGATGTTGAGTCGGCTAAGAGAGGGCGAGGACAGCCCAAGAATTGTTGGAAAGAGACTATACATATCTTTCTTAGGGAGTTTTGGGACTCGGTGAGGTAGGAGACCTTAGAAGTGGTGGAGGAATTACGTCAGATGAATAATGGGTCTGAACAACTGAACAGTCTCGAAGGAGAAATTTATTTGGGCATCCCTGCACCATAGGATATAAGCCCAGTTAGAAGATGCGAGTGTTGGGATGTTGAGCCGGCTAAGAGAGGGCGAGGATAGCCCGAGAAGTGTTGGAAAGAGACTATACGAAGGGATCTTAATTTTTTGGATATAAGCCCAAGATTGACCCAAGATAGATCTGAATGGAGGCGAAAAATCCATGTAGCCGACCCTACTTAATTGTGGGAAAAGGCTTTGTTGTTGTTGTTTGTTGTTGTATCCCTGCACCATAGGAGCTTCCCAAGTGAGTGGATTGCCTGAATGAAGAAATGTGTGACGATCTTATGCGATCGTAGTGAATGGAAAGCAAGAGGACGATTTTTTCTAGTTGCGGTGTGGGGTGAGACAGAGGGTGTGCCCGCTGGCACCATTGCTTTTTGTTGGGGTTGCTGACGCTCTTGCTAGAATTGTGTCTAAGGCAAGTAAGGGAGGTTTTTTGGTATGATTCTATTCGAGGGAGATCTCCATCCATATTCTCCAATGTGCTGATGATATTATCTTTTTTGTGGAAAGAGAGACAACATGTGCAGAAGGGATGAGCACAGTTCTTGAGTTGTTTGGAGTGGTCTTCAGCCTAAAGATAAATCATGATGTTGGAGTATGTAATAGATGGGTACCCATTCATGTTTAGTCCCACGTCTTCTATTAGTGCGACTCTGGTCTGTCTGTGGGGCTATATAAGAAGCCCCACACCCCTTGCATTCATTAAGAAGTTTCAATCGAATATCCATCCCTTTGAGGCCATTCTCACGTGGTTTCATCCTGATCCGCATGGAGTAGGGTTCCGCGTAAATCCTGTTTGATTTCTTGTTCTGGTTACTTGCTTCACATTTATATATTCATCATGGTATCATAGCACTTCATTTCTGTGGCTGGATTCAAGTTTTTTTATTTTCAATTTTGACTATTATCCTCATAATGTTCTAGAAATTTGCGTGGCGGGATCTTCTCCAACATGCTTATGGCGGCTATGGTTCCTATTTTAGAACTCTAAAATTTTCCTCTCCTCCACCGCCTGGAATCTTTCTCCAATCAAGAACCACAGCAACCCTCGATGGCTGCATCTCCCTCACGCAAGAACCCACCCATACGATGGAGCACCTCTCCACCCGTGATGGGTCCAGACCTGCTCTGGCACTCGATGGGTCTTGGCAAAAGGAAAGTCGAATAAGAAGAATAGGTGAACCCATGCATGCTCCAGGCCCAACTCCTCCAAGACGCAACAACTCCTCCAAGGTGCAATGGCATCCGACCCTCATTACGAGGGTACTTCCTCCATGCGTACGATCCGGACCCCTCCGCGCTCTTCCAATCACCTCGTGTTGGTGGCTTCTCCCTTCGCATAGCCCCACGCGCATGTTCCAACAGTCCCAACCTCTTCTCTACAGCGGCTCGACTCCAGGCGGAGCCCTCTCTAGGGTCCATATCAGTGTTGCGATCAACCTGCGGATGCATGGGTTCTTTCTCAACAAAAAACATAATGTGAGTGCCCCTGTTCTAGTTATAAAAAAGAGAAGGGGATATTGCTTTAGCCCACCCCCCCCCTTCTTTTTTCAAAATTCCAAATAAGCCAAAATGGGCCCACTTCTGGATGGTTTAAAAAGGAGAGAAGGGGGATGAGCATTTTGGACCCAATCGGGTGTACTTAAAAAAAGGAAAAGAGGATTGATTTGCAAAAAAAGGAAGAGTATAGCCACACACAAAAAAGATTTTATGCAAAAAAGAGAGCGCATATATGGTGAAGCCTTCCCCCACTATAAGTAGGGTCGGCTACATAGATTCTTGTTCAAATCCATGTCGAAAATTTTGACTATTTTTTATGCTGGTTGTCGACTACCTAATGCAACTCCCACAATGGGAATTTGAATCCTGGTCTTTTGGGTGGTAAGCACACTACACTACCACCATACCATTTTAGCGGGTTCAAAAAGAGAGCACACAACAACAACAAAGCCTTTTGCCACACTTAAGTAGGGTCATGGATTCTTCGCCTCCATTCAGATCTATCTTGGGTCAATCTCGGGCTTATATCCAAAAAACTAAGACAATTCATATATTCTCTTTCCAACACTTTTTGGGTCGTCCTCGCCCTCTCTTAGTCGGCTCAACATCCCAACACTCACATCTCCTAAATGGTGCATCAGCTGGCCTTTTTTGCAAATGATCAAACCATCTTAAGCGGTTTTCTCGCATCTTATCATCGATCGGAGCTACACCAACTTTCTTTCTGATTGCATCATTCCGAATCCGATCTTTACGTGTGTGTCCACACAACCACCTTAGCATTTTCATTTCTGCTACAGCCATTCTCTGCACATGTCTATGGTTTACAGGCCAACATTCAGATCCATAGAGCATAGCAGGTCTCACGACTGCTTTGTAAAAATTTCCTTTAATTTTTAAAGGAATTTTCTTATCATAGATAACAGCAGAGGTTCCTCTCAACTTTAGCCAAACAGCATTTGTTCTATGAGTAATATTTCCATCAATTTCCCCATCATGTTGCAAAATAGATCCCAGATATTTAAAAGAAACTCTCTTCCAAATGTTATCGTCACCAATCTTCACCTCGACTCATTCACCATTGCTTCCATCAAAGGTGCACTTCATATATTCTGTCTTGGCACTGCTTATACGAAATCCTTTAATCTCCATTGCATGTCTCCAGACCTCAAGCTTCACATTTACGCCATCTCTAGTCTCGTCAATCAACACAATATCATCAGCAAATAACGTACACCAAGGTAACTCATCTTGAATGTGACTTGTCAACTCGTCCATAATCAAAGTAAAAAGAAATGGACTCAAAGCCGAACATTGATGTAAACCAATGTTCATGTCAAAATAATCAGTCTTCCCAGACGAGGTTCTTACACAAGATAAAGTCCTATCATACATATCCTTTATGAGGTTAATGTATAGGACAGATACTTGTCTCTTCTCCAAAACTCTCCACAATATCTCTCGTGGGACAGAATCATAAGCCTTCTCCAAATAAATAAAGATCATATGGAGGTTCTTCCTTTTAGCTCTATAAAACTCCATTTTTCTCCTCAGCAAATGGATGGCTTCAATAGATGAGCGACATGGCATGAATCCGAATTGGTTTTCTTTTACTTTGGAAACTTGCCTCAACCTTCTTTCGATCACACGTTCTCAAATTTTCATAGTGTGACACATCAGCTTGATACCTCTGTAATTTGAACAATTTTGAATGTCTCCTCTATTCTTATAAAGATGCAACACGATACTCCTCCAAAAAAGAGAGCACAAAAACAAAAAAATGCATGTTTTATTTTCTCTCAACTTGAGATCTATGTTTTTTATTTCGACAAGTATGGGAGAACAGGAGAGTAAGAGAGGGTATATTCTTTTAGTTGAGATGTGTCTACAGGATTTTCATCATTTCCATCATCTTCTACTCATGACTCCTCAACAAAAGCAATCCCTTCTCTCGAGATATGCATAAGGAATGACCACTCTACTTCGGTTGTTCGACTTCAACATCAACTTCAGCATGAACTTCTCTACGTGGGATCATCTTAGACTTCTACGGGCATATCCACGATAGACAGATCGACATTCCAGACTACTATTGCTATTAGACTTTTTCATTGAGCATCTACATGTAATTCCGCATTCTCTTTTATAAAAGTAATAGAATGATATTCCACCAAATATTAGAACCCAATTTCATGTTGATTATTCAAGATGGTCGACACAAATAAATAACACATCTGCTGGAATCTTTGAAATGTAATACCTTGAACCTTTTCACAGGTCCCATCAAAAGTGCAGAACTCTTCGATAGCAATTTCAAGATTGTGATGCAGGATGGAAGGTTCGACTGCTTGTTAGAATTGCTGCTGCAGAGATTGGAGCATATCAGATCATTATCAATTCTAGATTCACATGAACTATCATTGGAGCCAGATCCATGAGTATACATGCACACGAGGCAAGACCAAAACCAGATCAACTGAGGATCAGACTGTCTTCATTTGGTAAGAGAGTTCAATAGCTGTGAGAATCAATTTCAGAAAGCCAGATATATTTGGTTATCTTATGGATAAATACGAAGATACAAAGAGAATTCAAAAAGGCAATCTGCAGGTGGGACCTGACATCCATTGCCACACATGACGAAGCTAACTTCATGTATTAAGCCCGGCCCAATTTTTAAAAGCAATAAGTGCTTCTTTTTTCTTGACATCTTTTCTTCTCATCCTTGCCATCTTATGCTTCTTTTGGTTCTCCATGAAGGCGTGCTTGTATCTCCACTTATCAATAAAGATCTTTAGTTCCTGTGCCTTCTCGATTATTTCCAGAGCTGCATCAAAGTAGCCCCCCTTGACAAAGGCATACAAGAAAGCATCCACCAAAGCACTGTTGATCGGCTTCTTCTTCTTCACTTCATTCCACAGAAGCAACACATTAAAGTAACTCTCTGCAGATACATACCCATTGATCAATGAGAGGTATGTCTGCTCATTGGGCTCAAACTGCAAGAACATCATCCTCCTGTGTGTCCTCTTTGCATCCTCCAACCGCCCAACCTTGCAGAAGGCGTGAATGATAGAATTCCAATCATGGCTTGCAACTTCGACACGTGGATCACCGATTACCGAGTCCAAGAAACCTGCCATCAGCTCTGGCCGGTGGCTCTCCATAAGACCCGTCATGATTGTCAGGTAGCTCGACTTCAGATCTGAGATTCCGGCCTCTCTCATCCCCCTGAACAAACCAAAGGCCGAATGAAAATCTTGTGCGGACATGGAAGCATCTATCAGGGCATCATAGCTACTCTGATCGATCTTAAGCCCTGCAGCTTCGATCTGAGAAACCAACTGTGCCGCCTCTGCGGTCCTACCCTCCTTACAATAAGCTATCAAAATTGGGTTGTACACACCAAGCCCAACAGGGGCACCCTGAGCATCCATCTCGTCAAGAATGCTATGAGCTTTATCCAACCACCCCAGGCCAACACAAGCATCAACAACGCCAAACCCAACAGAGCATTCCATCGCTATCCCAGGCATCTCTGACTCGACCTCTTGTGAATCGATGATCATCCTCACAATCTCCTTGATCCTCGCACCTCCCACAAAACACTTCACAAGCTCACCACAAAGCTCTCTCCCAAATCCTTCCCAATTCTCACTGCCTGCATGATCCCTCCACTCCCGTAATGCCCTCACAACACTCTGCCGCACCATATCAACATCACCGCACCTCACATACCCACCAACCAAACCCCTGTATACAACAGCTCTATCCCTGATCCCCAGATCCCCCACGATCGCCTCCACCTGTGCAACCCGTGTGGCCGCCCCTTGCCACGCGTACAGGTACGCCATTGCCCCAAAGCTCCGCGCATCCGGAGTGACACGACACAAGGACATCATTTTCAGCACTCTATCGGCCGCCTCTAGGGAGCCAAGCTCCCGGCAACATGCGTCAAGGACCGCGTTGAAGGAGGCGAGGGCGGGGAGCATCTCGGGATCTTTCTCCTGGAGGGCGACGCGGCAGTTATCCTCGAGGATGCGGAGCAACTGGAGGGTGGTGTTGGGGGAACGGAGGGCAAGGGGGATGGTGGAGGGGCCCCAGGAGGAGAAGGGAAGGCGGCGGGAGGGGCTGTGGAGGACGGCGGCGGCGAGGGAGAGGGAGGGGGAGGGGGAGGGGTGGGAGGAGAGGGAGGAGAAGAGGGAGGAGATGGTGGAGGGGAGGAGAGGGTGTGGGGAGTGACGGAGGAGGAGGAGGGCGGAGGCAAAGGCGCGCTTGAGGTGGGGAAGGTCGTGGGGGAGGAGGAGGAGGGAGATGAGGGAGTGGGAGATGTGGGGAGGAGGGAGGTGGGAGAGGGGGAGGGAGCGGAAGGAGAGCCAAGCCGAGTCGGGGTTGCCAGAGGAGAGGGCGGAGAGGAGAGGGGAGAGAGAGGCGGGAGGAGGAGAAGGCGGAGGGGGTGGTGGTGGAGAGGGAGGGGGAGGAGGGGAGAAGAGGGAAGGGTTGAGGAATGAGTAGAGGGCGGGGGGATGCTGGGCAGAGCAAGTAGCGGTCGTGGTGCTTGTGCTGGAGGTGGTGGTGGTGGTGGTAAAGGATGAGGAGGAGAAAGGGCGGAGGAAAGTGTGAGTAGATGGGCAAAGGAGGGCGGGGAGACGGCGGAGCATGGTGGTGGTGGCTGTTTTGCGGAAAAGTGGTGGAGGGGACATGTTTACGGGGAAGGTCTAAAGCCCCCTGTTTGTTACGCTGGAACAGGAATAGAGAGGGGGAATGGTTATTCTTTCGCATTATTGTTCGTATTAGAGTAGGAATAACGATTACATCAAGGATTCTTTCAAAATGAAAATAGCTATTTATATGTACTTTTAAGGAATTAGAATTTCATTCTCTACAAATAATAACGAATGTATTCTTCTTCAATATTTTTAAATTAATAGATCATTGTCGCAAATGTATGGTTACGGACATAAATATGTTTTTTTAGATTTTTTTAATACCGAAGTGTATATTGTTCTTTTTGGATTTGGATATATGGACATTGATATGGATACAAATATATTGATGCAAAAGGTCTGATAAGTTACAAATATATGTATATATGGATATTGGCATTGATATGGGATTTTTTTTGTGGATACAAATATAGATATGGTTAATTTTTAGGATATTGATATGAATATGGTTACAATATATTCTAGTGGATACGAATACATATTTATTAAATATATCTATTATATAGATAAAATATATCAAATATGATTTTTTTGCGGATATGGATACAAATATGGATATATTCTTTTTTGTGGATACGGATATGGATATGGATATAGGATTTTTTTACAAGGACATGGATACGGATATAATTTTCAATTTTTAATAAATATGTATATTGATTATATACTAGAAGATACATATACGGATATGGATATGGATTTTAATTTTTTTTGCAGATACTGATATGGAAATGAATGAGGATCTTTTTGTGGACATGGATATGGACATGGAAATGAATTCTCATTTTTTTAACAAATATAGATATGGATATGTATACAATCTTTAGTTTTTTTAAGATATGGACACTGGTTATATTTTAGTGTATACGTATACGAACATGAATATATGTTATTATTTTCTGTGGATACAAATATCCATAATATTTTCAACTTTTTTATGATATGGATACATATATGGTAATAAAATATTCTAGCATATATGGATATGGATATATCAAATATATCAATTGTATGGAAAAAAACAAAGTAGTCTCCATTTAAATTTGACTATTGATTCCTTATATGAAATGAAGGATATGGTAAAATCCTCAAGCGCATCACGGAAGTGTGAGCGTCGTATCGAATACGACGAGGAGCGACTAGTCGTACTAGTTGCTCGATGCAGCGGAATTTAAAAAAAAAATCATGCAACGAAACCACATGATCCAAGAACACTTCTCGAATCGTTTCGTCTAAACCACAAACAAGTAATAGGATTACCTCTTGAAGCGTGGTTGCGATCGAGTCTCTAAATGAAGAGACCTCCTGTCTCAAGTCCGATCCGACGGAGGAGACGCTTGCGAGCGCGAAGATGAATCGCGTGCTTCTCGCAATCCATGTTGATGATCCAAGCGGTGGATCTCCTGATCTCAACACACGAGATCCGACGTCTTCTTCACGAGCAAGGCGCATCGAAGGAGACGGAGATCCACGAGCAGACGATCGGGCAGCATAACGACGATGTTGCGGCGATGGAGAACCTCTCTAGGGCATCCATGGTGGACGGCCATGAGAGGGAGAGAGATAGAGAGAGTAGGCGTCTAGAGAGAGAGAGAGAGAGAGAGAGAGAGACTTATGTTCTCTTGATGTGTAGAGAAGAGCAAAGGGGTGCCCTTCTATTTATAATATTTTGGGATCCATGGATCTCAATCCATGGGCAACACAAATTCAATGGCTAGCATTGATTTGTATTCTTTTAATGGCCAAGATTTATGTTGGTAAAAACCAACAACAATAAATTTAATTTAGATTAAATCTATATTGATAAATCAATATAATTCAATCATCAATTAAATCAATATCTTATGGAGATCATAGGAGAGAGAGTGCCTCCTTCCATGTTGGAAGGAGGGGAAGGCCACACATTCCTAATAGGAGTGGTGGCCGTCCACTCCATATATATGGAAGATGGCTCTCATCTCTATTATGTAATCTTCAATATTATGCAACAACTTTTGTTGCAAATTATTCTACAAAAATAATTCACAATTATTTTGTAGACATTGCAATCTTGTCATTGAAAATTTTGTGAATCATATTCACAACCCAAAATAAAATGTAAATTACATTTTCAATTTAATGTCCAATGTGAATCTAATTCACATCAATCATTTAATTAACAAATGTAAATTACAAATAGCTCTCTCTTATATATTATAAATCACATTTATAATATATATGATTAATATGGATAGTGCTATCCACGCATATCCATGATAATTAAATCACATTTAATCATCTTGGATCTCTTTTCTCTTGTGCCCAAATAATATGAATCGCATTCACATTATTTACATCTTTGATAATCAAATCTCATTTAATTATCTAAGATATCTCTCTTTATAATATGAATCGAATTCATATTAATCATGATAATTAAATCACATTTAATTGTCCATTTTCTCAATGCTCGGATTCTTATTCCAACAATGAATTTATCCTGAATTCTTTCAAGGATAATGCGCTTTCTCCGCGAATACTTGGAGATAAGGACAGGATGATTGTATTGTTTCACGTATAGTGACTTGGATATTGAGATTACATCTCAAATCCAGATCTCGGGCCTCCCATAGAAGCTTGATTAAATCAAGACCGCAAATCTAATCTTCTCATTGCATCTGAATCACATTCAGATCAATGTCCAACATTTGGATCAAGATCAGATTACTTCTTTACTGAGAGGAGTCACTAAAATCCAAACCCGTTTCATCACTCCCTAGGAATGGAAGCGTCATGGTTATACAAACGTTTATGATCACATCACCCTCATGTATTCCCAATACCTGTACATCCTGCATATTGGAAGACTCAGAATAAATCCGAAGTATTAGATCAACTTTATACTGTCTACTTCATGGTTTTATCAGTAAGTTTCTCATTTTAATCATTGGGAGTTGGTATCAATCATATACTTTCCAAAAGCATATATCACACCTAGGTCTTGATTATATACTTTCCAAAAGTATATATCAAACCTACAAATTCAGTCAAGCTTCCAAAGCGAGACGACCGTGCGCACAGAATTTGATTCTTCCCAATATCTCATGAGTGAGCTCATGTCTTCCGGTTCAGTAGTGAACATGTATGATCTCTTTGAGAGATCGTATTACTTATATGCCCTTATATGCACACCAGCGCGTCGGTGTATAGACCTTAGTTAGGTCATCAACCTATTGGTCTGTCAAATGTACATATTCAGACATATAGTAACTCATCTGTCTCCGATCAGAGGATTCGTGCCTATATCATGACAGCATACGATATAGGACTTTGGTTATCTCGATCTCGTTAAGTCAACTCTTTGACCTAACTTATCTAACACCTCTGAATCTCTATTCCTATGCAGAGGACCTGCATCAAGAGGTCAGTTAGATATCAACCTTTAGAGAAAGGATTTCCATCTCCTTCTCAGGCTGGAGACCATCTCCTAATAATCATTTGACGGTGCTCGATGAGTCCTCAATCTAACTCTTTAGATATTTACCCAAGCACCAGCCTCTATGATTCAATATTTGAATCAACAGTTGTATGATCATCAAGATGGCCATGGTATATAACCCTAATTGTACTAAGGGACATATTATGCAAATTATTTATTCTTCATTTCAGATCAGGGGATGATATTCGCAATAACATTTATTGCATAATGGCTCGTCGTGGGCTCGCATGTCCAACAATCTCCCACTAGCCCAAATAGCCATTAATGAGCTAATCATTTAAACCCACACTCATGTGACAATCATTGGCTACTTAGAAAATAGCTAGGTAAGCTGATCAGTTACTTTGTTCCCAAGAGACTATGCCAAGTCCTTTTACGACACTTGCATATCCCCTAATAACAGTGCTCGCATCCAATGCGAATGTTGCATCTTATGCAAACAATACTCAATTTTGTTATAGTGTTCTTGACATCATAGCTCGATAATCATTATAACCAGTATGCCCATAATCCTTATCAGAATACCTTTATTCCTAGAGATTTCTATCTCCTAAGGTATCTACAGTTAAGACCCTTATATATCACTATTTCCAAGGTCTTAAACTTTTGAAGATAAGACTTTGAGATCACTATCTCTAAGTTTCATCATCTTCAAAGACAATATTATTACTGCGATCGAGTGTTTTATTCCATAGTAGGATTAGTAACAGATTACTACTCCCACTGCATGGCAGACATCTGGATCTTTTGCACTTCTAGCATACACTCAGCTTCTCGTAACTGATGTACAAGTGCAAGCAGTTCTAGCATTCACTTCCTCAACTCTTTGAGGTGTTATCCCTTTAGATAGGTCACTACCATATCTTAAGGGAAGGAAGCCTTTCTTGGAATTTTCCAGAAAATTGAATAAGTTCAAGGTGTACTGCTAATGTGACGGTCCTAATATCCTCTTCTCTTTGCTTCTGAACGACTTCAGAACTAAGATCTAAGAGGTATCCTTGAGATCATATCTCAAGGTATGGAACAACCAAATTAGAAAACACTTATTATTATTCTTATATCATTCTAAATGATTAGAATAATATCTACATTTAGCACGATGAATACAATGGCACTCCCACTAAGCTTCACATGGTTCATCAAGATTTTATCTGAAATCATAACATTTATAATTTCATCAAATCTTATGTTCCAACTACAGGAAGCTTGTTTGACTCCAAAGATGGAGTTCTTTAGCTTGTACACCTTGCTTTCCTCAACCATGAAGCCCTGGGGCTACTTCATATGAATATCCTCAGAGATGTATTCATAGAGGAATGCAATCTTGACTCACATCATGAAGATGCCATAATCAAGTTGTGTAGCTATAGTAAGCAATATTCTGATGGGTTAAAGCAAGGTTACTGGAGAGCAAGTCTCATCGCACGCGATGTCTTCTCTTCGGTGTGTAGCTCATGGCTACGAACCGTGCTTTGAAGGTCTCTACCTTCTCATCAGGTTCCCTCTTTCTCTTGAAGATCCATTTACACCTTAATGGGTCTTACCCATATAGGTGGATCCTCGAGGGTACATATACAACACTTGTATATGAAGTCTACATTAGAATTTTATTGCTAACATCCATCTTTCCATGTCATGATCCTCGGGAGTTTCATCACATGAAGTCTGATCATTGTCAGATTCAACTGACACATGGAATCCATCCTCGAACTTATTTGAAGATGTATGAATGTTTCATCTTTAATTGTCTATTTAGTTTCCGATTTCAGGAGCCTCATTATGTTCTTAAGATTAAATGAGTTCCTTTACTTCATTTTCGTCTTGATTCTCAAGAGAGTCATCCTCTAAGAATCACATTCTCAGAGATGAGATCCTTTAAGAATCTCAAGGTCATAAAGTAGGTATCCAATACCATCCTTTGTTTTCCTAATGAAGTAGCACTCTCTAGTACCAGATTCCAGCTTAATCACATGGAACCTTATTAAGGATATATAATGTAGTCTCCACCACATATATATACCTGGAAACTAAGAGATAATTATGCTAAGATTAATCATTTATCAAATCATGTCACACATGATCAATTGTATCTCCCTACAACTCTTATTGAGTTAATGTTCATTAGGAGGATTGAGATAGGAATGATATTCCCATCTCCATAAGGTATTCCTTGAATTCATTTAATAGGTACAAGCTACCTTGGTTAGATCAAATCATTTCATCTTCCTTCAAACTTGGTTCTAAACCAAAATTGTGAAATCTTTGAATATTTAAAAGTTTTCTAAGTGAAGAGAAGAAATCTCATATCACAAATAATCATTAATAGATATCTCATATCTATAATGTTTATTCTGATATAGATGATTCACACACATCAATATGTATGAGATCTTGAATACTTTAACATCTTACACTATTCCAAAAGAAAGGTGTATTGGACATATTTACTTTGAATACAATATTCATAAGTATGTAAGTTTTGAAATTTTAGACATTCTAAAGTTTCATCTCTTACTTGTCCACTGATCTCATCAACAGACATATGTCCAAAACATGATGTCAGATCATTGTCAAATGATCTTTATCCTCCTATTGATCTTTAAAGGTTTAATTTTCAGTATTAGAAATCTTAATGAACCATTCATTGATTTTTTAATTTAGTGGAGTCCACTAGATGTTAGATTACTATCTGAAATATCCCCATCATAACTCTTTATGATAGGTCTATTTCGGAATTCATGCTTATTCCCAACATTTAGAAATAAACTATGAGTGTATTCTACTATCCATGTCATAGAGACATTCTCTAAGACTAAGGGCTCTCTCACTGAAAATATGAAGTATATTCATCCGGTGGAAATTGTTGCAACAATTGCATCACTTCCAACATAGATGACCATTAAACTTTAAGATCAAATTTCTAATATTCTAATACAGATGCAACCAATTGCAAGTGTCATTAGAAGATTGAGATACGATTATTAGATTTTATCTTATCAAATAAGTCAGACAATTTCAATGATTATTTGTAGATTATTCTGATGTACTATCTGATTCCTTCTCTAAGGACTCTAGATAGATTTGATAGTCATACTATCAACACATCAACTTATTGCAGTATTGGCATTCATCCAACTCTTTGGATGTCACATGGAAGTCACAGAAGTACAGTCAACTCTTTTGACTATACTTCTTACTTGGGTCCAACCCATGCTTCCACTGTGCTCCCTTTATCTATAAGCAACCATTGCTCAAGTCAAAGGATCTCTTATGTCGAAATCAAAAATTTCAATATAAGAGTATTTCAACATTTATACAAGCTTCATTCAATTCATACAATATGAATATTATGAAGCTTCATGAATGACTAGAGTATAGATAGTAGAATGATGATGCTCATCATATCTACATCCATCTAAACTCTTAAAACTTAGGTTCAGGTAGGTACTCAAATAATTTGAATACATCATCTCCTATAGAGCCACCATTCTGCATAATGCAGAGAACCATGTCATTCATGATTATATGTCGAGAGCACGTATGTATGACAGGACATCTTCTTAGATTTTATAAGGATTATTTGATAATTACGATCATTATCGACATGTCACTTCAAAAGTACATTCGATGAGATCAAGACTTATAGAGACATACAAACCCTAGGGTTTTAGTCCTATTGTCTATTCAATTATCATTCCTCATTATTATGAGGAAACTTGCATATTGCAACCACATACATTATGTGCCCAATTGCAAGTACAATATCTGGATCATGGGTCCAATCCATGATATTCTACTGGTTATTATTGAGTATAACATTGAGTGGGATTAAAGAAGGATTATCAGAAATAAGAAATTTGCATAAACATATATATATATTACTTTGATTTGGGAATTTTTATATCAAAGTTGTCTTACCTTGTCAACACTGAAAGTTCATTCCCTTAATCACTTTCAATGTAAGAGATATACTTACCATTATATCTCAAGCAAGATCTGGGATCTCCTTCCTTATCTTTGTTACATCCCAATAATATGAGAATCTGTAACTCAGATAAAAAGAAGCTGGAACACATTCCGCCTTGCAAGTCCAACTTGCATTCCCAATTCGGTCTTTAACACCCGGGCCCACCACCCCTAAGGTGATGTTGACCCGTCATTAATTGAACCAACCGTCAACATGAATAGAACTCGCTATGCGCAATCCAATGTCGCCCTAATAATATGAGGATCCGATATTGGGGTCACTACGCATACGGCCTTACTCTTTCGAGAAGCAAAGAGCCCGATCCAGATGCGCTTGCATATAGGAGCTGTCACTTCGGACAGGCGTCTCCTACATACAATCCCTGGCGATGAAACCCTTCGCCTTGACGGGAGACCATGGATGTCACTTATGTGATCCTCCATATCATGTTCAAATTCTAATTGATTATCATGAATCATATTCACATAATTAATTCTTCCAAGGAAAATAACACATCTATTATAATAGAGTGTTTTAATTGGATATAATTAACTTAATCATATTAAATTAATTATCAATCCAATTCAATCAACAAACTTGATTTTACTTGAATATATGGTATTATCTCAAAATACGTATTAATTCGAATTTTAATAATTAGAAAATACATCATGATCTCTCAGGCATCATTCGTTCCCTACCCGCTGTCATGACCAGTACTGGCGGGAGTGGGACGGACCGCATCCGATGCAACTCGCTACCGCAGCGATCCCCGACTAGACACCATATCCGCCTCGGGAAAAAATAATGCCGAGTCAATCACTTTGTACTTGAGATGATCATTGGTTCTTCAACCGAAATTATACCATATAGTAATAATCAAAACATTTTTGATTATAAGGAAATTTGCTAGACCAAATTCCCAACACTATTCAAGCAAAGAGTTTGATGATTGTGTTTCCAATTATGATCTAGATCAAATCTAATCAATCTATTAGTCGAGGCCAAGTCAATTAAGGAAATAATAATAATCAAATATTTTTCAAATATTTTCCATAATTATTTCATGAAATTAACAATTAATTTCACTAATTGACAATCACATGGTTCTTGATTAGGAAAGTAATTTCAGCAGTAACCCCTACTTACTAAAATTAGCATATCTCAATCAATTTAAATCCAAATTAAGCAAAGTAAATTTCCAAAATTTGCTAATTTGATTTACAATAGAACCTATATGATTTGCATGCATTTCAAGACGTTTCTAAACAGTAATTAACTCCTTAATTACGTTAAGATCCGTAGTTCCCGTAAATGTGAATACATGTTCATTAAAACAACCATATCTTGAGCAACCAGAATCCAAATTACGTAAACTCAGATCCTATGGTTTTCTTATTTAATGGTGAACAAAATCCTGTTTTATTTTTGTGTTTAAGCAAATTAAACAGGGCCTAAAATAATCATAAAACAGAGATGCGAAAATTAAATGCGTTAAAACTTTCATAACCTTAACGAACCCAAGTCGCCTTCGGTTTTATCGATCGTATCCAAAACCTTCGACCTAAGGCTATGATACCACTTGAAGAATATGGTAAAATCCTCAAGTGCATCACGAAAGCGTGAGCGTCGTATCGAATACGATGAGGAGCGACTAGTCGCACTAGTTGCTCAATGCAGCGGAATTTAAACAAATTTTCATGCGACGAAACCACATGATCCAAGAACACTTCTGAAATCATTTCGTCAAAAGCACAAACAAGTAATAGGATTATCTCTTGAAGCGTGGTTGCGATCGAGTCTTTAAACGAAGAGACCTCCTGTCTCAAGTCCGATCCGATGGAGGAGACGCTTGCGAGCGCGGGGATGAATCGCGTGCTTCTCGCAATCCATGTTGATGATCCAAGCGGTGGATCTCCTGATCTCGACACACGAGATCCGACATCTTCTTCACGAGCGAGGCGCACCGACGGAGACGGAGATCCACGAGCAGACGATCAGGCAGCATAACGACGATGCTGGGCAATGGAGAACCTCTCTAGGGCATCCATGGTGGACGGCCCATGAGAGGGAGAGAGAGAGAGAGTAGGCATGTAGAGAGAAAGAGAGAGAGAGAGACTTATGTTCTCTTGATGTGTAGAGAAGAGCGAAGGGGTGCCCTTCTATTTATAATATTTTGGGATCCATGGATCTCAATCCATGGGCAATACAAATCCAATGGCTAGCATTGATTTGTGTTTCTTTTAATGGCCAAGATTTGTGTTGGTAAAAACCAACAACAATTAATTTAATTTAGATTAAATTTATATTGATAAATTAATATAATTCAATCATCAATTAAATCAAGATCTTATGGAGATCATAGAAGAGAGAGTGCCTCCTTCCATGTTGGAAGGAGGGGACGACCATACATTCCTAATAGGAGTGGTGGTCGTCCACTCCATATATATGGAAGGTGGCTCTCGTCTCTATTATGTAATCTTCAATATTATGCAATAACTTTTGTTGCAAATTATTCTACAAAAATAATTCACAATTATTTTGTAGACATTGCAATCTTGCCATTGAAAAATTTGTGAATCATATTCACAACCCCAAAATAAAATGTAAATTACATTTTTAATTTATTGTCCAATGTGAATCTAATTCACATCAATCATTTAATTAACAAATGTAAATTACAAATAGCTCTCTCTTATATATTATAAATCACATTTATAATATATGTGATTAATATGGATAGTGCTATCCACATTATTCATATCCATGATAATTAAATCACATTTAATCATCTTGGATCTCTTTTCTCTTGTGCCCAAATAATATGAATTGCATTCACATTATTTACATCTTTGATAATCAAATCTCATTTAATTATCTAAGATAACTCTCTTTATAATATGAATCGAATTCATATTAATCATGATAATTAAATCACATTTAATTATCCATTTTCTCAATGCTCGGATTCTTATTTCAACAATGAAATTATCCTGAACTCTTTCAAGGATAATGCGCTTTCTGCGCGAATACTTGGAGATAAGGACAGGGCGATTATATTGTTTCACGTATAGTGACTTGGATATTGAGATTACATCTCAAATCCAGATCTCGGGCCTCCCATAGATGCTTGATTAAATCAAGACCGCAAATCTAATCTTCTTATTGCATCTGAATCACATTCAGATCAATGTCCAACATTTGGATCAAGATCATATTACTTCTTTACTGAGAGGAGTCACTAAAATCCAAACCCGTTTCATCACTCCCTAGGAATGGAAGCGTCATGGTTATACAATCGTTTATGATCACATCACCCTCATGTATTCCCAATACCTGTACATCCTGCATACTGGAAGACTCAGAATAAACCCGAAGTATTAGATCAACTTTATACTGTCTACTCCAGGGTTTTATCAGTAAGTTTCTCATTTTGATCATTGGGAGTTGGTATCGATCATATACTTTCCAAAAGCATATATCATACCTAGGTCTTGATCATATACTTTTCAAAAGTATATATCAAACTCGACGACCGTGCGCACGGAATTTCATTCTTCCCAATATCTCATGAGTGAGCTCATATCTTCCGGTTCAGTAGTGAACCTGTATGATCCCTTTGAGAGATCGTATTACTCGTATGCCCTTATATGCACACCAGTGCGCCAGTGTATAGACCTTGGTTAGGTCATCAACCTATTGGTCTGCCAAATGTACATATTCAGACATATAGTAACTCGTCTGTCTCCGGTCAAAGGATGCGTGCCTATATCATGACAGCATACGACATATGGCTTTGGTTATCTCGATCTCATTAAGTCAACTCTTTGACCTAACTTATCTAACACCTCTGAATCTCTATTCCTATGCAGAGGACCTGCATCAAGAGGTCAGTTAGATATCAGCCTTTAGAGAAAGGATTGCCATCTCCTTCTCAGGCTGGAGATCATCTCTTAATAATCATTTGACGGTGCTCGATGAGTCCTCAATCTAACTCTTTAGATATTCACCCAAGCACCAGCCTCTATGATTCAATATTTGAATCAACAGCTGTATGATCATCAAGATGGCCATAGTATACAACCCTAATTATACTAAGGGACCTATTATGAAAATTATTTATTCTTCATTTCAGATAAGGGAATGATATTCGCAATAACATTTATTGCATAATGGCTCGCTGTGGGCTCGCATGTACAACATGAAATATATCAATTATATGAAAAAATTAACTTGGAGGATCTCGATTATTTTTTTCTACATAACAAATATATCAAAAGGAATGTTATTTTCTTTATATTCTTTACCATTTCCAAATATTAGAAAGAAATACCTCTCATAACAAATCTTTCAATTCTTAATATGAACCAAACAATTAAATGGAAAAACTTGTTCCTTTCCATTCCATTGTTAATTCTGTTCTTGTCGTGACTACATTCTATTGTAATTTCTTTCAACCAAATAAACGGGGCCTAAGGTATGACAAAAAAAGGTCAAATCCTTTAATCCTTATCTTACTGTGTATTAAAGCTAGTGGGGCTAGTACTATTAGCATATTTTCAGATGAAACATTGTATCCTCCCGCTTTTTCCAAATTGCCTTGTCTCTACTTTTTCTTGTATCAAAGGTAAAGTGAAATTGTCTCGTACTCCTCTCATGCATGACCGGTTGCAGATGTTGCTATTGCACATTTTACGTCGTAAAAAATCATTTCTCTCGCCTTTCCCGAATTCTTCATTCCTGCTTTTTGATGTGTCATAGACGAACTACAATATCCCATGTTCCTCTCTCGTGCATGGGATCTTGATGTGTCATCCCTGAATGCTCTAGGCATCCCATGCACACAATGCATCCGAAACGTGGCATGCACCCGATAGTTCATCCCATTCTTACCATGCACGTAAATTGTCGATGCCGACAATTGTAGTTCACCTCTTTCTATTTACGGTATCCTCGACCTTCTGTCCAAGTTCATGTTCCCATTGCTCTTGCTGCCGCTTGAATCATCAGGGTGAGTTGTTGACTCATATCTCCTTGTTGCTATAGCTCATTACTCATGCCCATCTTGCATGGACACTTCATGCACATCTATACATACGGTAGTAAATGCTTCCTGGCCACTTCGGTTGTTCATATTCGACGTAAATATTGCATTTGATGCAAATTAGTGTATCAAATTTGATGTTCGATTGTCATCCTCCTCCTAGATTTTCCTTGGCGTATTTTGTTGATGCATGTTTGTTTAACTTTTTGGTGGTTGGCTGCTACAAGTCCTGCCTTCGCTTTCCCAATGTCCATCCTCCTCTCATCCGATACAATTTCTGAGGTATGATCACTCGCTATGCTTTTCCATCGATGACATTTTCGGCTCGGAGTTGCTTGAGTTTGGACGCATGAGAATGATTTTGTTGCCTATGCTTCCCTCCTTGGAAGCAACTTATTGGTTCCGAAGGAAGAACCCTTGTTCATGTTTGTTGTACTACTTGAATTTAATAGATCCAAGAATGAACATGAGGCATACAGGGAAGCATATGACACGTTAGGAATTTGCAGTCAATGTATGTACCATTATTCAAGTCTTTCCAAATGTTATATAGATTTTAGGGATTGGGAATTAATTTTTTCAGTATGATCCACATGTTCTGCAGATCTGCTAAAAAATTAGGAACACTGGATTTTGTATTCAATGGTACTACTGTGACACCCCCAAATTCCGTGATCGAGAATAATCATGCAGACACAGTAGCCGATGCTTGAGAATGATCGATGGAAATGAGACTTCTGGAGGAGTCCGAAATATGTGGATATTATGGAGGTTACCATGAGAGTCTGGAGGTTCGACCGTATGTGACAATGGATAAGCGTCACACAGAACACTAGCTCGATAACGGAGTGTCATGGGGCTTGTAGCAGTGCTAGCACAACGAGTACAGACAGCAGTGCAAGACATGATGGTGGATCCACGCAGTGGTACATACACGAGCGCATATGGGTGGTATGCAGTGAAGTAGTATGCACTGAGGAGCAATGCGGTATGGTCAGATAGGCGTACGCACGAAGGCGCACGATATCAGTATCGATGTGTGGCGGTCCAAGGAGGTATGGAGTGTTGCAGGTGCTGAATACGAGCATTGTCGAGCATGCTCGGTAGTATACATACGAGAGTGGTCTGGAGGCCACGATAGCAAAGTTATGTAGGACTTCCCCTTAGCATGCAGAGCGCTAAGGAAGGGTTTACCACATGAGGGTCTGGAGGCTGCGGGTTCTCTTGGCACAAGACCAAGTGTTCGGTGGCACTCGATGAATTCTGACAAAGTTGCATCAGCAAGCGTTGGAGCACGAGTGTGTTGATGTTTGGGCGATTGATGTGGTGTCAACCATACGGGAAGACGAAAGGACAACAAGGGAATAGAAGAGACTGGAAGATGAAAGGTTGTTGTGGAACGCAAAGGGTTGCTACGAAACTCGAAGAGTCTTAAGTCGTCTTTATTGTCATCATTGTAAATGTAATAATGAGTGTCCCCTGGGTTGCCTCGAGTCTTGTATATAAGGAGACGTGGCGGCTCATTTGTAAACACACGGTGTACACATAAGTGTAGAGTGGCATCATCCACTCCCAGAGTGAGTTCGCCTTCTAATAAAGAGAAGAGCTTTGTGCCCATGCTTGTGTGATCGTATGGTTGTGTTCTTGAGCGTTCTTGAGCTAGTTCTTGAGAGTGTTTTTGAGGGATACGGAGTTTCGTGCTCGTGCTTGTGTTTGAGTGTCAGTGCGTTAGCAAGCAGGAGTATCGAGAAGAGTTGGAGCGCGTCCGTGTCCGTTCTACTCGGGAAGGCTGGCTAGTTATGGGATAGCTAATGCTGCACAGGTTCGGTCGAAATCGATAGCGGGATTTTGACCCTGTAACAACTACCATGGTGGATAATTTGATGTAAAGATCCAGAATACACCTGTATAGGAGTTGGTGACAGAAATGCTTGACAGTTCTGTTATATATTACAACCATTGAGAAAAAAAATGAAAGAAAAATAAATTATCCTTGTCTTTGAGATGATGTTTGCGAAGGTAATGAGAAGTAAATTAGTGTTTTTCATTTTTTTTCAAGGACATAGATATAAAGAGAGCTTCATATGGAATAAAAATAATCAGTATTTGTTGCTCAAGAAGGTCAAAAATGATTTTTTACGTGTGATGAAATGTGAAGAAAGTAAAGTTGAGGTAATTGCCAATCCATGAAACTTGTTCATCAATGAGATGGAATTTCTAATCATGAGAGCATGAATTTCATCTAATATCATCTACTATAAGCACATTTTTTATTCAAGACAATATGGATTCTTTTAATATCATCTTTTATAGCCATGCTCTCGGTCTAGCCTGAGGTAAAAATCAAAAATCTAATAATTATATGCTAAGAGAGTAAATTTTTATCCTAACCACCACCATCCAAAAAACATGTCAGTGGCCTTATTTACCATGGCATAGATTAAATGTGTTACTATTTTCATAATTGAACCATCTATTGACGAAAATCAATGTATAAAACTGTAAGTATAATATATAGGCATAATAGATCTAGAATGTCAATACATATAACATCCAAGATATATTTCAACATATTCATGAAATATGTATGCCGTTGTACAACATGATGTTTTTTTTATAAATTTCAACAAAGTAAGCTGATAAATTCATAATTTATCACCGTATTATTCATTTATTATCCTTTAAATTAAATAATTCAGTAAGATTTGGTATTAATTAACTAGCATTGTCAATTAACCATTGTTTATAACTAATCCTAATTAATTGTACATAAATAAACTTATTATTATGCATATATTTTTGTATTTTTTAATATATAAAATCTCATAGATAGTTTAATATTGTATATACTTGTTTTGACATTATTTATAAATAAAAAATATCAAAAATATAAAAAGAAATTAAAATGAGTATTTTTAATTACTTAAAATACTTACAAAAATATATCTATCTATAAATGATGTATTCTTACTTCGAATTCTACATGAAAGTTGTAGGTCTTGAAAAGATCTACAACTTTCATGATGAACGTCTTTTGATTTGACACATGTTTTATATTTTATTTCTATTTTATTTCTATTTTTATTCCCCTCTTTTCCTACTAGGCCATGTGGCTTCACCTCATCCGCCCATGTGGTATGGGTCTTCAATCACACACGGCTCCTCCCACAGTCGTTGGATCCTCTCTTATGATCCCATCAGAGCTGCACATCTCTGCAACCCCCCATCCGTATGATCTCTTTGATCAGATGCGATCCAAGCTGCAAGTCCGTGCCCCTCCCTCAGCCATTGGATTAACCGATCTTATTCATTTTACCCTAACCTCTCAAGTCACTCTCATAACCAACCAACCACCCCATATCCAAGCCCTAACCACCCACATTTTCATCGATGACCTAACTTTCACTCTCATCCAACCTTTGGTCAAGGAACGACGGTTGAATCTTGATGCAAACACACATGGAACCACAACTCCACCACTTCAAATACTCCTCCACTAGCCACATTCATCGGTTGTCCATCATTTCACGTGTGGTGGGCCATCCATCCTCCTCCTATGATAGAGGAGTGAGGAGATGACGTGCAATGATGGCCAATTCTGCATGTGTTGACATATGGCTTCCGACCATGCTACATGAGCCTCGTGGAGGTTGTTCGAGATCCCTGGGGTTAATGAATCTCCACCTCATCACCTTTATTCTTTCATTTTGGCCTTAATCCCTTGCTAAATGCATGTATATATCATTACTTTATCAAAATAAACACTCTGTAATTTGTACAAAATATTGTACAAAGTATTGTATATTTGTTGTATTTTATTCCAAAATTAAAGGGATAAAGGAAGAAAAGAAAAATAAAAGAAACACCATAGGTGTTGAATGACCCTAAACCCCGAGACCATGTCATCAAGATGACTTAATCGACAACCAATAAGTCGAGGGAGATAGGGCAGATGACTTATACAGAAAAGACGCCAAACCCCTAATTTTTAACCCATCAATAAGTACTTTTTGGCACCTATTTTATTTTATTATTTTTTAGCACCTCAAATAATAAAACCCTTAATATGAATATTGAAGATAAAAATACAAAGAAAATTACAAAATTGATTTCGTAGAAAAATAATGCACAGTGTGCCCGGGATACACAAAATAAAAAGTCGAATAAAAACTTCACAGATATGTATCTTCTCCATACTGTATCAAAATGTAGCAAAATAACTTTAATTGCATATAACTTTTAATAAGCTATTAAATAAAGTGGTTTCATTCGATTTGGAGTTAAGATGCATGAATTAGGTTTGGGCTAAGGGTGCTAATCGAATCGAATACCTTCGAATCCACCAGGATTCTGATTCAATTCATTATAAAAGTTTCAAATCCGAATTCAAATCGAATTTTAAACGAATTTGTCAACTTAAATTCAGATTCAATTTATTTTGAGTTTCGAATATTCAAATTCGATTCATTTTATTTCGAATTTGAAACGTAAATTGATGTTTTAGAGATTATATAACTAATATTGTATGAAGAATAATATAATATAAATACTTTATCGTGTAATTCTAAGTTTGAATATATATCATTAAGATAAGTTGAAAAAAACTATAATAATCAATACCATGGAAAAAATATATAATTTTTACAATTATTGTATTTTACAACCTAAATATACTTTTTCTATAAGAATGAATATATAAATACAATATAATTATATGAGATTATCAAAGAGATAAAATATCATTGACGAAAAAGCTGAACACATTATAATTACCATTGCATGTTAAAGCAAGATAAGATCAAACTTATATAGAAAGTCGATAAAAATTAACATTATTATTTAAAATAATGGGAATAGTAGAAAATAACCTAGCAATATAAAACCTCTTCATTAAGTGTGGGGATCTTCAATATCGAAACAATAAGCCATAAAATGAAATATACGGAATTTTGTACAAAGGAAAAATTTAAATCGTCGTGAGAAGAACTTGTATATTACTCATGTGATGACAAATATCGTCTTGATAATGATAATCATCATGGATTGCTATGCATGGAAAGTCAAAACATAAACGTAGAGGAGAGATATCTAGATAAATTCCGATCCACGAAAAATGTTGAGGAACTAGAAATAATAAAACCATCATTTTCATGTGCTAGATAATGAAAAAAAGAATGGAAAAGGCAGTGTAAGTAATGTGGGAACATGAAAATAAATGTGTGGGTGATGAATTAGAATAACAATCTTAAACATTTGATCTTTTCTAGTAGATTTTATAACTTATATTTTCTATTCCTTTTTATATTCAATATTTAGTCTTTAACTAATAGGATTATACATGCATATACAGACACATGTACACATTAAATTGGGATGGCTTAAAGTGCTTGCAATCCTCTTAATGCCTTAAAATTTCTCAATAGCATGCTAAGATCGATTATTATTTATACAAAGTAACTCATATCTAAGCTATTGTCATTATGTTAAAATAAGAATTAAAGATGTGAACTTAGATATTTTGTATAACTGATGAATGAAGGACATACATCTTTGACTCATAACATATTTCGGAGTCAAAACACTTGAACTTAGTTAGAAAGGGGAAATGAAAGAAATAGAGTCCCACTAATGGTGTCTAATGCTGCATATACTTGTCACGCATCGAGAAGCCATGTCAGTGTATTATGGGAGTATGGAAATCATAATGGTGAAGTCTGAACATGATAAATCATACCAATGGAGCTTATATATTATTAAAAGCTTAAAAGTAACCACTTAGTAATTGTAGTAAGTTAGTTTCAGAATATTCTTAGATGCTTGTACATGTTATGCTTAGAGATATAATGCAAATGCTAAATCTTCAATGTAAATTAAACGTCATAATTTTTTAGTACATATTCATATATTGTTTTTTGCATCTAGAATAAATGCATGACAATATTTTGCTGTAATTATGCTATAATTCCTTGCACAAGAATATTTGAAAAGGATCCCAATAGACCTAGAGTGGGCCTGTTACATGTGTGTATGTAAATATGTATGTATTATATGCATGTATACATGCATATATTAGGTATATGAAGATAAATATATAGATACATATATACATATATGTATGTATATAAATATCGAATCGAATCGCATTTTTATCGAACGAATACAAGTTAATTTAGATTCAATTCATTTGGGAATCGAATCCAAAAGTTAAATTCAAATTCAGTTCATTTGATTTTGAAACGAACTTTTTTCGAATTTTTATCGAATGAATCCTAATCGAACTCGAATGATTCAGTTCAATTAGCAGCCCTAGTTTGGGCCCCTATTGTGCATTATACATGTATATTTTATTCAATAATTACATTTTTCAAAAAAAATTATTTTTATAAAATTGTATATATTATTTAAATTATATGTATATAATTAAAATAAAATAAAACCATCAAAAGAAAATTAAATAAATAAATCTAATACCATACATAAATGAATTGTATATATATACACTTGTATAATAAACACCCATAATTAATTATGTATACAAATAAAGTCAGACAAATATAAGAAAAATACTAAAATGTTTATATAAATAATTAAATTATATGTAAAATATATGTGCAAAATAATAAAATGTAAAATAAAAATAAAATAAAAATATCAAAATACAAGCATTATACCTATATTTTACATGTAAATGTTAACTTGCAATAAAAAGCCTTGAAAAATAAATAATATATACATGTATAGTATGGCATTAAAATACAAATATTTCCATCTTTTAATAAAAAATTAAGTAAATCATTTGTTATTTATTATTGATTTTAAAAAGAATTTCGACCAAGGAATTTTATGATTGGGTTATGTGGACCAACCAGAGGGCGCCCCTTGTTGACTCGGGTCAACTGATCCCTCTTTCTTCCTCGAGCGGTGGATATGTCAGAGTCTGCATCTTCTCCCTTTTCTGCTTGAGGCCATCATCATCTGCCATGGCGTGCCACTTAATTCTCGGAGATAATATCTACCTAATTCCCGTTATGGCCAAATATCTCATCGATCGTACTTGATTTAACCAGCATCTCTGATCAAAGATCCCTCATTCTTCAGCCTTTAAATAAGCTCCTATAGCTCCACCTCCAATTTTGATCCCCCTTCGATTACTCTTGGACCCTCGGGTCCTACAGTTCTCTTAGACTTGGTGATAACAAGCTAACGAGCAGATTTGCAGTGAGGAGGAGTGGTAGGAGTGGGTGATCCATTCCATTGTTAGAGGAACTTCGTCGGTTGGTTCAGCCTCCTCGATTCTGATCGAGTCGAGGCATCTTTCTACCATTCCCATGTATATCTTTAGTCCTTATTCAATTCCCATCCTTCAATTTTAGGTTTAATTGATCCTTTAGCATTAAAATCTAAAATCCCCAATTTCCTGGAGCTTGAGTTCCAAACCGATTCATCATAATCCAATCGTTCGATCACCTCAGTTTCCAATCCACTCAACTCCCCTCCATCTTCTCCATCGCTTCCCCCATATATCCCCCCTAGATCCATCATGGATTTGAGAGTCAAGGCTCCCTCTGCTACCCTTCGACGGAGCTCCATCTCCATTCCATCTCCGGCTGCTTTTTGCTTCACCCTTCGATTGAGGAGATATCCCTCGAACCAGAGAACACTTTTGTACATGCTTGGAGTGTGAAGACCCATATGGAACCTTAAAGAAGATCTATAACAACTCCAGGTCATTTGGAGCTATCAGAGCTCCTAGGTCATCCTCGTCCCTGTCGGTGACCACTAGCACATGCGAAGGAGTGCCAAGAAGCTGCGGAGCCCATCACATCGAGAGGAAGATGCCGGAGAAAGGAGAATCGCACGATCAAAGTTCATCGGACATGAGTTCACCATGTATTCTTCCTCCTCCTTCACCAACTGTTAGATCAATAACATGGCCCAGATCTAAATTTGGCCATTGGCGGTACGCACGAGGAGCCGTCAGATCGCACATGGCATGCCAGCAATGATTGGATATTGGACTTGTGAGCCCACGGCAAGCCATTATGCAATAAATGTTATTGCAAATATCATTCCCTGATCTAAAATGAAGAATACCTAATCTGCATAATAGATCCTATAGTAAAATTAGGGTTATGTACCATGGACATCTTAATGATCATATGGTTGTTGATTCAATTATTGAATCATAGAGGCTGATGCTTGGATTAATATCTAAAGAGTTAGATCGAGGACTCATCAAGCACCGTCAAATGATTGTTAAGAGATGATCTCCATCCTAAGTAGGAGATGACAATCCTTTCTCATTTGGCTGATATCTGACCGACCTCTTGATGCAGGTCCTTTACATGGGAATAGAGATTCGAAGGTGTAAGATTAGTTAGGTCAAAGAGTTGACTTAACGAGATCGAGATAACCAAAAGACCTATGTTGTATGCTGTCACGATATAGGCATGCATCCTCTGACCGGAGACAGATATGTTACTATATGTTTGAGTATGTACATTTGATATACTAATAGGTTGATGACCTAACCAAGGTCTATACACCGACACGCTGGTGTGCATGGCTTATATATGATCTCTCAAAGAGATCATACGTGTTCATTGCTGAACTGGAAGACATGAGCTCAATCATGAGATATTGGGAAGATTCAAATTCCATGCGTGGTCGTCTCGCTTTAGAAGCTTGACTGAATTTGTAAGGTTTGATATATGCTTTTTTAAAGTATATGATCAACACCTAGGTATGATATATGCTTTTGGAAAGTATATGATCGATACCGATTCCCAATGATCGAATGAGAACCTTAATGATAAAATCCTGAAGGAGACAATCTAAAAGAGATCTAAAACTTCGGATTTGTTCTGGGTCTTCCGGTATGCAAGATGTACAGGTATTACGAATGCATGAGGGTGATGTGATCATAAATGATTGTATAACCATGACGCTTCCATTCCGAGGGAGTGATGAAACAGGTCTGGATTTAGTGACTCCTCTCATAGAGAAGTAATCTGATCTTAGTCCAACTAATGGACATTGATCTGAATGAGATTCAGATGTAATGAGAAGATTAGATTTGCGGTCTTGATTTAATTAAGCATACATGGGAGGTCCGCAAGATCTGGATTTGAGATGTGGTCTCAATATCCAAGTCACTATACGTGGAACAATACAATTGCCATGTCCTTATCTCCAAGTATGCACGGAGAAAGTGCATTATCCTTGAAAGAGTTCGTGGATAATTTCATTGCTAATATATATATATCCGAGCATTGAGAAAATAGATAATTAAATGTGGTTTAATTATCTTCAATAATATGAATTTGATTCATATTATTAGGAGAGCTATCTGAGATAATTAAATGTGATTTAATTTTCAAAGATGTGAATAATTGACAAACCGCGAAATCGGCCCTCTAATAGTGTTGTTTTAACAATGGATATGTCATTGCAGGCGGGCCGAGTTGGGTTTATCAAAAGACCATCTAATTTAGAAATGTCAATAAGAATCAGACGGTCGTGTTTTTATTTTACTTGGCAAGAAACCAAGGTCGAACTCAGGGACACGAGCCTCTCTCGTATTATCTAGATTTTTATCTATTTAACTAAGTGTCGAGTTAAGAATCAATAGGTCAAATAATGCTAAAGGATGAAGACAATCCAATGCATTAAAGAAAAGAATAAACATGCATTTTTTTATATTTTATTTAAACCATGCGAATAAATGTGATGCAATGCAACACGAGTAAACATGCCCTAAATCAGAGTAATGAGCAAATTTAACAATAAGTCAATTTCTGGTTTCATTTAGATAACAAACTTGATTTGAACAAGGCATATGTTAAGTAATAAGAGACACATGGCTATCAACATAATGCATCAAAATTAATGTGTCCAACATAAGAAATGATCATGCCATTATCATCAAACAAGCTTTAAAATGAAACTGAAATCAACTCAATTGGAATTACGGTGCTCAAGATATGCATGAAAGAAAACAAGGGCATAACTGAAAGAAAACATGAAATAAAATTACAAACAGGTCCCTGAGAGGGATTAAAATGTAAATACGAAAAAGATCGGGACCTTCACTATAAATGACCCACACGCACAAGGTATTTTTGCAATTATGAAAACCCGCAAGGGTATTAATGCAAAATACCCACAACGCACATGGACTGCACATGATGACATGACCTATCTGCAATATGTGAAAGTTGTGAGGGCGTCGATGCAAAAAGCCCAGCACCCACGTGCGTGAGGCACATGAGTTCAGGCTCGGGTGGGGGCGAGGCTCGACGCAGCTTTGGATGGCCGTAGCAGGTGGCTCGGGCCACGTGGTGGCTCGAGGATGCCTCGGGCGAGGCTCGGTCCCACCGAGCCTCCGCGCTCCGAGACGACGACGTGGTTGCTCCAAGACCGTTGGATCTCCACCGTGGGGCGAGATCCAATGGCATCTGCTTCTTCTCCTCCCCTGTTGGGTGGCGGCGCGATTGGAGCTCCGGTGTAAGGCCTGGAGCTCCTACGCGCCTTTCCGTGCTCGATGAAGCGGGGGAGGAAGCTGGTTCCCTGGCGGCGAAGACCCAAGCTCAGAGAAGGAGCGGAAGCGTCTGGAGTTTGCTGTCGACGCGTGGTCGTCGGAGGCGGAGCTCTAGAACTTGGCTCTGCCTGAGGTCCGGCCAATGGAGTTGGTTGACATGCAAAAGGGGTTAGATGGAAGTCGAAGCGTGTGTGCGTGCAAGCTGAGGTGGACGGAGGGCTTGGCGAAGGTGAGGAAACGGAGCCCTTGGTGGGTTCTCCTCCGCCTCCAGCGGAGGAGAAAGCCTGGGATGAGGGAGGTCTTGACGGAGGAGGAGGATGATCGGAGGCACTGGCTAAGGTGTCTGATGGTAGGCGGAGCTTTTGAGAGGATCAATGGAGGAGGGGGTTGACTGAAGCGGCCTAGATAATTACACAAAGATAAGAAGAAAACATTGAGGAGATCAGAGAGGGCTTACCTTGGTTGGGCGGAGCGGAGGCCTGGGCTCGAGGTCTTTTGAGGACCTCGGGGTCGTCGCACATGCTGAGCGGCCATCCCAACGAGCTCGAGCAGGCTGAGAGCGCCGCGACGCTGCCATGGTGGTCGGCGGGTCTCACCGAGGTGTAGGGTCGTCACTGCTCGATCCGAGCTCCTCCCCCTGTCACAGGGAGGAGACGGAGGGTTGGGCCTCAGCCCCTTCATTGGTGGACCCTGATGACTGGGGTGGAGGAGGTTTATTTATAGTCGGGGAGGACGATGGAGTCATGAGTTTCGTGGGTAGATGTTGACCGGAGGAGCGGAGGGTGGTCGTGGTTGAGTGTTGCACGATGATAGGGGATGTGAGGGCTACGTGTGGGTGATCACTCCGAAGGTTGAGGCTGACCAAGGCTATGGCTAAAAATGGAAGGGGGAAGGAGGTCTGCGAGGCGCGGGGCTCGGGCGGAGCTTGCGGGAGGTTGATGACGAAGCCCTGGACGTTGGATCGTGAGATCCAACGGCTGTCAGTCGAACGCTAACGGGTAGTAGGGATTAGGTCTGAAGCGCTGGATCAGAGGGTCATGGAGCACGCCATGTGTCGCACTCTGGTGAGGGTGATGACGGACGATGATGATGAGCGTACGGTTTGTGATCGAAGGGCTGATATTGAATACGTGATGAACGGAGGGGATCAAGACTTATAGACCTGCATCCAACGATGCACAAAGTGACACGTGGCAAGCTATGGGCTTGGCGATGACGTGCGGTGCAGATCCGAGATAGGGAAGGATTAGACGACTGGGACTAAGGGCGGACGTGGAGATAGTTGGGTCGTTGGATTCAAGAAGAAATCCAACGGCCAAGGATGCAAGCGGCTGATGCAAGGAGGACGGGCCACGTGGCTCACCCAGAACGGGCCACGTGGCCTAATCAGATTATTTCGAGCAAGAATTTGAAATATGAGGGTGAAAATAACCGAATTTGAGAAAACTCAAAACAGGAAAGTTGTAGATCTCGATGAGATCTACAAGTTTCATGTTGACAAAAAATGGAGATGAGATCATTTGAATACACAAAATAATTTTAAGGGTATTTTTAAGGCTAAAAATACCACAGATTTTAATTTTGATATTTTTTTGTGGTTTTTAATTTATTTAAGACTCTGATAATTACAGGACTTTATCTGGTTTTTATTGGCACATATTTAAGCATGGGGGTTAATAATGGAAAATTATGATGATGAAATCGGGTTTCATCACCCCCTATACTTAAACTATGCTCGTCCTCGAGCATCAAAGAAAATGAATAAGCTGGATTAATCCCCTTGTGCATGTGAGTACATGATCCAATCCGTTCAAGTCTACTCAACTTTAGAGGTCTAAAATTCTCAAGTTCAACCTAGCCTTAATCAAGAGGCACCCAATTCCTCTAATTTTCCAGACTCTCTCTGATGTACATATATACTAAGGATATGACATTTAGTGTTGACTGCGATTCCGAGAGTAGAGTCAAAACGTCACCCAAAGTCTTGGTCCAAGAAATTCTCCTAAGGACCCAATCCTCAACACTAGGGAATAAATCAAATTTTACGTTCAATCCACCGTCTCTTTAGTTGTCAGACTTAGAAAGTGAAGATGGATGGCCAGTAATGGAGGGCATGGGACGGTGTCATTTCCTCTCTCCCTCTCATTGGAGCAAGGATTCTCTCTAGTGCCTTTTTACGCAACACAAATTTTTTTTGGTGTTGATCAGTGCGTTCGTCAAGAGAAGTTGGAGTCGTCTGCACTTGTTTTCCTGGGAGTACACTGGGGTGTGCCTTTTTTGAGTACCTATCGTACCTTCTACACCCAGACTTGTAGCATTTACGATGTAGAGCCCTTTTTTGGTGCAAGCCCGACTCCTGGTCCTAATAGCGGTGGTCCAAGTGGATACTTTGAAATGTTTGGGAGCGCTCGCCTTTAGTGGAAGCTCTTTGATATTTGACTTTGTGGAATGAGAGCTTTTCTTTGACATTTCTTTGATTTGTAGTATTTTTGGCTAGCTCCTCTGCTTTTACCAAGAGTTGGTGCACACTAATCAACATTTTTTATTTATTTCACACCTTGGCACTTAGGTCAATGTCAAGAGATTAGTATAAGAACCAAGTTCTCAGACTGGCTAAAATTGCTGACACTCAGGTTTCATGAAGCCTTCAAAGATTTTATCCCATCCTCGAGCATCATTAGATCAAGTACAAACTCGAATCCCCCATCCCAATCCCTCAAGGTGAAAAGTCAACTCATCTCATCAAAACCCCAGTCGTGCATGTGATGTACTGATCATATTCTTAATGGTTTGAGACTAAGCATGAAATATAGCATGCAAATCTAGAGAACTAGGGGAATATGGGTGATTAAGTCTAAGACCCTGATGGCTAAGGTCGGTTAACCCAAAATCTCAAGACCTCATAAAACTAAGTCTCCTTGAACATTTCAGATCTTGGGTGGAAGTGTGAAAGTAGAGGATTAATCCAACTCCTTCATTGAAAAATATTTTTTTTTCTTTTTTTTCTTTTTTTAGCTTTAAGAGATATTGGGACCGCCTAAACTCAATTAAGTAGATGCATCTGCATTCAGCTGGTATGGATGTAAGTGCAGGCTGGAGCCCGTTGCTTGAGGACAGGGCCTTACGCGATGTCCTCTAAACCATCCAATCTGCTAAGGGCGAACCCTCGCTGAATGCGGCTACTTAATTGGGCTTAGTAGTCACTAATGCCTCCTAAAGGATTTTTGGATTTTCTTATTTTTATGGATTTTAATAGAAGGTTAGAACAATGATTAGACTCAACTTTCCTTGAAACAAAAGGAAATTTTCAAAACCATGTCACACAAATAAAAAATTTCAAAATATTTTCATAAGATTTTTCAAAACAAGGAAAACTCATTTTGTTAAACCATTTTTGAAAATATTTTTACAAAAATAGTGTAACATAATATGAAAAAGCTGTGAAAATATTTGAGTCCACTTAGTTCAAAAGATTTTTACTTTAGCCAAAAAGTTTTAAATTTTTCAAATTTTTCAGATTATAGCTAAAGTAAGTATACTGTATATACGGTATACCCCCCTATACTTAAACTTTGCTATGTCCTCATAGCACTAGATGATACAAGTACATAGGTCCATTTAAACATAGAGAAATATACGGGAACCAAGGAGGGCTCCCCCTATACTTAGGTTGGAAATAATTTAAGTATAAAGGCAATGAAAGATGAGTGGAGAAAATCACAGGGGCTCGGGTCCCCCCTATACTTAGGCTGAGATTAGCCCAAGTATAAAGATGAGATTTGATGTTGGGAGAGACCCAAGGTTAACGAAGAAGGAGAATGTATGTACAGATGAGTGGATGAATCTGCGGAGATAAATGGACTGTTTAAGGCTCAAGAGAGGGTGTCGGGGCAAACATGGCTCAATAAATCATGCAAAACCCTTTAATTCACCAACTCACACATGAAACCAACCAAGGTTGGTTTATTATCTTGTCCATTTTATTGGTGATTAAAACATTTTACGCAGGAAAAATGTCAAGTGAAAATTAATGCGTAAACGAGGGTGTTGCTCTCCCAAAACCAAAATTTTACTCCATTTTAGGTTGACTTGTAATTAACAATCCCAATTTTTATTTAAGGTTATCACTGAATTAAAGTGAGCACAAAATCAAGCAATCATCGTCTACTGTTCATTCCCATTTCCCATTAATCCTAGGTGATCAAGCTAGGAGGGGAAGCCGAGAAAAACCACGTATTCGATAAAAAAACCATGATCTATGCTAAGAGAGAAATCATGCAGGGATTTGGCAAAAATACATGAAAACTGGGGATGTTTTAAAAACCAAAACTCATGTATGCAAGTCGATCAAAAAGCCGCACCTAATCATGCTTCTATTAGCGGGGAAAATGCCTATTAAATTTGGCTAAGTGAAGCGAGATTATGTGCATCTATTTTTTAGTGTGTCCTACCTATGAGCAAGAACGTAAAAAAATGGAAAATAAAATACGCTCAAAGAGCCGCGTGCCTGGTCCTAGGTCGACACTCAAGTGGGGACGATCCCCACACAACCACAATCATTCGATTACAATTGTGAGTCTTCAATCGGCCGCTGTAACAGACGACTATTACATGAGACAATGAAATGCAAAATGACACATTTTTTCTTTCTTCTCGACGTGCTCCAAACGTGCTTCTGCGGCTTCTCACAACGGGTAGCTCCTGCTCCTCGCCTCCTTGAATCATCAAGGGCCCTGCTACAAAAGCAACAGTTAGAGATCAATCAAGAAGAGAATTTTATAATGCAAGACAAATGGACAAACTTGACCTATAAAAAAAACACTTGATTAAATAAACGAAAATCCCAATAATACAAGAAATGAGCCGTGTCCCCGACAACGACGCCATTTGACAAACCGCGAAATCGGCCCTCTAATATTGTTGTTTTAACACTGGATATGTCATTGCAGGCGGGCCGACTTGGGTTTATCAAAAGGCCATCTAATTTAGATATGTCAATAAGAATCAGATGGTCATGTTTTTATTTTACTTGGCAAGAAATCAAGATCGAACTCAGGGACACGAGCCTCTCTCGTATTATCCAGATTTTTATCTATTTAACTAAGTGTCGAGTTAAGAATCAATAGGTCAAATAATGCTAAAGGATGAAGACAAGCCAATGCATTAAAGAAAAGAATAAACATGCATTTTTTTATATTTTATTTTAACCATGCGAATAAATGCGATGCAATGCAGCATGAGTAAACATGCCTTAAATCAGAGTAATGAGCAAATTTAACAATAAGTCAATTTTTGTTTCATTTAGATGACAAACTTGATTTGAACAAGGCATAGGTTAAGTAATAAGAGACACATGGCTATCAACATAATGCATCAAAATTAATGTGTCCATCATAAAAAATGATCATGCCATTAGAAAGTTCATCAAACAAGCTTTAAAATGAATCTGAAATCAACTCAATTGGAATTACGGTGCTCAAGATATGCATGAAAGAAAACAAGGGCATAACTGAAGAAAACATGAAATAAAATTACAAACAGGTCCATGGGAGGGACTAAAATGTAAATAAAAAAAGATCAGGACCTTCCCTATAAATGACCCACACACACAAGGGTATTTTTGCAATTATGAAAACCTGCGAGGGTATCAATGCAAAATAACCACAACGCACGCGGACTGCACGTGATGACAGGACCTATATGTAATATGTGAAAGTTGCGAGGGCACCGATGCAAAAAGCCGAGCACCCACGTGCGTGAGGCACGTGAGTTCAGGCTCGGGTGGGGGCGAGGCTCGACGCAGCTTCGGATGGCCGTAGCAGGTGGCTCAGGCCACATGGCGGCTCGAGGATGCCTCAGGCGAGGCTCGGTCCCATCGAGCCTCCGCGCTCCGGGACGACGACGTGGTTGCTCCAAGACCGTTGGATCTCCGCCGTGGGGCGAGATCCAACGACATCTGCTTCTTCTCCTCCCCTGTTGGGTGGCAGCGCAATTAGAGCTCCAACGTAAGGCCTAGAGCTCCTCCGCGCCTTTCCGTACTCGATGAAGGTCAGGGGAGGAAGCTGGTTCCCTGGCGGTGAAGACCCAAGCTCAGAGAAGGAGCGGAAGCGTCTAGAGTTTGTTGTCGACGCGTGGTCGCCGGAGGCGGAGCTCTAGAACTTGGCTCCGCCCGAGGTCCGGCCAATGGAGTTGGTTGACCTGCAAAAGGGGTTAGATGGAAGTCGAAGCATGTGTGCGTGCGAGTTGAGGTAAGCGGAGGGCTTGGCGAAGGCGAGGAAGCGAAGCCCTTGGTGGGTTCTCCTCCGCCTCCGACGGAGGAGAAAGCCTGGGATGAGGGAGGTCTTGACGGAGGAGGAGGATGATCGGAGGTGCTGGCGAAGGTGTCTGATGGTAGACGGAGCTTTTGAGGGGATCAATGGAGGAGGGGGTTGACTGAAGCGGCCTAGATAATTACGCAAAGATAAGAAGAAAACACAGAGGAGATCGGAGAGGGCTTACCTTGGTCGGGCAGAGCGAAGGCCTGGGCTCGAGGTCTTTTGAGGACCTCGGGGTCGTCGCACATGCTGGGCGGCCATTCCAGCGAGCTCGAGCGGGCTGAGAGTGCCGTGATGCTGCAATGGTGGTCGGTAGGTCTCACCGGGGTGTAGGGTCGTCATTGCTCGATCTGAGCTCCTCCCCATGTCACAGGGAGGAGACGGAGGGCTGGGCCTCAGCCCCTTCATTGGTGGACCCCGGTGACTGGGGTGGAGGAGGTTTATTTATAGTCGGGGGAGGACGATGGAGTCGTGAGTTTCGTGGTAGATGCTGACCGGAGGAGCGGAGGGTGGTCGTGGCTGAACGTTGCGCGAGGATAGGGGATGTGAGGGCTACGTGTGGGTGATCACTCCGAAGGTTGAGGCTGACCAGGGATATGGCTAAAAATGGAAGGGGGAAGGAGGTCTACGAGGCGCGGGGCTCGGGCGGAGCTTGCGGGAGGTTGATGACGAAGCCCTGGCCGTTGGATCGTGAGATCCAACGACTGTCAGTCGAACGCTAATGGGTGGTAGCGATTAGGTTTGAAGCGCTGGATCAGAGGGTCATGGAGCACGCCATGTGCCGCACTCTCGTGAGGGCGATGACAACCGATGATGATGAGCGTAGGGTTTGTGATCGAAGGGCTGATATTGAATGCGTGATGAACGGAGGGGATCAAGACTCATAGACCTGCATCCAACGATGCACAAAGTGACACGTGGCAAGCTATGGGCTTAGCGCTGACGTGCGGTGCAGATCCGAGATAGGGAAGGATCTGACGGCTGGGACTAAGGGCGGACGTGGAGATAGTTGGGTCGTTGGATTCAAGAAGAAATCCAATGACCAAGGATGCAGGCGGCTGATGCAAGGAGGACGGGCCACGTGGCTCACCCAGAACAGGCCACGTGGCCCAATCAGATTATTTCGAGTAAGAATTTGAAATATGAGGGTGAAAATGGCCGAATTTGAGAAATCTCAAAACATGAAAGTTGTAGATCTCGATGAGATCTACAAGTTTCATGTTGACCAAAAATGGAGATGAGATCATTTGTATACACAAAATATTTTTAAGGGTATTTTTAAGGCTAAAAATACCACGGATTTTAATTTTGATATTTTTTTGTGATTTTTAATTTATTCACGACTCTGATAATTACAGGACTTTATCTGGTTTTTATTGGCACATATTTAAGCAAGGAGGTTAATAATAAAAAATTATGATGATGAAATCGGGTTTCATCAATAATGTGAATGTGATTCATATTATTTGGGCACATGAGAATAGAGATCCAAGATGATCAAATATGATTTAATTATCATGGATATGAATAATGTGGATAACACTATCCATATTATTCAGGTATATTATAAATGTGATTTATAATATATTAAAGAGAGCATATTCTGATTTATATTTTAATTAATTATTAATGTGAATTGGATTCACATTGGATGATTAATTGAAAATATAATTTACATTTTGTTTAGGGATGTGAACGTGATTCACATTTTTCCAATGGCATGATTGCAATGTTCACAAAATAATTATGAATTATTTTTGTGAAATAATTTACAACAAATGTTGTCGTAAATCTTGGAGATATCATGAGATAATGAGATCTCATGAGATAATGAGATCTCGTGAGATTTTGAGGAGATGGACCTATTCCATCACAGAGGAGTAGCCGTCCCCCCTTTCTAAGGGGGTGAGATTTGTCTCCACGTTATCTCCAAGGATAATTAATTGATTTAATTTGAAAATATATTGATTTATCGATATATATTAAATTAAATTAATTATTATTGTGTTTTCCCAACAAGATCATGGCTATTAAAAGAAACATAAATCAGTCTCATCCATTGATTTTGTATTTTCCATAGACTGAGATCCATGGATCCCAAAACCCTATATAAGACGAGGCACCCTTTGCTCTTCGGGATATAAAAAGATTAACGAATGCTCTCTCCCGCTCTCTATATGTCATGTGCCTCTCTCTCTCATTGTGGCTGTCCACCATGGAGCCCTTGAGAGAGTCGTCATCGCCACAGCATCGTCGTTATGCTACCGAATCATCTACTCGTGGATCTCAATCTCCTTCGATGCACCTCGCTCATGAAGAAGATGTTGGATCTCGTGTGTCGAGATCAGGAAATTCATCGTTTGGATCATCAACATGGATTGCGAGGAGGACACGTCTCATCAACACGCTCGCAAAGCGTCTCCTCTGTTGGATCGGACTTGAGACGTGAGGTCTCTTCGTTTAGAGACTCGATCGCAACCACGCTTCAAGAGGTAACCTTAATACTTGTTGTGGTTTAGATCAAACGATCCGAGAAATGTTCTTGGATCACGTGGTTTCATCACATTATTTTTTTTAAATTCCGCTGCTTCGAGCCACTAGTACGACAAGTCGTTCCTGATCGCATTCGATGCAATCCTCACGCTTCTGTGATATGCTTAAGGATCTTCTGATATCCTTCAAGTGGTATCAGAGCCATGTTGGAGGTTTTGGATTCGATCCATAAACCTAAGAAGATTTGGGCTCCTTAGGGTTTTAGAAAGTTTTGTCGCATTTTAATTTTCACAGCCCTATTTTGTTATAAATTTCGGCCCTGTTTAAAACGTTTAAACACGAAATTTTCAATTGAATAATGTTCTCCATTAATTAAGGAAATTGTAGGATTTGAGTTTGCTTGATTTGGAATCTGATAACTCAATATATGATCATTTTAATGAACCTATATCCATTGTTTTAGAGATGGCGAATCATAACGTAATTAAGGAGTTAGTTACTATTTTGACACGCCTAAAAATACATGCTAATCACTTGCGTTCTGTTTTAAATCAAATTAGCAAACTTTAAAAACTAATTTCGCATGATTTGGATTTAAAATGAATGAGATATGCTAATTTTAATAAGTTAGGGTCACTGTTGGAAATTACATACTTAATCGAGAACCTTGTGATTGTCATTTAATTTTTATAGAAGTTAATGATTGATTTCTTGATATAATTATTAATAAATATTTGTGAAATATTTAACGTTGATAACCATTTTATTAAATGACATTGCCTTAACAAATAATTTGTTAGATATGATATAAATCACAAATTGGTTACATCATACACTTTCCAACAAACATGCTGTTTGAATAGGTTTGGGGATTTGCTTAGGAAATCACCTTATAATGCTAATCAAAATGGTTTTGATTATTATTATATGGTATAACTTCGGTTGAAAAACTAGTTATCATCTCACGTACAAAGTGATTGACTTGGCATTATATTTTCCCGAGACGGATATGGTGTCTAGTCGGGGAGTGTTGGAGTAGCAGATTGCACCGTGTGCGGTCTTTCCCACTCCCGCTGGTACTAGTCATGACAACGGGAAGGGAATGGATAATGCTTGAGAGATCATGATGTATTTTTAAAATTATTAAAATTCGAAATAATACGTATTTGAGATAATGCCATATTTTCAAGTAACAATTAAAAAATTTGTTGGATATTAATTGGATCATTAATTTAGTATGATTAGATGACTTGGAATCCAAATAAAACTAAAACACTCTATAAATAGAGTTGTTATTTCCCTTAGAAGAATTAATCATAATGGATACGATTCGTAATGATTAATTAGAATTTGAATATGAGGTGGAGGATCACATAAGTGACATCCATGATCTCCCGTCAAGGCAAAGGGTTCCATCGTCAAGGATTGTATGTAGGAGACACATGTCTGAAGTGACAACTCTTCCATACAAGCGCATATGTATCGAGCTCTTTGCTTCTCAAAAGAGTAAGGCCGCATGCGTAGTGACCCCAACATCGGTTCATCGTATTATTGGGGCGATATTGGATTGCGCATAACGAGTTCTAATCTTGTTGATGGTTGATTCAATTAGCGACGAGTCAACGTCACCTTATGGGGGTGGGTCCGGATGTTAAATACCGAATTGTGAATGCAAGTTGGACTTGCAAGGCGGAATGAGTTCCTACTTCTTTTTATCTGAGTTGTAGTTTCTCATATTATTGATATGCAACAAAGTTAGAAAGGAGATCCCAAATCTTGTTGAGATATAATGGTAAGTATATCTCTTACATTGAAAGTGAATAAGGGAATAAACTTTTAGTGTTGACAAGGCAAGACAACTTTGATATAAAATTCCTAAATCAAAGTAAAATATGTGTGTGTATGTGTATATATATGCAAATTTCTTATTTCAGATAATCATTCATTAAATCCACTCAATACTATACTCAATAATAACCAGTAAAATGTCATGGACTAGATCCATGATCAAGATATTGTACTTGCAGTTGGACACATATTATATATGGTTGCAACGTGCGAGTTTCCTCATAATAATGATGAATGACAATTAAATAGATAATAGGATGACAACCTAGGGTTTGTATGTCTCTATAGTCTTGATCTCTCATCGAATGTACTTTGGAAGTGACATGTCGATGATAATCATAATTGTCAAATAATCCTTATAAAATCTAAGAAGATGTTCCGGCATACATATGTGCTCTTTACATTTAATCATGAATAATATGGTTCACTGTATTATGTAGAATGGTGGCTCTATAAGAGATGATGTATTAAAAATATTTGAGTACCTACCTGAACCTAAGTCTTTAGGAGTTAAGATGTATGCAGATATGATGAGTGTCATCATCCTACTATCTATACTATAGTCATTCATGAAGGTTCATAATATTCATATTGTACGAATTAAATGAAGCATGTATAAATGTCGAAATACTCTTATATTGAAATCTTCTGAATTCAACGTAAGAGATCCTTTGTCTTAAGCAATGGTTGTTTAGAGATTAAAGGAGCGCAGTGGAAGCATGGGGTCGGACTTTTATGGTTTCCACACACATATGACATCCAAAGGGTCGGATAAATTCCAATACTGCAATGAGTTGATGTGTTGATAGTATGATTATCAAGTCTATAGAGGAGCCTTAGAGAATGACTCGGATAGTGCATCAGAATAATCTACATTAAATCATTGAAATTGACCTTATTATTGGATAAGATTAAAAGTCTAATAATTGTATCTCATTTTCTAGTAACACTTGCAATTGTTTGCATATGTTTTAGAAAACTAGAGAAATTTGATCTTAAGGTTTGATAGTTATCCACGTGGATGTTGATGCAATTGTAACAATCTCTATTGGATGAATAGACTTCATATTTTCAGTGGGAGAGCCCTTAGTTTTAGAGAATGTCTCTATGACCCATATATTAGAGTACACTCATTGTTTATTTCTAAATGTTGGGAATAAACATGAATTCTAGAATAGACCTATCATAAAGAGTTATGATGGATATATTTCAGATAGTAATCTGACATCTGGAGGACTCTACTAAGTTAGAAAATTAATGAATGTTTCATTATCATTTCTAGTACTGAAATTAAACCTTAACAAGATCAATAGGAAGACGAAGATCATTTGATAATGATCTGGCATCAAATCTTGGGCATATGTCTATTGATGAGATCAATAGACTGGTAAGAGATGAAACTTTAGATTGTCTAAAATTTCAAATCTTACATACTTGTGAATATTGTATTCAAAGTAGAAAATGTCTAATGCACACTTCTTTGGGAATGGTGTTAGATGCCAAGGTATTCAAGATCTCATACATATTGATGTATGCGAATCATCTGTATCATAATGAACATTGATGATATGTGATGTCATTTGATGATTAATTGTGATATAAGTTTCCTTTCCTTCACCTAAGAAAGCTTTGAAATGTTCAAAGATTTCACAACTTTGGTTTAGAACCAAAGTTTGAAGGAAGATGAAGTGAATTTGATCTAACCTAGGTAGCAAGTACCTATTAGATGAATTCAAAGAATACCTTATGGGGATATGAATATCATTTCTATCTCGCTCCTCCTAATATACCTAAACTCAAGAGAGTTGTGGGGAGATACACTTGGATCATGTTTGACATGATTTGATCAATAATGAATATTAGCATAATTATCTCTTAGTTTCCAAGGTATATATGACTACAATATATATCCTTATGAGATTCCATGCATATCTAAATCGGCATCCTCATAAGCTATGGTTTGGAGCCTAGCCTAGTGTTGGAGACTTGAGGATCATAGGTTGCTTGGTCCATAACTTTGTCATGGATGCAAGTAAGATGGAATCTAGCACAAGAGAGTGCTACTTCATTAGGAAAATAAAGGATGGTATTGGATACCTACTTTATGACCTTGAGATTCTTAAAAGATCTCATCTATAAGGACGTGATTCTTAGAGGATGACTCTCTTGAGAATCAAGATGAAAATGAAGTGAAGGGACTCATTTAATCTTGAGAAGATAATGAGGCTCCTAAAATCAGAATCTAAAAGGACAATTAAAGATGAAACACTCATACCTCTTCAAATGAGTTTGAGGATGATATCCATGTGTCAGTTAAGTCTGACATTGATCGGACTTCATACGATTAAGCTTATGAAGATCATACCATGGAGTGATGGATGTTGCAATAAAGTCTAAAGTAGACTTCATAGACAAGTGTTGTATATGGACCCTCGAGGATCCACCTATATGGGTAAGACCCGCTAAGGTGTAAATGGATCTTCAAGAGAAAGAGGGAACCTGATGAGAAGGTAGAGACCTTCAAAGAACGGCTCGTAGCCATGAGCTACACACAGAAAGAAGACATCGCTTGTAATGAGACTTGCTTTCTAGTGACCATGCTTAAATCCCTCGTAATATTGCTAACTATAGCTACACAACTTGACTTTGAAATCTTCAAGATGGAAGTCAATATTACATTTCTCTATGAATACCTCTCCGAGGATATACATATAAAGTAGCCCCAGGGCTTCATAGTTGCGAAAAGCAAGCTGTGCAAGCTGAATAACTACATCTGTGGACTCGAATAAGCTTTTTGTAATTGAAACATTAGATTCGATGAAATCATAAATGTTATGATTTCAGATAGAATCTTGATGAACCATGTGAAGCTTAGTGGGAGTGTCATTGTGTTCGTCATGCTAAATGTAGATGATATCCTAATCATTTAGAATGATATAGGGATAATAATAAGTGTTTTATAGTCTGGCTATTCCATAACTTGAGTTATGATATAAAGGATACCTCTTGGATTTTAGTTCTGAAGATGTTTAGAAGCAAGGAGAAGAGGGCATTGAGACTATCACATTAGTGGTACACCTTGGACATATTCCATTTTCTGGAAAATTCCAAGAAAGGCTTCTTTTACTTAAGATGTGGTTCTGACCTATCTGAAGGGATAGCACCTCAAAGAGTTGAGGAAATGAATGCTAAAACTGGTTGCTTTTGTGCATCAGTTAAGAGAAGTCGGGTGTATGCTATATGTGTACAAAAGCCAGATGTCTGTCATGTAGTGGGAGTAGTAATTTGTTACTAATCCTAGTATGAAAATAAAACATTTGATTTCAGTAATAATAACAGTATCTTCAAAGATGACAAGACTTCGAGATAATGATTTTAAAGTCTTATCTTCAAGAGCTTAAGACTTTATAGATAGTGATCTAAAAGTCTTAACTGCGGATACCTTAGGTGCCGTTCGGGTAAGGGGGGTAAACCCCCCTTTTGGGGATTTCCCCCTTACCCCATTCTTTCTCTTTCCAATGGGTCCTACATTTTCTCTTTTTTAAAATATTAAATAAATTAATTTTATTCCATCTATTCCATCAAAAAATAATATATTATACCATCATATCATATAAAAATTATAAACTACTCCACTTCTACTCACTTTTTCAAACTCTAATACAATCACATCACAATAACTACTCACCTTTTCAAACTTCAATACAATCATATCACAATAAACCCACTTCTAATCCACCTCCAGTTTAACCCTCTATCCAAACATCAAAACCCAAAAATGGGTTACCTGCAACCAGTTTAACCCACCTAAATCCACTATCCAAACACACCCTTAGGAGATATAGATTTCCAGGAATAAGGGTATTCTGATAAGGATAATGAACATAATGGTTATGATAATTATTGAGCTGTAGTGTCAAGGACACTATAACTAACAAAATTGAGTATTGGATGCAACATTCGCATTGCATGCGAACACTGTTACTAGGGATATGCAAGTGTCGTAAAAGGACTTGGCATAGTCTCTTGGGAACAGAGTGACTGATCAGCTTACCCAGCTTTTTTTCTAAATAGCTTGTAATTGTCACATGAGTACATGTTTAAATGATTAGACCATTAATGGCTCTTTAGGCTACTGGGAGATTGTTGGACATGCAAGCCCACGACGAGCCATTATGCGATAAATGTTATTGCAAATATTATTCCCTGATCTGAAATGAAGAATGACTAATTTGCATAATAGGCCCCTTAGTACAATTAGGGTTATGTATCATGACCATCTTAATGATCATACCGATGTTGATTCAATTATTGAATCATAGAGGCTGGTGCTTGGATGAATATCTAAAAGTTAAATTGAGGACTCATCAAGCACCGTCAAATGATTGTTAAGAGATGATCTCCAGCTTGAGTAGGAGATGGCAATCCTTTCTCATTTGGCTGATATCTGATCGACCTCTTGTTGCAGGTCCTCTGTATGGGAATAGAGATTCAGAGGTGTCAGATTAGTTAGGTCAAAGAATTGACTTAACGAGATCGAGATAACAAAAAGAGCTATATCGTATGCTGTCACGATATATGCAAGCATCGTTTGACCGGAGACAGATGTGTTTCTATATGATTGAGTATGCATATTTGGCAGACAAATAGGTTGATGACCTAACCAAGGTCTATACACCGGCACGCTGGTGTGCATGCAAGGGCATATAAGTAATACGGTCTCTCAAAGGGATCATACGGGTTTATTGCTGAACCAGAAGACATGAGCTCACGCATGAGATATTGGGAAGAATCAAATTCCATGCGTGACCGTCTCTCTTTAGAAGCTTGACTGAATTCGTAAGGTTTGATATATGCTTTTGGAAAGTATATGATCAACACCTAGGTATGATATATGCTTTTGGAGAGTATATGATCGATACCGACTCCCAATGATCGAATGAGAACCTTAATAATAAAATCCTAAAGGAGACATTCTAAAAGAGATCTAAAACTTCGGATTTGTTCTGGATCTTCCAGTATACAGGATGTACAGGTATTAGGAATGCCTGAGGGTGATGTGATCATAAACGATTGTATAACCATGACGCTCCCATTATGAGGGAGTGATGAAACAGGTCTGGATTTTAGTGACTCCTCTCATAGAGAAGTAATCTGATCTTAGTCCAACTGATGGATATTGATCTGAATGAGATTCAGATGTAATGAGAAGATTATATTTGTGGTCTTGATTTAATCAAGCATCCATGGGAGGTCCGCGAGATATGGATTTGAGATGTGATCTCAATATCCAAGTCACTATACGTGGAATAATACTATCACCCTGTCCTTATCTCCAAGTATGCGCTGAGAAAGTGCATTATCCTTGAAAGAGTTCATGGATAATTTCATTGTCAATATATGCATCCGAGCATTGAGAAAATGGATAATTACATGTGATTTAATTATCATGAATAATATGAATTTGATTCATATTATTAGGAGAGTTATCTGAGATAATTAAATGTGGTTTAATTATCAAAGATGTGAATAATGTGAATGTGATTCGTATTATTTGGGCACATGAGAATAGAGATCCAAGATGATTAAATGTGATTTAATTATCATGGATATGAATAATGTGGATAGCATTATCCATATTATTCAGGTATATTGTAAATGTGATTTATAATATATTAAAGAGAGCATATTCTGATTTATATTTATTAATTAATTATTGATGTGAATTGGATTCACGTTGGATGATTAATTGAAAATACAATTTACATTTTATTTTGGGATGTGAATGTGATTCACATTTTTCCAATGGCATGATGGCAATGTTCACAAGATAATTGTGAATTACTTTTATGAAATAATTTACAACAAATGTTGTTGTAAATCTTGGAGATATCATGAGATAATGAGATCTCATGTGATTTTGAGGAGATGGACCTATTCCATCACAGAGGAATAGCCGTCCCCCCTTTTTAAGGGGATGAAGTTTATCTCCACATTATCTCCAAGGATAATTAATTGATTTAATTTGAATTTAGATACATTGATTTATCGATATATATATATATATTAAATTAAATTAAATTAATTATTATTGTGTTTTCCCAACAAGATCATGGCTATTGAAAGAAACACAAATCAATCTCATCCATTGATTTTGTGTTGTCCATGGATTGAGATCCATGGATCCCAAAACCCTATATAAGAAGAGGCACCCTTGCTCTTCGGGATATAAAAAGATTAACGAATGCTCTCTCACCCTCTTTATACACGTCATGTGCCTCTCTCTCTCTCTCTAATTGTGGCCGTCCATAGTGGAGCCCTTGAGAGAGTCGTCATCACCGCAACATCGTTGTTATGCTGCCAGATCATCTACTCGTAGATCTCCATCTCCTTTGGTGCACCTCGCTCATGAAGAAGATGCTGGATCTCGTGTTTCAAGATCAGGAAATCCGTAGCTTGGATCATCAACATGGATTACGAGAAGGACGCGTCTCATCAACGCGCCCACAAACGTCTCCTCTGTTGGATCAGACTTGAGACAGGAGGTCTCTTCGTTTAGAGACTCGATCGCAACCACGCTTCAAGAAGTAACCTTAATACTTGTTGTGGTTTAGATGAAACGATCCGAGAAATGTTCTTGGATCTTGTGGTTTCATCACATTATTTTTTTTAATTCCGCTATCTCGAGCTACTAGTACGACTAGTCGCTTTCGATCGCATTCGATGCGATTCTCACGCTTCCGTGATGCGCTTAAGGATCTCCCCATATCCTTCATGGATTAAAAGTATTTAAGTGGTAAAATTTGCATCCAATCCCATCTGCCTTTTTGTTATTTGTTGAAGGTTTTGTAATATTTTAATTAAGCACAAAACTTTTTGGACATTTTACATGTATGACCTTGGTACTTTTTGATTTTGCATTTTAGTCCAATGCTAGGTCACCTCAGATGGACCCCCATGAGTGAACATTTTGCAGGCAAACCCCTCGAGGCCTTGTAATTAGTACCTAAAAATCAAGTTGTAGTGTTAACTTTGTCGTTATTTTTGAGTGTAAGCCCCTGTAATATATTTTATTTACAAATATGCCCTTGCCAACTTGATTTATTTTTGTTTATACTTTTCTTTTTATTAAAAATAGCTCATGATCTCTAAACATTTTGCAAAAAAGACGTAGGTGCATGAATGGTTGCTTGTTCACGCTATACATTTTATTTCCCATTTTGCTTGCATTTACTACTTATTAAAAAAGGAGCCATTTTAGTCCCTATTTAAAATAGAAAATACAAAAAATATAGAACATTTTCCAAAATTTCTCAAAAAATACCTTCTGTTTATTAGCCTATTTTCTCACTCTAGACCTAAAATCACAAAAAAATCAAAAGAAATCCCAAAAATTAGCAAGCTCGTTTAACCCTAAAAAATTATAAAATACTACTAAAAATCCCCAAAAAATAATTTCTATCATATAGTTTTATTTATATATATTGTCATGTATTAAAATTGATTTTGAAAATTGTGAATTGCTATTTTTAAATCTCAAATCAATTCGGTCTATTTTAAAAGTTCATGTTTTGCATTATTTTCAAATTTAAAAATACAGAAAAATTGAAAAAATTCTCCAAAATTTAACTAAAATAGAAAAATATTTCAAAAATACAAAAAGATTTTATTTTGAATTTTTCACTATATTTATATATATATTTCTAAGTAATATACCCTATATGTTCTATATATACCTATATATTATTCTATACATCTATTATTTATATTAATTATTATAATTACCCTATAAATATTTTAAAGCCTTTAAAATAAATAAAAAGGAACGTTCTTTGGGATATTTTCTAATTTTCGTACATTTATCCTATATATTCTACTATATATTATCTATATTATCTATTTGCATTATATCCTTATATATACTCTTATGTATATTATATTTATTAAAAAGAAAAAGAAATTGAAAATCAGAAAATTAAAAATTAATTAAAAATAATAAATTATATTAATTAAAAACCCACAACACATTGATTGATATTGTATATACTTATACATACATACACTTATATTATTTTTATAAATAATATACATTGCTACATCCTTGTTCCCTGTGTTCGATACCCTACCTGCTACATTTTGCTTTATTTGCTTGTTGATTATTTCTATTAGGGGTTAATTGTTGAATTTAGTGGTGATCTTTGCTAGAGGTCACTTCAGCGAATTCGATCTCACTTTGTGATATCATACGACTCTCTTCTATGATTCTTGCATATTTCAAATGGCATCGTTACTGGGGAGCAACTAATAGTGTAGCATTTTGTATATAGCTTGTACATTAATTTTCGCTTATTTTTTTGCTTATTTATTTTTTATAATTATTTTAGCTATTCTGACCCATATTTCTTTGTTTGACCTTGTTGTGAGGGATCGCAAGGTGACGACCGCTTCTTAGGAGGTGGACGCATCTGAGCTGCGAGGAGGTTGACTCTTCTACTTGTGAGCCAACCAGGAGAGCGCAGGAAAGAGAAGCAAAGAGTGAAGGAGCAGAGCAAACACCTAGCTTATTTTTTATTTATTTTGTGAGGAGATTTTTTATTTTATTTTTTGTAATATAATTTGTAATAATTTCGGCTTGGATACTAGCACACTTCATGAGGTCCATTGCCCGAGTGTCTCTTCACATGGGGGTCTCGTCGCATTTTCTCGTGTTTTATCACTTTTATTTTATTTTATTTCACGAAGTTTTGAGCATTCTATCTTTCTTTTCATTTGTTTTATGTGATTGAGCCCTTAGATTTAGGATTGTTTGATTCGGTGAGCTAGGTCCAAAGCCTTAAAAGAAGCATGCACCTATAGTCTCTTACATTAAAATTTAATCAAAAATTAATTGTTAATTACTTGAATTTGGAACCATGAGCTGTGAGAAACTCCACATAGTGCTTGCAGGATCCATTGTGGCAGGTACCTAGGAGTCTCCAAGACTGGACACTTAAGCTCCATTTTTCAGTGATTAACATATTGGTTCTTTTTGATAGTGGCAATTCTTGTTTAGGATGTTTTCTCACTTTGCATATCGCTCATTTGGTGTAAATATTTCAATTCTTCCTTGCATCTCGCATGGAGAGCGCTGGGAAGCACTGCGAGTCTTCTTATTTGCATGCATCATTTGACGCAAGAGTTACTCTAGTGTCCACTTGCATTGCTTTTCCGCCTTCTCCCCGTGTTTTGTATCAACTAGGATTAAAAAGAAAATACAAAAGATTTATTATTGGTTTGCTTTGAAAAATACTCAATAAAATTTAAAACTCAAAAATTAAAACAAGGGACTACTGATAAACTTTAACCTTAATTAAAAATTGTAATAAACATCCTTATTTTGGGTTCATAAAGACCTCGTTGCTTTCAGGTACCCTTCAGACTAAGTGAGGCGTGCCTATATAAGGACTAGAGTCAAAAACCCGATGTGTGGCAGCCTTGGTTATCATCTGGGTTGGCAAAGTATTGGCGCTTATATCGTACGAGGGCAAGTAGGGCCTTGTAGACGATGGTGTTCCCGCTTTGTGTGGAGCATTATACTTGGTTTGAAATGTTGAGCATAGGGCATGCCTTCACAGAGGTGTCTGTCTCATTGTCCTACGGTCGAGTATCTCGCTTACAAGGAAAGTATTAGTTCCGCCCATTGGTTTTTGTTCTCTATTCATTGGCTGATTAGCCCCCCAGGAATGAGATCAAGGACATCAAAGGGCTCAGATCACATGTTACAAAAGAGATGGAAGAAGTATGAGCATCTTCTCCCTTTTTCTGCTTGAGGCCTTCATTATCTGCCATGGCGTGTCACTTAATTCCCGGAGATTATATCTCCCTAATTCCCGATATGGCTAAATATCTCATCGATCATCCTTGATTCAACCAGCATCTCTGATCAAAGATCCCTCGTTCTTTAGCCTTTAAATAAGCTCCTCTAGCTCCACCTCCAATTTTGATCCCCCTTAAGTTGCTCTTAGACCCTCATGTCCTACAATTCTCTTAGCCTTGGTGATAGCAAGATAATGAGCGGATTTGCAACGAGGAGGAGTGATGGGAGTGGGTGATCCATTCCATTGTCAAAGGAGCTCCGTCGGTTAGTTTTTGATTTCGATCGAGTCGAGGCATCTTTCTTCCATTCCCATGTGTATCTTTAGTCCTTATTCAATTCCCATTCTTCAATTTTAGGTTTAATTGATCCATTAGCGTTAAAATAAAAAATCCCCAATTTCCTTGAGCTTGGGCTCCAAACCAATTCATTGTAATACAATCTTTCGATCACCTCAATTTCCATTTTACTCGACTCCCCTTCGTCTTCTCCATTGATTCCCCCATATATCCCCCCGAGATCCATCTTGAATCTGAGAGTCAAGGCTCCCTCCACCACCCTTCACTGGAGCTCCATATCCATTCCATCTCCGGCTAATTTTTGCTTCACCCTTTGGTTGAGGAGACAACCCTCGAACTAGAGAACACTTTTGTGCAGGCTTGGGCATGTGAAGACCCATTTGGAACCTTAAAGAAGACCTACAACAGCTCCAGGTCGTTTGGAGCTGTCAGATCTCCTCGATCGTCCTCGTCCCTGCCGGTGACCACCACTGCACGCGAAGGAATGCTAAGAAGCTGCGGAGCCCATCGCATCGAGAGGAAGATGCCGGAGAAAGGAGAATCACACAATCGAAGTTCATCGGACCTGAGTTCATTAGGTATTCTTCCTCCTCCTTCGCCAATCGTTGGATCAAGAACATTGCCCAGATCTAAACTAGGTCGTTGGCGGTACGCACGAGGAGCCATCGGATCGCACACATGGCGTGCCATCAATGATTGGATGAAAAGTGTTTAAGTAATAAAACTTGCATCCAATCCCCTCTAACTTTTGTTATTAGTAAAAGGCTCTGTAATATTTTAATTAAGTACAGAACTTTTTGGACATTTTACATGTATGCCATTTGTACTTTTTGATTTTGCATTTTAGTCTAATGTTAGGCCACCTCACATGAACCCCCACTTGAGTGGACATTTTGCAGGCAAACCCCTCGAGGCCTTGAATTTATTATTCAGTACCTAAAAATCAAGTTGTAGTGTTAACTTTATCATTATTTGCATGTGAGCCCCTGGAATATATTTTATTTACAAATATACCCCTGCCAACTTGATTTATTTTTGTTTATACTTTTCTTTTTATTAGAAATAACGCAAGAGCTCTAATAATTTTGCAAAAAAAGATGTAGGTGCATGAGTGGCTGCTTGTTCACGCTATATAGTTTATTTCCCATTTTGCTTGCCTTTACTACTTATTAAAAAAGGAGCCACTTTAGTCCCTATTTAAATTAGAAAATATAAAAAATATAGAACCTTAGCTAAAATTTCTCAAAAAAATACATTCTGTTTATTGGCTTATTTTCTCACTCTAGACCAGAAATAAAAAAACATCAAAAGAAATCCCTAAAATTAGCAAACTCGTGCTAACCCTAAAAAAATATAAAATACTATTAAAGATCCCAAAAATTGGTTCTATCCTATAGTTTTATTTATACATATTGTCATGTATTAAAATTGGTTTTGAAAATGTGAACCCTTTTACTATTTTTAAATCTCAATCAATTCATCCTATTTGAAAAGTTCTTGTTTTGCATTATTTTCAAATTTAAAAATACAGAAAAAATTGAAAAAATTCTCCAAAAATTCACAAAAATAGAAAAATATTTCAAAAATACAAAAAGAATTTATTTCGAATTTTTTTACTATATTTATCTATAATTATAAGTAATATACCCTATATGTTCTATGTATACCTATATATTATTCTATACATCTATTTATTATATTAATTATTATAATTATCCTATAAATATTTTAAAGCCTTTAAAATAAATAAAAAGGACCGTTATTTTGGGTATTTTCTAATTTTTATACATTTATTCTATATATTCTACTACATATTATCTATATTATATATATTGCATTATATCCTTATATATATTCTCTTATATATATTATATTTATTTATAAGAAAAATAAATTGAAAATCAGAAAATTAAAAATTAATTAAAAATAATAAATTATATCAATTAAAAACCCACAATACATTGATTGATATTGTGTATACTTATACATACTTACACTATTATATTATTTTTATAAATAATATAATTACTACATCCCTTGTTCCCTGTGTTCGACACCCTACCTGCTTGTCCACCACGTATATTGTAGGGTTTATAATAAATTTTGATCCACATTTTGCTTTATTTGCTTGTTGATTATTTTTCTTGGGGGTTAGTTGTTGAATTTAGTGGAGATCTTTGCTAGAGGTCACTTCAGCGACTTCGATCTCACTTTGTGATAGCATACGGCTCTCTTCTATGATTCTTGATTATTTCAAATGGCCTCATTACCGGGGAGCAACTAATAGTGTAGCATTTTGTATATATCTTGCACATTAATTTTCTCTTATTTTTTGCTTATTTATTATAATTATTTCTGCTATTCTGACCCATATTTCTTTGTTTGACTTTGTTGTGAGGGACCGCAGGATGACGACTGCTTCTTAGGAGGTGGACGCACCCGAGCCGTGAGGAGGTTGACTCTTCTACTTGTGAGCCAACCAGGAGAGAGCATGAAAGAGAAGTAAAGAGTGAAGGAGCAGAGCAAACACCTAGGTTATTTTTTATTTATTTCATGAGGAGAGTTTTTATTTTATTTTTTGTAATATAATTTGTAATAATTTGGGCTTGGACACTAGCACACTTCACGAGGTCCATTGCCTGGGTGTCTCTTCACATGGGGGTCTCATCGCATTTTTTCGTGTTTTAATGCTTTTATTTTATTTTCTTTCACGAAGTTTTGAGCTTTATATCTTTCTTTTCATTTGTTTTATATGTCCGAGCCCATGGATTTAGGATTGTTTGATTCGGTAAGCTAGGTCCAAAGCCTTAATAGAAGCATGAACCTATGGTATCTTACATTCAGATTTAGTCTAAAATTAATTGTTAATTACTTGAATATGGAACCACAAGCTGCGAGAAACTCCACATAACGTTTGCAGGACCCATTGTGGCAGGCACCTAGGAGTCTCCAAGACTGGACACTTAAGCTCTATTTTTTAGTGATTAGCATATTGGTTCTTCCCGATAATAGCAATTCTTGTTTAAGATGTTTCCTCACTTTGCATATCGCTCATTTGTGTAAATATTTCGATTCTTCCTTGCATCTCGCATGGAGAGCGCTGGGAAGCACTGCGAGTCTTCTTACTTTGCATGCATCATTTGACGCAAGAGTGAGATTTCCACTCTAGTGTCCACTTGCATTGCTTTTCCGCCTTCTCCCTGTGTTTTGATCACTTAGGATTAAAAAGAAAATACAAATGATTTGTTAGGTGGTTTGCTTCTAAAAATACTCAATAAAATTTAAAACTCAAAAATTAAAACAAGGGGACTACTAATAAACTTTAATCTTAATTAAAAATTGTAATAAACATCCTTATTTTGGGTTCATAAAGATCTCGTTGCTTTCAGGTACCCTTCAGACTGAGTGAGGCGTGCCTACCTAAGGATTAGAGTCAAACACCCGATGTGTGGCATCCTTGGTTATCACATGGGTTGGAAAAGTATTGGCGCTTCTATTGTACGTGGGCAAGTAGGGACTTGTAGACAACGGTGTTCCCGCTTTGTGTCTACTTGGTCTGAAATGTTGAGCATAGGGCAGGCCTTCATGGAGGTGTCTGTCGAGTATCTCGCTTGCAAGGAAAGTATTAGTTTCGCCCTCTGGCTTCTTTTCTCTATTCTTTGGCTGATTAGTCGCCCAGGAATAAGATCAAGGACCTCAAAGGGTGCAGATCACATGTTACAAAAGAGGTGGAAGAAGTACGAGCATCTTCTCCCTTTTTCTGCTTGAGGCCATCATCATCTGCCATGGCGTGCCATGATGAATACCCATTCATCACTCTTTATTCTTATATTTTAGCTACAAAAACCTTTGCAAATGCATGTAGATATGTGTAAATAGGGATAATTAGCAAAAGCATGCATTGTGTAAAAACCTATAATTAGCATGTTTTTGTGCAAAAATAAAAGAATAAAGATTAAAAAGAAAAAAAGAGGGAAATATTTAGAATAAATATTGAGCAACCTAACCCAAGGGAGGGCTCAGCATGGGCCCGACCGCATAAAAACCAAAGTAGAGGGAGATAGGGGCTCATGTGTAAATATTGATGTAAATAAATAAAATCATATTTTCCTCACCCAAAAATATGCTTGTAAATATTTGTATATATTTATAAAAGATAAAAACAAAATAAAAAGTTAAAAATCAAAAAGATTAAAAATTACCCTTTCATCATGTACATAAGCCACACCTATATATTTATTAAGCTTTGTAAATATATAAAACTAATTTTTATCATTTTTGTAAATAGTCTATGTTATATATTGTAAATAAATAAAATAAAAAGAATCAAAACAAAAATCAAATAAAAATTACAAAATTCAAAATATAAAAAGACATTGTATATATATCATGTATATAGATGTATATATCTATTTATTTTTACCTATATATATAAATGATAAAAACAAAATAAAAATACCCTTTTATTCCTTATTTTATTCTATAAATAAAAAAAATATAAAATAGGAATAAAATTGTATAAAAATAATAATTAAAAATCCAAAATTAAAAACCTACATATTGTATGTATACCTATACCTAACCCTAGTATGTATATAACTTATTTTTATTTCCAAAAATTAATTAAAAATCACCAAAAAATAGAGAAAAATAAAATAAAAATAATTCATGTTTTAAGTTTTTGCAAAATCGGCCATTTGCTGCCTTATTTTTGAGCCTTAAACATTCTCCACGTGGCAGCTAACCATTGGGTCCTGGGGATGTTGACCGCCCGGTCAACTGGCCCCCCCAGGACCACTTCCCACGGGTTGAGTTGCGGACCCAACTTCTCGGATTTTTCCCCACTCAACCCGATTGCCTATCACCCAAACCCCGGCTCCGGATTGCTCACGTCATACCCGAGAATCTCGCCGGAGCCTTAGCCTCGGGATCCGCGCGCTACATCGCCCTACCCGCGCCCTTCTTCCCGCACCCGCCAGCATACTTAAGCTCAGCTCCGCCGCTCATTTCACGCATCTTTGGCTAATCCGCTCCACCCCCAGTGACCTCCGGTGCTCGAGCGTGAGTGACAGCTCGCTCCAGGTGCTGTCGCAGCAAGGAGAGGGGCCGGATACCACTGATCCGGCGAGTCAGCACCGCCGTGCTCCGCCCAGAGCAGGAGCCAGAGCCTCGGACGTCGACGCTCCTTGAGGCGAGGACCGGGAGCTTGCCCAGCTCCAGCACAGTCGATCCATCCACCCAGGTAATCCCGTAGCTCCCCCTTTTGGTCCAATTTCTGATTTCCCCCAATTTTTGCCGTCGCCGACCATCGCTGATTCCGACCGCCTCACCCTCCCGTTCGACCATCGGAATCCCACATCACGTTCGCCCTTCCCCCGCGCATCTTCTCCGCCCCTCCGTTCAACCCAGCTCGCACAGGAGCTGGGATTCGAACCCCTCCACCGTCGCCTCGCCGGGGTTCGCTCGCCCCGACGCACCGATCATCCCCACGTCGCCTAACTGGGTCGAGGTACTTTGCCCTCGACCCGCGAAGCTTCTGAGGTGTTTTGCAGGTTCAGCAGAGGCCGTCTGAGGCCCCTCGATATTCAGCCCAGGAGCTTCACCTCCGCCGCCCTCGTCGGAGCTCTCCCGAGCTCGGCTGGGGCATCGGAGGACACCAGCAGCCGACCATCGTCACGACGGAGCTTCTCCGATCTCCAGAGGCAGCAGGGGAGGACACCAGCGCACGCACGAGGCCGGCGAAACTCGCCGGCCAACTGTTCTTCCAGCATCTTCCCCGACCGTTCGATCGTCCTCGACCTCCAGTTCTTATCCTGACCGTCCACTTGAGGAGATCCAGCCACCGTCAGATCTTGGAGAGACGATCTGGACCGTCCGTTGCACGAGGTTTAGCCATCGAGAGCCGCACCCGTTCGATCCCCCACGTGGCTTACCCTCGACCGTCCGATCGCTGCGAGGACCTCAGCGTTGGAGCGCCACCCATTTCCAGCCGTCCATCTACCCACGTGGCGCGCATCCATCGGGCGACTTAATAAAGGGTAATTTACCCTTAGGCCCTTCCTTATCGTTTATTTCGTTTTAGTCCTGTAAATATTTTAGTCAGTTGTTTAGTTTTAGGGTATTTTGCATGTTGGACCTCGTACTTTAGATATTTGCATTTATGCCCCTGCCTGTGTGAGCCACGTGCTTCGTCACGTGTTTTGTTGGCGTATTTGCATTGATGCCCCTGTAGTTCTGGATGGTTCTGAAATGAATGAAATATTTTTGACATTTACATTTATGCCCCTGTGAATGGTTTAATTCCGCATGTGCGTGATTTCTTGGGTAATTTGCAGCTGAGGTCCTCGGATTTTTGGTACGTGTTACCATTTGGTCCCTGGACCTTATTTTTATTACATAGAGGTCCCTGAGTGCCCCAGGCACGCGCCACGCGCGTGTTTTGCTGGGTATTTTGCACCGGGACCCCCAGAACTTAGGGTATTTGCATTTCAGTCCCTGTGCACATTACCCCCTTGCCATTTTTGAATAAAATATCAAATCACCTCCAAATTCGATGAAAATTTGACCCATGGCTCCTGCCATGGTGTAGGATTTTTGAGAATTTTCGAGGACATTTTTGAGTTTATTTGTTATTTTTAAAAATTCAAAAACTATCATTTTTGTTACTGCCTAGATTAGAAAATCACAAAAAAATATAAAAACCCCTCTAAAAATTCTATAAAAATTAGGTACTGATTAGTTTAGTGTGTTTGATGTTCTAGCAAATTTTGGCTATTTTTCACTGCTTAAAAACCATAAAAACTTAAAAACACCTAAAAAACCATAAAAATTCCAATAAATAAATTAAAAATCCAAAAATAATAATTTTGGTACTCAAATTTTCCTTGGTTTACCTAGGTTACAGGAAAAATACCTCCAGGCCTTTTTGAGGCCCTTAGATAATTTATCTAGGGCTTTTGGGCCCGGCTGGACAGTACCTTGCATTTTTGGTACTGTTTGATTTTTAGAAAATAAAATACACATTAGAAAATTATCAAAAATTCACCAAAAACATTAAAAAACATAAAAAACATAAAAATATTTTTGTTTGAATTTTTGCTTGATTTTTGATGCATTAAATAATTTGCTAAAGTGTGATTGTTTTTATTTTCTTTTATTTTCTTCACATATTAAAAATCCAAAAAAAATATAAAAACAATTAAAAACCACTAAAAATATTTTGTCTTTTATTTGATTTGTTTTTACTACTTCGTAGGCCTTCGGCCAACCCGTGCTCCTTGAGTTCGACCCTGGGTGCTATACCAGGTTAAACATATAGCAAGACCGCTTGCTTTGGTTTTGATTGATTTTATTTGCATAGAGTGGTTCGATTTTTCTTGATATACGTGGTCTGATTGCTCGGGTCACAACGACCCTATTTCTGTACCTCATACCCTAGCCCTCGGACCCGTTATCAGAATGGCGCCGTTGCCGGGGAGCACGGCTTAGTAGTTCTTTTCGTTTTTATTTTCGCGGCTTTTCGTGGCTCTTCGGAGCTCGCGGCTTTTCGTGGCTTTTCGTCTATATTTTGTTTGATTTTATTTTCTTTTTCTTTTATTTTTGTTTTTGCTTTATTTTGTGTGTTTATTTTATTTTACATTTTTGCACATATACCCTTATTTTTCATTTGCCTTTATTTTCTTTGATATTTTTTGATTGGTTCTGACCACTTGTTTTCTCTTGCGAGGGCCCGAGGACCGAGGCGGCTATTCTCGAGAGCCGGCGCAACCGCGGGATTTGGAGGCGGCTCCTTTCTTCGCGGAGCCGCAGGAGAGAGTGAGAGAGAGAGCTGAGTGGGTGAGGATTAGGGTAGATTTATTTTTGTTCATTATTATTGTAATAATACAGGACTCAGGACTTGGACTGCTTGGACATTTGTGACTTGACCGTAGCGGGTCTGTTTCGCCGGGCACCGGTGTGTTCGGGGGACCCTTAGGACCTTCGCGGTTTTTCGCGGCTTTTTCGCGGTTTTATTTTTCTTTTATTTCTGCCTTTTCCGGTGTTTACGCGGTTTTTGCTCGAGCCCCTAGACTTAGGATTTTCTGGTGAATGTGCCGTAACTAGTAGGATCCACACATCTAATTGATTATCTGTTCCTATAGATCGATAATTGGACCTACTTAAAATCAATAATAAAAATAACCGATTCATTTGCCTCCGTAGCCTACGTGCCGCAGCCCGTCCTGTAAAGCGCTTTCTCCTACCCCTGATTTGTCGGACAGAGGAGGGACGGGCCAAGACCGGACTCTTTGGCTTGGAGGTCGGTGACCGGTTAGACGGTTCTTCGCTAGAAGTTGCTCATCTAGGACCCGGCTTTCCCGCTGCACCATACAGGTAGTTTTATTTCTGTCTTTACTTTTATGCGCGGATCATCTTGCATGTAGAGTGCTGGAGGCAAGGTACGCATTTCTTACTCGGCATGCATCATTGATTTATCGTGCATCGTCTTTTTCGTCTTCTCCCCCCTGTTTTGGACTTAATAATCAGGAGAACCGAAAAATTCGTTAGGCCTTTTGTTTGCTTTGAAAAAGATTAAAAAAAAGTGAAACCATAAAATTGGGACTGCTAAAATTATTGATCTTAAAAACCGCTCACCCTAAAAACTTTGTCTTGGGGAGAGCAACCCCCTCATTGTTTGGTTTGGATGCGCGAGAGAGTGACCCGCACCCTAGGTAGAGCCCCCCGTTGCTAGTCCCGACTGATTACCGACTTTTCCGTGCAGGCCAGTCGGTTGGGTTAGCATCGGATATCCCAACAGGTCACGTAAGCGCTCTGATATTTTGTGTGTTCACCAAATAAAATTGACAAGATAATTTGACCGAACTTTCACGGTCTTCAGCTCGCGTTGCGTTGGTGAACCGGGGGTTTGTTTTCTGATCATAATTTTTCCAGATCTCATCCGCCTTACTCGCCAGATCAAGATGATGGGTAGACGGTCTCTTAGGCAGCCTCTGGTTGCACCGCTTTCGGGCACGTCTGCCTCATCATCTAGGTTGGCTCACGAGAGCCCAGACCCGCTCTCCGAGCCCGAGTATGATTCCACCCTGTTCCCCCTCGACCCCCTTTCTGATCTACCTGAGAGACACGAGCCTGAGGAGAGATTGATACATTTGACAGCACCTGAGTTGGGCTCGTTTGATTTTGCAGACATCGACATGGCCGGAGCTGGCAGTTCAGACGATCACTCCCGTCAGCCAGAGCACTTTGTACTAGACCAGGGAGCGATCAACTCCACCCTGATCGCATCACTCGAGACAGTCCAGCAGCAGCTCCGCGATCAGGGAGCATTTATGATTGAGATGAGGAGAGAGTTGGAGAGGCTCAGAGCAGAGCGAGACCGTCAGAGCGAGCCTGAGGAGCCCGATGATGCAGATGCACATGCCGCAGCAGCCGCAGCAGCAGCCGCGGCCGCCGCAGCGGCAGCCGCCGCGGCAGGAGGACCACCACGACCGATGCGGGAGCTACACAATCCCGGATCTACTCTGATGCATCACTGGGTAGTGGTGCCGGCGATCGTGGGGGACTTTAAGTTCCCCCCGAACACCTTGCAGTTGCTACCCCGCTTCCATGGACTGGCCACTGAGGAGCCCCACCTCCACCTCCAAGAGTTTCTGATGATCTGCAGTACTGTCCACGATCGCCACGTGGACCAGGATACGATCCGGATGATAGCCTTCCCTTTTTCACTGGCAGATAGAGCAGCCGCCTGGCTGAAGCATCTTGGGAGGTTCGTCTACACCTGGGAGCAGCTCCGCACTGAGTACTTGAACAAGTACTATCCACTCGGGCAGACGAATACAGCGAGGGCCCTGATCAGCATCTTCTCCATGTTCCCCAACGAGCAGTTCCACGAGGCATGGGAGAGGTTTCGAGAGCTCATAGACCGATGCCCGCACCACGACATCTCCAAGCCGAACCTAGTTCAGAGCTTTTTCAGCGGGTTGACGCCAGAGCTTCAGGGTCTGGTGAACGCTTCGTGCGGCGGGTCCTACTTTGCCAAGGACCATGACCAGGTCTGGGCCATCTACGAGGAGATGGATGAGAACTATATGGTGATGTCTCAGACCAGGTTGTATACTCAGAAGACCCAGCCACATCAGCCAGGACCCGTGCAGTACCAGAGGATAGAACGGGTAGATGCAGGTCCATCCAGTTTATCCGCAGCCGCAGCAGCACAGGCAGAGTCTTCAGCTGCGGACATGGGCATTATCAGCGAGAAGCTGGACCGCATGGAGCTGATCGAGAAGAAGCAGTGCCAGAGTATCACGCAGATGGAGCAGATGGCACAGGTTCTGAGCGACATGAAGACACAGCTCATGTGTCTCCAGGAGGCACAGACGGCTTCTCAGCCCCGTCTTCAGTTGCGAGGCGACGCCGGCAGCAGCAGCAGCTCGTCCCAGCGCTCCATCACCCACGTGCAGCCTAGACAGGTCCATCTTGTACAGGCGGAGCCGTACCAGCAGCCGCAGCCCACCTACCAGCCCCCACCATCTCCAGAGATGCAGATGGTGGTCTACCAGCCGGACCAGCCTCTGGCAGTACTCCGGCCAGCCCCCTACGATGCCGAGCCGTTGATGGATGTCAACGGGATTTGGTATGACCGCCCCCAGCCTGGGATCCGACGAGACCATCCCGGATTCAGGTGGGGGAGTGGTGGTGCCCAGCCCCAGCAGCAGCCGTCAGGACAGGGAGGGCAGTACTCCCAGCAGAGAGATCACCACCAGCCGCCGCAGCAGCCCCCAGCATATCAGCAGCACCAGCCATCATCCTTCGGTCCTCGTCCCTATCAGCAGCAGGGACAGTCGAGGAGACGTGAGCAGCAGGCTCACCCGGTTCAGCAGCAGCACCCGTCCTCATACCCCTCTTACCAGCACCAGCAGCAGCAGTTCCAACAGCCTCACCCACAGAGAGGCTACCCGTCGGGCTCCCACGAGAGCCCCGCTTTGGATGACATCGCCCGCCTCCTCACGGACCAGCAGGCCACACTCCGACGGGAGATGGACGAGTTCCGCCAGGAGATGCGGGACTTGGTGAGAGGGAAGGCCGCCATTCCAGCCCAGATTGAGCCGAACCCGAACAACCTCAAGAGGAAATCTGAGCAGGTAGTACATACTGAGTTTGCCACTCCTAGTGACCCCTTTGATGATACATCTTCCGATCTATTTGATGCTGATTTTGTCACACTTAGGAGCGGTAGGACCCCAGCAGGCGGCGGCGCCTCATCTGAGCTTCACCACGAGGACACCTCAGAGGTGCCACATGAGGAGGAGGAGAGCGGTACTGAGGCCGCTCCAGACGATGACGGTGGCACTGAAGCCACCAAGGATGCTGATCCCACCGGCGGTACTGAGGCCGCCGCTTCACCAGATCTAGAAGGTGGTACTGACGCCACCAGTTCAGCCGAGCCAGCCCGCGGTACTGATGCCGCAAGACGTCTACCACCAGCAGCAGCAGAGCCAGCCCACGGTGGTACTGAGGCCACCAGTGTTAGTCGTGATAGAGATGTTGTCTTTCCTCGCATTCTTGTATCTCAGAACTCTGTTGTGAATAAAGGAAAAGGTTTACTTTCTTCTGGTCCCACTGTGGTGCATGATGTATGTGTGGATCCGGTCCTTGAACCGTCTAGACCTTTTCCTAGTCCTTCATCTGAGAAGGACCCTGTGATCCCCTTCCCTAGAGCCCTTCAGATGGGGAAGGGGAAGAAAAAAGAAAATCCAAAAAAAAGAGAGCTTGAGGAGTTCAGCCAGAGCATGATCGATCGATTCCACATCCAGCTGACCCTCCAGGAGGCTTTGCAACACATCCCCCTTCTCCAGCGATCTTTGAGAGAGAGGACTACAGTCAGGAGGAGGAGGAGGAACCACACTTCCGAGATCCATGTGCTGACCAAAGCCACGTGTTTTGCGATCCAGAACTGCCAGCCAGCCAAGAGGCCAGATTCAGGGGCCCCGTATGTCAGATGCCAGATTAGTGAGCAGAGGTTCGACCGTACTCTTCTAGATAGCGGATCGTCGATCAACCTTCTTCCGGCAGCCCTTCTCGACCGCTTCGAGTTGGGCACTCTTCGATAGAGCAGGACAGTCCTTCAGTTCGCTGATCGATCTGTCAAGAGGCCGAAGGGGTTATTACGAGACGTTATCGTCACGATTCAGGGCCTGAAATTCCCCGTGGACTTCGTAGTGTTGGACATGGAGATCCCTGAGTCAGTGGCCGATACCCCCATCATCCTCGGTCGTCCGTTCTTGGCCACAGCCAAGGCGGTGACTGATCATGATAGCGGGAAGGTGTACTTTCGCGTCCAAGGCGAGAGTATACAAATAGAGACGGTCGAGGACTACAGATTTAGAGAGAGAGCCCGCTCAGATGCGAGTACAGATTCCGAGTAGCTGACAGACACAGAGCCAGACATCCTCCAGGACTGTGATTTTGTGATCACAGATGATGAGGCAGCTTGGGCAGATCTTGAGACACAGACCATCCTCTCACTTTCAGATACAGCTGATGCCGAGATGATAGCAGAGGAGAGTCTGGAGAGCACAGCCCTGGTCCCGGATACCATTGAGGCAGCAGAGCCGGTCCTAGATCGCAGCACGATGTCTAGTGATGGTGGTGCTGAGGCCACCTTGTTTTCCGGTGGTACTGATGCCACCTTAGTTGATACAGATACCTCGGATTCAGAGTCTGATTGGGCCGATTGCTATGATCAGATGCCAGACCTGAGTTCACCTGAGCCTATAGAGGAGGAGGTAGATGCAGAGCCGAGCAGAGACAGTGCAGTTGAGCAGCCTTCTCCCGATCCAGTTTGCGAGAGTACGCTTTCACTTTCCCAGGCAGATTTGGCCAACTTAGCAGCTTTCACTCAGTTTCTTCCGCAGCCAGATTTGCCAGCACCCAGCATTCCAGAGCTGAAGCCGCTCCCTACTTCGCTGAAGTATCGATTCCTTACGGGCGAGCCAGAGATGTACCCAGTCATCATCTCCGCTGAGTTGACTGGAGAGCAGGAATCCCGTTTGATGGGGGTTCTTGAAAAGAACCGCAAGGCGATCGGATGGAGCGTAGCAGATCTCCATGGGATTAGTCCATCAGTGTGCTCCCACCATATCTGTCTCGAGGAGGGGGCGAAGCCGTCGCGTGAGTTCCAGCGGCGTCTGAACCCCAACCTAAGAGAGGTCGTGATGAAGGAAATATCAAAGTGGTGGGGTGCAGGTTTTATTTATCCCATTTCCGACTCCAAGTGGGTCAGCCCCTTGCATGTGGTGCCCAAGAAGACGGGCATCACGACTGTGATCAGTGAGTCAGGAGAGGAGATTGCTACACGAGTACCCACCTCTTGGAGGGTTTGTGTTGACTACAGGAGACTCAACCAAGCCACCAAGAAGGACCATTTCCCCCTGCCTTTTATTGACCAGATCATTGAGAGACTGGCAGGGAAGAGCCATTATTGCTTCCTGGATGGGTACTCAGGCTACAACCAAGTGGCCATCGCTCCTGAGGATCAGGAGAAGACCACCTTTACCTGTCCCTTCGGCACATATGCTTTTCGACGCATGCCATTTGGGCTATGCAATGCCCCTGCGACTTTTCAGAGGTGCATGCTGTCGATCTTCTCGGACATGGTAGGGGAATGTTTGGAGGTCTTCATGGATGATTTCTCGATCTACGGTGACGGATTCGATTCTTGTCTTGACTGCCTAGATCGAGTACTCCAGCGATGTATTGAGTATCATTTGGTGCTATCTTGGGAGAAGAATCACTTCATGGTGACTCAAGGGACGGTGCTTGGCCATATCATCTCCAACAGGGGCATGGAGGTTGATCCGGCCAAGGTTGATGTCATTAGGAAACTCGCACCGCCGTCCAATTTGAGGCAGCTACGGTCATTCCTGGGGCACGTTGGATTTTATAGGAGATTTATTCAGAATTTCAGCAGGATTGCCCGGCCGTTGACTGACCTCTTGACGAAAGACACCGAGTTCCTTGTCGATGACAAGTGTCTTTCGTCATTCGCGACTCTCCAGCAGTGCGTCATTGAGGCTCCTGTCCTTCAGCCGCCTGATTGGTCTCTCCCATTCGAGATCATGACGGACGCCTCCGATTTTGCCGTAGGGGCAGTGCTGGGACAGAGGAGGGATGGAGTTCCATTTGCCATACACTACGCTAGCCGCACATTGGATTCCGCCCAGCGGAATTACACGGTCACAGAGAAGGAGATGCTAGCCGTAGTGTTCGCCCTAGATAAGTTCAGATCGTATATCATCGGATCTAGAGTGACTTTGTTTACAGATCATACCGCCATCAGGTACCTCATGGCAAAGAAGGATGCCAAGGCCAGACTGACTAGATGGATCCTTCTACTCCAGGAGTTCGACATTGAGATCAAGGATAAGCCTGGAGTCAAGAATGTGGTAGAGGATCATCTCTCCCGACTAGAGCAGCCTGAGGATTCTGAGCAGATTGACCCTATTAGAGATACCTTCCCAGATGAGGTGATCCTTGCTATCGCCTCACTCCCATGGTACGCCGATATTGTGAACTTTCTCGTTGTTGGGAAAGTCCCACAAGATTGGCCCAGGCAGAGGCTTGAGACCTTCCTTGCGAAGGCCAAGTCCTACCACTGGGAGGATCCCATCCTTTACCACGAAGGAGGGGATAGCGTCTGGCGTCGGTGTATTCCTCAGGAGGAACACCATAGCATCCTCACTTACTGCCACAAGCTTGAGGCAGGAGGACATCATTCTGGGAGGAGAACGGCACAGAAAGTGCTCCAATCCGGCTTGTGGTGGCCTACCCTCTTCAAGGACTCAGATGAGTTCGTGAAGAGGTGTACTGACTGTCAGAGGATGGGCACTTGTGGACAGCGTGATATGATGCCGATGCAGCCCATTCACTTCTGTGAGGTTTTTGACGCATGGGGCATCGATTTCATGGGTCCATTCCCTAAAAGTCAGGTATTTGAGTACATTCTGTTGGCCGTTGATTATGTGAGTCATTGGGTGGAGGCTATCCCCGCCCGAGCCGCTGATGCGAGGACTGTTTGCAAATTTTTGAGGAAGCACATCATCACGCGGTTCGGGGTTCCACGAGTCCTGATTTCTGATGGGGGATCTCACTTCATCAACGACCAGGTGAAGGCACTTGCTAGCGAGTTCGGCATAGACCATCGTGTTGCTACACCTTACCATCCACAGACGAATGGTCTAGCCGAAGTGTCGAATAGGGAGATCAAGACTATATTGCAGAAAGTCGTCTGCCCTGACCAAAAGGATTGGTCACAGCTTTTGGACTCGGTCTTGTGGGCATATAGGACGTCTTTCAAGACACCTTTGGGCACATCTCCCTTTCGCCTCGTGTATGGCAAGCCATGCCATTTACCTGTTGAGCTGAGGCACAAGTCACTTTGGGCAGTTACAGACATACTTATGGATCCAGATGGTATGGGAGACCAGAGGAGGGCAGAGCTAGCTGCCCTGGAGGAGCTTAGAGATGCAGCTTTCTCAAGCAGCCTACATTATAAGGAGAAAGTGAAGGAGTGGCATGATTCTCATATCAGCCACAAGCATTTTGAGATTGGACAGAGAGTATGGCTGTTTGATGCGAGGCTTAGATTATTTCCAGGGAAGCTACAGAGCAAATGGAAAGGACCTTATCTGGTTAGAAAGGTACACGACAACGGTAGCATCGACATATCTGAGTTGTCTTCTGAGAGTACCTTTCGAGTGAACGGCCAGCGGCTCAAGCCATTTCTAGATCATGAGCCGCGGGTCGTTGATCTTGCCCCTATTCATTTTGCGTGAGATGTGGTCTTTGACTCACATCTAATGCATCTCACGCCTGAGTTTCACTGATCTTCCGTTGTATATAGATCCAGATGTCCATATCACCACATTCTTTAGTCCCACATCCCTTCTTCATCTTGTGATTATGCTATACTTAGGGTGCACTTTACCCTAAGTATAGGGGGATGTGAGACCTTTCGGGTATTTCTTTTGTTTCTGTCTACCCCTGTTTTTGCTGCCTATACTTAGGGATATTTCACCCTAAGTATGGGGGGGCAGACCCTGTACATTCTGCACTCAGGCTTTCCCTTAGTATACAGCCTGCTATACTTAGGATTACTTGATCCTAAGTATAGGGGGGAGACCTGAGTCCCTCTTGACTTTTCACATCCTTTTTGTATAGCCCTTCTTTTCACTTCCCTATACATAGCACGAGTTATGTCTTCTTCATCGCTCTTGACTCTGAGGACATCGTTCGAGCTAAGTATAGGGGGGTGTGTATATATTTCATATATACTTTAGCCATAACTCGTACTTTGTGTGAGTGTGTGAATAAATAAAAATGGCTAAAAACCACAAAAATTAAAAATTTTTTCATGTACATAATCTTCTTTTATTTGCACATACGTGTACAAATTATTTTTGTAAAAATGATTTCGAAAATCTTTTGTGTAAAGCTTGTGTAAATATTTTTGTATCAAAATTATGTATATAGTACAAAATTTTTCCAAAATGTTTTGAAAATCAAAAAGTTTGCAAAAATATTGTGTAAATGTGTGTAAATATCTTTTTGCAAAACTTGCACTTCATGCATCATCCATTCATGATTTCAAAACATTTTCAAAAATTTTGCATGATTGTAAAATATTGTGTAAATAAGCATCTTTTTGTACATATGTATATAGTTTTTCTGGATGAAAGTTGACATTTAAACTAGCCTGGAATTAAATTGAGAAATGGAGCTTGATTAAGATCTTAATCCACCTAATTTCTAAAAGGAACCTTATAGGGCTTAGGTTTAAGGCCTTTCAGGTCCATGGTGACTTAATTCTTTGAGTCCACTAGGCTATGATCACATGTCATCTCAATGAGCCTAAGTAGAGCACTTAACAACAACACATGACTCATATAGATTATGACTTTACTTGGACACCAGCACTATGCACCGAGCTCTCTACGGATGAGGTGGTGAGGAGGCAGTCTTCCTTGACTTGGGGTAGCATATGAGGGTAGTACTTCTAGGCGGAACCTCTCTTCTTCTTATAGTGAAGGAAGTGCATCTCAACTTGGTCTGGTTGCCATGAGGTCTAACGACGGGAGTTGTGGGTTGCAATAAAGCTTCAAAAGAGGGATAGTCTACTGGCTCAAGAGGAAAAACTCCTTGTATATATGCTGCACATGTATATGTTGTACAGATGCACTTGAAAAAAAATGTGCAAAAAGAAAAGAACTCCAAAAAAGTGGTGGGTCTGAGAGAAAATGATAATCCCACCGGAGTATGTATATAGAGTGCAATAAGCAAAGCTTGGTTTCATGATCCACCTGTTGTAGCTTGCAGCAGGGAGACTTGGCTACACTGGTCAAGCTCCCAAGGGTACTTGGCTACACTGGCCTTGACCCATTCTCTTCTTTCCCCTCTTCTTGAGCCGGTTGTACTTGAACTTAGAAGGGAATACCCCGCTCCTCGAGGAAAGAGTGGCCAGATTGAGGTCATAGAGTTACCTTGTTGAGGAGGGTTGTCAAGTTGCCATTTCTGAGGTGGAGAGCTTAGACTTCACATTCACAGGACAAGAAAAGATTCATGGTCTTCAGGGTTTGTGATTGATGACTTGTTCTGATCTGGAGCATTGAGGAGTCTTGGTTATAGATTAGTGGAACTTAGAGGCTGTTAGGTTTTAAGCTTAAGTCTAAATAAGGTTCCGACACATTAATAATCCAAAGATCTGATTGAGCTCCATACCTCAATTTAATGAAGGCAAGTTTAATAATCAACCTTGATACATGTACATCCTCCTTTTCTTTTTCACTTCTTTTTCAAATAAGTGTTTGCTAAGGGACTAGCAAAGTTAAGTATAGGGGGGTGATGAATACCCATTCATCACTCTTTATTCTTATATTTTAGCTACAAAAACCTTTGCAAATGCATGTAGATATGTGTAAATAGGGATAATTAGCAAAAGCATGCATTGTGTAAAAACCTATAATTAGCATGTTTTTGTGCAAAAATAAAAGAATAAAGATTAAAAAGAAAAAAAGAGGGAAATATTTAGAATAAATATTGAGCAACCTAACCCAAGGGAGGGCTCAGCATGGGCCTGACCGCATAAAAACCAAAGTAGAGGGAGATAGGGGCTCATGTGTAAATATTGATGTAAATAAATAAAATCATATTTTCCTCACCCAAAAATATGCTTGTAAATATTTGTATATATTTATAAAAGATAAAAACAAAATAAAAAGTTAAAATCAAAAAGATTAAAAATTACCCTTTCATCATGTACATAAGCCACACCTATATATTTATTAAGCTTTGTAAATATACAAAAGTAATTTTTATCATTTTTGTAAATAGTCTATGTTATATATTGTAAATAAATAAAATAAAAAGAATCAAAACAAAAATCAAATAAAAATTACAAAATTCAAAATATAAAAAGACATTGTATATATATCATGTATATAGATGTATATATCTATTTATTTTTACCTATATATATAAATGATAAAAAAAATAAAAATACCCTTTTATTCCTTATTTTATTCTATAAAAAATAAAATATAAAATAGGAATAAAATTGTATAAAAATAATAATTAAAAATCCAAAATTAAAAACCTACATATTGTATGTATACCTATACCTAACCCTAGTATGTATATAACTTATTTTTATTTCCAAAAATTAATTAAAAATCACCAAAAAATAGAGAAAAATAAAATAAAAATAATTCATGTTTTAAGTTTTTGCAAAATCGGCCATTTGCTGCCTTATTTTTGAGCCTTAAACATTCTCCACGTGGCAGCTAACCATTGGGTCCTGGGGATGTTGACCGCCCGGTCAACTGGCCCCCCCAGGACCACTTCCCACGGGTTGAGTTGCGGACCCAACTTCTCGGATTTTTCCCCACTCAACCCGATTGCCTATCACCCAAACCCCGGCTCCGGATTGCTCACGTCATACCCGAGAATCTCGCCGGAGCCTTAGCCTCGGGATCCGCGCGCTACATCGCCCTACCCGCGCCCTTCTTCCCGCACCCGCCAGCATACTTAAGCTCAGCTCCGCCGCTCATTTCACGCATCTTTGGCTAATCTGCTCCACCCCCAGTGACCTCCGGTGCTCGAGCGTGAGTGACAGCTCGCTCCAGGTGCTGTCGCAGCAAGGAGAGGGGCCGGATACCACTGATCCGGCGAGTCAGCACCGCCGTGCTCCGCCCAGAGCAGGAGCCAGAGCCTCGGACGTCGACGCTCCTTGAGGCGAGGACCGGGAGCTTGCCCAGCTCCAGCACAGTCGATCCATCCACCCAGGTAATCCCGTAGCTCCCCCTTTTGGTCCAATTTCTGATTTCCCCCAATTTTCGCCGTCGCCGACCATCGCTGATTCCGACCGCCTCACCCTCCCGTTCGACCATCGGAATCCCACATCACGTTCGCCCTTCCCCCGCGCATCTTCTCCGCCCCTCCGTTCAACCCAGCTCGCACAGGAGCTGGGATTCGAACCCCTCCACCGTCGCCTCGCCGGGGTTCGCTCGCCCCGACGCACCGATCATCCCCACGTCGCCTAACTGGGTCGAGGTACTTTGCCCTCGACCCGCGAAGCTTCTGAGGTGTTTTGCAGGTTCAGCAGAGGCCGTATGAGGCCCCTCGACATTCAGCCCAGGAGCTTCACCTCCGCCGCCCTCGTCGGAGCTCTCCCGAGCTCGGCTGGGGCATCGGAGGACACCGGCAGCCGCGCATCGTCACGACAGAGCTTCTCCGATCTCCAGAGGCAGCAGGGGAGGACACCAGCGCACGCACGAGGCCGGCGAAACTCGCCGGCCAACTGTTCTTCCAGCATCTTCCCCGACCATTCGATCGTCCTCGACCTCCAGACCGTCCACTTGAGGAGATCCAGCCACCGTCAGATCTTGGAGAGACGATCTGGACCGTCCGTTGCACGAGGTTTAGCCACCGAGAGCCGCACCCGTTCGATCCCCCACATGGCTTACCCTCGACCGTCCGATCGCTGCGAGGACCTCAGCGTTGGAGCGCCACCCATTTCCAGCCGTCCATCTACCCACATGGCGCGCATCCATCGGGCGACTTAATAAAGGGTAATTTACCCTTAGGCCCTTCCTTATCGTTTATTTCGTTTTAGTCCTGTAAATATTTTAGTCAGTTGTTTAGTTTTAGGGTATTTTGCATGTTGGACCTCGTACTTTAGATATTTGCATTTATGCCCCTGCCTGTGTGAGCCACGTGCTTCGTCACGTGTTTTGTTGGCGTATTTGCATTGATGCCCCTGTAGTTCTGGATGGTTCTGAAATGAATGAAATATTTTTGACATTTGCATTTATGCCCCTGTGAATGGTTTAATTCCGCATGTGCGTGATTTCTTGGGTAATTTGCAGCTGAGGTCCTCGGATTTTTGGTACGTGTTACCATTTGGTCCCTGGACCTTATTTTTATTACATAGAGGTCCCTGAGTGCCCCAGGCACGCGCCGCGCGCGTGTTTTGCTGGGTCTTTTGCACCGGGACCCCCAGAACTTAGGGTATTTGCATTTCAGTCCCTGTGCACAGTACCCCCTTGCCATTTTTGAATAAAATATCAAATCACCTCCAAATTCGATGAAAATTTGACCCATGGCTCCTGCCATGGTGTAGGATTTTTGAGAATTTTCGAGGACATTTTTGAGTTTATTTGTTATTTTTAAAAATTCAAAAACTATCATTTTTGTTACTGCCTAGATTAGAAAATCACAAAAAAATATAAAAACCCCTCTAAAAATTCTATAAAAATTAGGTACTGATTACTTTAGTGTGTTTGATTTTCTAGCCAATTTTGGCTATTTTTCACTGCTTAAAAACCATAAAAACTTAAAAACACCTAAAAACCCATAAAAATTCCAATAAATAAATTAAAAATCCAAAAATAATAATTTCGGTACTCAAATTTTCCTTGGTTTACCTAGGTTACAGGAAAAATACCTTCGGGCTCTTTTGAGGCCCTTAGATAATTTATCTAGGGCTTTTGGGCCTGGCTGGACAGTACCTTGCATTTTTGCTACTGTTTGATTTTTAGAAAATAAAATACACATTAGAAAATTATCAAAAATTCACCAAAAACATTAAAAAACATAAAAAACATAAAAATATTTTTGTTTGAATTTTTGCTTGATTTTTGATGCATTAAATAATTTGCTAAAGTGTGATTGTTTTTGTTTTCTTTTATTTTCTTCACATATTAAAAATCCAAAAAAAATATAAAAACAATTAAAAACCACTAAAAATATTTTGTCTTTTATTTGATTTATTTTTACTACTTCGTAGGCCTTCGGCCAACCCGTGCTCCTTGAGTTCGACCCTGGGTGCTATACCAGGTTAAACATATAGCAGGACCGCTTGCTTTGGTTTTGATTGATTTTATTTGCATAGAGTGGTTCGATTTTTCTTGATATACGTGGTCTGATTGCTCGGGTCACAACGACCCTATTTCTGTACCTCATACCCTAGCCCTCGGACCCGTTATCATGCCACTTAATTGAATACATTGCACATGAAGTACATTCCGATATCAGGCACTCTTGACGCGTGGGTGATGAATCTCAGATTCATCACTCTAAGTCTCATTAATTAGGCTCAAGTCCCTCAAAATCAACAACATTTCTGCATTTATTCTGCATAATTATCATTCATGCATGTTTTCATAAGAATGACATTTTATCCATCATTTTTGCATAAAATAAGAAGCCAAAAATCCAAGCCAAAAATGACCTGTAAATAGCCTTATTTCCCAGATTTTTAACTCCTTCACGCTAACTCCGAATGACACAAAACCACCTCCACTGTGTACATATCACTAACAAGAATAAATGAAAAATATAAAAAAGTCACTAACCCTGTTAAGTGGACCAAAAACCCAAACCCTAGTTTCAGGATTTTCGGACTAAATGCCCCATATCTTCCCCATCCAGTGTCCGATTTGATCCTACTCACTTTTGGACTAATGCACATTCAATTACCTTCAAAACGAGACCAAGTTCAAGTGAATCGGAGCTCGTATGTGAAAGTTGGGTTTTGGGCCTCTTTTGTACATTGTGTATTTGAGCTATTTTTGACCTGATATTTTATGTACATATTTTCTTAATTAATAAAATTCCAAAAAATTAGATTTAGATGTCTTTTATTTATCTTTAATTTCTCCATATTTTTTGGTTTTTTTATCTGGTTTAAAAATGACAAAAAATTAGAAAACCCAAAAATCTAGGTATTCTATGTACATGGGATACCCCAAAAAATTCACTATGTGCATTTGATCGATTTTGGTTTTGATGTCTTCATGAAAGTTGTAGATCTCATCGAGACGAGCATTTTTTGTAAAGGAACTTTTTCGATCCAAGGTTATTCGCTATTTATTTTTGATTTTACAAAATCTTTTTCTACGGATTTTTCTGGTGCTGACACGTGGCAGCCTATGGAGCCGCCACGTGTCAGCATTTTTTTGCCTTTTTAGATATTGTTTTTATTAAAAAAATTAAAACACTCGCACGTGCGTCGCACGTGCCTCACATGCACGTGCTCCGTACGTGCCCCACTCTCAGCTCACCCCTCGCCACGTGTCTCGTTCTCGGCCGATCGGGCGACCGAGGAGCATCGTCTTCCCGTGCCCTCTTTTCCGTAACAACCGGCCACCGCCCCCTCCGCAACCACCATCCCCATCGTCTCGCAACGACCAAAACCGCCTCCGCGGATCTCGCGCGCCGCCCCGTGATCTCCGCCAACCACCCCCGTGAGTCCCGCCAACCATCCACAGTCCCTTCACTACCTAAGCCCTATTTAAGAACTCCGACCCCCTCCCGATCCCTTATCCGCCGATTGCATCGCAAGGGTCACTGTAGCAGTGACAACGCCCCAACAACCTCTTCGCACGGCGAGATCCGAGGTCTTGGACCTCGCCGCAGCCCACGACCGAGCTTATCATCCACCGTACTGACAAGCTCTAGACCATCTCTGTCGAGCCCGCGACTCCGCCAACTACCTCCGCCACCGCTTCGTCTTCTTCAACCTCCGTCGTCATCAACACCTTCTGCAACGCTCAGGCCTTCGTCGTCGTTGAGCCAACGCCAGCAGCTCCACCGACCACGCTGGTCTCCAACGACGCTACGCCTCCACCGTCTCCGCCATCGCCTTCAACTTCTCCGACCGACGTTCTTTACCAACGCAAACGCCTCGACCTTCGACAACGTCTCCTACATCGACCACCTCCAATGCCACCTCTACGACTTCACCTCCGCCGTCGACAACTATCTTCACCGCCTTCATCGCCATCTTCTCCGACATTAACGGTTTGTCACCAAGCTCCGTCACGCAACCTCCAGCAGCTACGCGACCTCTCAACGCCCAGCTCCGGCCAACCGTCCTCGTCTCTAGGAGCTTGGCCCCCTCCACCGCTTCCACTCCATATCCGCCGGTCCCCAGGGCCGAGACCCTCCTCACATGATTCACACGTGAGCGAGGGGACATCTTGCAGACCCACCCCTAGAGGAAAGCCAAGTCGCACAAACGCCCTTGCCAGAAGTCACGTGCCCCGCACGTGACATTCTGGAAGATTTGCAAGCGCACCCCTAGACCTTCGTAATTTTGCGCTTCAGCCCTTCATTCCAAGGGGCACGTGCGCGGCACGTGCTCCTTGGATAATTTGCAGAATCTCTCCCAGAGCTATTGGTAATTTCAAATAGGTCCCCCTCTGCATATTTCTTTTTATATTTATTTCTTGCAATTATACCCCTGTGTTCCTCAGTTATTTTTGACTCTTCTTTACATTATTTGATTAATCCAAAAATTGCATGATGTTTATCGTTTAACTCTCTACAGTTTGAGATACTGTGAAAATTTTTATGATCATCGGTTAATTAATAATCAATTATTTTGTGGAAATTTGCGAACTTTACCCATTTTGCGCTCTAAAATTTTTATTTGATTTAAGCATTGCTCTAAAAGTTCCCCAAAAATCACATAGTGTAGAGTTAATTGTGCTTGACATTATGCCCAAAAAGATTTGCATTTGCATGCATAATTTGCCCTGTAAAAATCATTTTGCATATTTTAGTATTTAATTATTAATAGGTATTAAATCCCATATTTTCGAGGTTTAGGATTTTTCTGAGCTCCATCAACTAGTGATAGATCTCAGATAATTTTATTTCTTGAAAATAAATAGGTTTAATATTTATTTTAATTAAATATTGAAAATCATTCTGTTTGCATTTAAAAATTCATAAAAAAAATCCATATTACATCAAAAAATTCCAAAAAAATTACATTGTATTTATTTCATCATATTTTGCATTGTGGCCAAGTTTCATATTTTTGGACATTGTTTGATTGTAATTTGTTTTTTAGTCCCTAAAATAGACCGAAATTGCATCTCGCATCCCTTATTTGCATTAAAAATTCCAAAAAAAAGACCGCCTCGAAAACCGTACACGAATCTTGATAGACATGAATCTAGGTTGTTCCTTTGCCTCCTTGTGATCGACCTTGGGAGTTGCCCAATTAAAATAAACAAAAACCACTTGATAAAAATTGAATAATATTTGTGGTTATTTCTTGACCGATTCCGATCGCCGCCTACAACGAACGACAAACCATTAATTTTGGCACGAACAAAATAAAAATAACTTCTTTTAAAGCCGCGATCCACGGATCCGTCAGATGGCGCCGTTGCCGGGGAGGCAAACGACTTAGTTTTGTGTTTTGAAAATTTTTGTTTGGTTTTTCGCATTCGGGTAGTATGACCTCCGAATTTTTCACTGTAAATCCCATTTTATTTCCTGCATTTATTTTCAGCATTTATTTTGCTTATTTTATTTTTGATTAAATGCTGAGTCACTCTCTTACACAAATCTCTCTTATTTTTCTTGCGAGGAACCCGACGTACGTGGAGCGGTTTTTCAAGAAACCGACTCATCTTCACCGACATCCGAAGAAGCTGCAATTAATTTAAGATCTAGTCGAGTCGTGAGAGAGTGTAGAGTTTAGGTTTTTAATTTCTGCAATTTTAGTTCTGTAACTTATTGCTCATTTACATCGGTGTCCAATTGGATTCTCGCGTGTGTAAAAAAGACTCTGAACTTTTCTGTGATGTGTCGTGGCTTGTTTCACTCTCTGGTGAGGGTGGGGCCCGACTTGAGTGGCGATTAGGATAGACCTGTACATACGGCTCTTAGAGCATTTATATTTTTGATTGTGCTCGTAGGATCTTAAGCCACACTACACATTAACTGAGACGCACATAGATTGTTCAATTAGCCAAAATTTAACTCAATTCTTTCCCGCTAATAGAACTTTCTGCTTAGGTGTGGTTTTCATCGGCTTGCATTCATTTAGAATAATTTTTCAATTCTGTCTAGCATCTCACATGGAGATTGCGAGGATTCACTGTAAGTATTCTAACTGAGCATTCATCATAGTTTTCTGCGTACATAAGCTTTTCTCAAATTTCTCCCTCTTGTTTTATCACATAATTCTAAAGAAAATTAGGACTGAACGGTAGACATGTATTTGTGCTCATTTAAATTCTTTAGTGATTACCTAATTAAAATTGGTACTGCTAAATATAGACAATCTTAAGAACCCATAAAAATCAAGAATTTTTGCGGGAGAGCAACCCCGTCATTGTTTGGTTTGCTTGAGTGAGAGAGAGCGACCCCCACTAGGATAGAGCCACGCCCTAACTCTTTTCAGACTATCTTGAGTTAGTCGTTCTCCGGTGAGGATCTCTCCGGTAGCCAGTAAAGCGGCCTGGTAAATGGTCCACAATTCATACTAGCTGGGAAAGATCTAATTTGGGATAGGCCAGTCTCCTGAGAGCATTGGGATCCTAACAGCTCGCTTTAACCGCTCTGATATATTGTATTATCACCAAACTCTAAATTGACAAGATAATTGACCGAACCTTCACGGTCTTTACTTTGAGTTGAGTTGATGAAACCAGGGTTTGATTTGTGTTTGCATTGGTGTGCGTGAATCAATTTCAAAGATCAATAGCCGCACATTTGATAAAATTTCTCTTGACTATCCCGTGCAATCATCTCTCTCCTTTCTTGATTTAAACCTCATCATGGAACTCTTGTCCAATAACTCTTGCAGACCCAACCCCTCATTCCTTTCAAAAATGACCAAACATGTATATGAAAATCCATCAGAGCTGTACTATGAAAATGAATTTGTCTCGGTTAGGCCCAAATCAATTAAATCCTCTTCTTTCAATAATCGTCCACATTTGCGGGAGACTTTCACCCGCAGATGAATTCGGCCTCCTCATTAAATTTCTACTCGAATCATCTAACCGCACATAACCATCTAACATCTTGGACTGGACCGTCTTATTCTTGGATTCTCGCTGATGAGCCATTTCAAGATCAAAATACCTTTGAGTCTCATAACTGGCCGAGAAACCACACCCAGATGGAAAGATCCGCACTTAATGATCATCAGCATTGGATTGACCATGACAAACCCCTCTTCAGACATGATACTCATACAGAAGACTGGACTGACCATATAGAAACACATAAACCCTGTATGATGACTCCACAATATCAAGGTCTGACCAATCACAGGATGAACTCTACTCAGACCAACTACACATGCCTGCACCATATGAGCAGCCTCCTTCCATAATTTTTGAGGAGAAATTTTCAGAAAATAATAATCATATGTCGGATATTTCAAGAAACTCTCCTCTCAGCACAAACGGGAAAATGGAAGATGAAATTATCGAACACACACCGACTGCTCTCATGGTTAATCATGAACAGAATTTTGAGGATGATATTTTGAGGATAAATAAGAGATTCAATTCAATAGAGGATAGATTTCAAAAATTTACCGACCTATTTATTTCACTCTATGGGAGCTCGGACATAAAAATGAATGAGGAAATGATTGGATCTCATTTTGACAATTTTGAGGATGTTCAAAAACCTAGGGATATTTCTGTGAACGACATCTCTACATAGTACTCTCCTAGGAATGACTATGCCTCTAACTCCTATTTCGAACATCACAACCCCTGCTCATCTGAAGAACACACCACATCACCATACCATATAGAAAATACCAAAAAATGGTAATATTCGAAAATAAAAAAATATAAAAATCTCGAAAAATACAAAAAATTGAAACTGAAGAAGATCTGAAGAATTTGGATCCAGCTGTACGGGAAGCACTAGGAAAGAAATTGATTTTTGAACTTCCCTTTCTACAGGCCATTGAACACTTCCCCAATCTTAAACGATTTGTAATGGACAAATTAACTATGAAAAAGTCGGGCAGGATTAGAACAAAGACTGAAAGACATATCTTGTCAATGGCCTCCTCCTTGGTATTGAGGAGAAAAACCAAAAGCCGCATAGTGAAGCGGTTGCCCAGATTTGACTGTGTAATCAAAGACACCATTTTCACCCATGCTAGGATTGATGACGATTCACCGATCAATATTCTCCCGACCTCTGTATTTCATGAACTCAAACTCGGATCGATCAGGAAGATACGAGAGATTGTTCAATTGGCAGACCGATCGATAAAGAGGCCGAGATGAATCATTTCTGTCATCATGTAATTCCAATGTGCTCCGCTCAAAGTAGAATTCATGATCATTGATATTGAGCATCAAGGAGAATTCACCCAGTCTCCAATTATTCTCGGAAAGCCGTTCTTAGCATTGGATAAGGCAATTATTGATTGTTAGACTCGGGAAATCAGTTTTACAGCATGGGAAGCACTTAGATCTGACACTATCTTTGAGGAACCACGATCTTTTGAGGAAACCCACGAAGTCCTCGATAGCCGCAACCATGAAGAGGTAGAAGAGCCCTACCCCGCTACGACACCTGAGATAGCGGTAGTTGATGAGACTAAGTGTTTAGAGACTCTCCCCAGTATTTCGATTCCTGCGGATCTCAAAATAGACAAATCCTTCTACTACGATCCTAAGACATATGCATGGTCGCACCCTGGAGCAACATTCTATGAATATTTTGATCAAATCGTCCCAAATTGAGAGTGCTCAAACATTCAAGAGACTAAGAACAAATACACAAGCCGAGCACCGACCAAGGAGAATTCCAATGGCTATTCATCTGGATACTCAAGTGAACCGACCCCTTCACGAAACAAGAAAAAGAAAGTCACCTTTGACCTTTCGGAAGAGGAATCAGCTGATGGTCCCTCATCAGGTCCGGAAAAGGTAATCTACATGAGTGAAGTCTGTTCGACAACTCTAAAGCCATATCTTCGCAAGGATCCGAAATTCAATTCTCATTGGACAACTCTCGTTCCTAACTACTACTCATCCAAAGCTGATGCTCCTGTCCTCTTCAAGTACACTGGAATTATTTCGTATGAGCTGACTTAGACCGGTGCTTCTGAGTATTCATCCGAGGACAAACCGCTTGACCCCAAGAAGGAACGAATTCTAAGGAAACAACTGAAGAAACAAAAAGACATGAATACTTGGAGTATGTCCACTTTCAAATACTATTCCTCTGAGGATAACTCTGATGATGGATATCTTTCATCTGACTCAAACACTTCATCTATTATCCATCATGATTTTTCTGAGGATGACACTGATCATAGTTTGGAATCATATGCTTCATCTCCATCTCCTCATTACGATCTCCCATCGCATGCTCACAAGAAGATCAGCCGAAAACTGCCTTAATCATCGGCTACCCACCCTCCCTCCCGACCACATCGGTCTCCTTGTACAGCCTTTTCCTCTACTTAGGCCAAGGCCTAAGTATGAGGGGGACCATGCCATCTGTATATACCATCCTTCTCTTTCTCCAGAACATTTCACTTCACTTCCACCCTTCTTCTATACTTAGACTGACCAGAGCCTAAGTATGGGGGGAACCGACATCCACCTGAATATACTCTCCTCATATCCCGACCACTTCATTTTTCTTTTCGTTTTTTCCACTCCCTTATGCTTAGCCCGAGCTATGTCTTCTCTCCGCTTCTTGTGCTATGAGGACACAACACTCGCTAAGTATAGGGGGGTCTGTGTATATACTTCGTATATATTTTACCCATATCTCATACTTTCGAAGTCTATATGTATTTACGGGGTGGGTAATCTTTGAAAAAAAAGAAAAAAAACAAAAAAAACAAAAAAACAAAAAAAAAACAAAAGAAAAAATACAAGAAAAAAAGTTTTGCTACTAACACTGACTTTGCCCAAAATTTTTGGAAAAAATGGCTTCTTATTTCATTTTTGCATCAAAAAAAAAGAAAGAAAAAAAGTGTCAGCATTTCACACACCTGCACTTCATCCAACATCGCATTCATTAGCATCTGTGAAAAGTAATTGGATTCTGAACCGAGTTATGAGCCTAAACCGAGAGTGGTCTGAACTTGACCTTAATCCACCTAATTTTCTGAGGAACTTCACCGAGAAATAGGATTTTAAGAGCTTCAGGTCTTTTGACTTAATTCTTTAAGTTCCACATGACAATGTACATCGTTTGACTCTTAGTGGCTAACCCGATCTCTTCATTCTGGATACAACTCTGGAATAGGGAATTAATTTGTACTCTCGCACTATGCACTTAGTCAACTCAGACGGGATGTTGGAAGACTGAGTGAGTCTCTTTTCTGGTAGCGTGTAAATCTAAATACCGGAGTACGGGTTGAAATAAAGCTTCGGAAAAGGGATGGACGACTGGGCACAATTTTTTCTAAGACCCCAAAAAAGTACGGAACAAAAAGATTCTATATCCATAGGGGCACGACAAGATCCAAGCAGAACCACCAAAAATTCCAAATACAAAGAAGCAACTACCAAATAAAATCTGACCAAAAAGGTCCAAGCTTCAAGAAAACCTGCAGATCTTGGTGGAGACTCGGCTACACTGGCCATCTTCACAAGGAGAGGTGACTACACTGGCCATCCTCCAGTTCTTTTCCCCATCTTCTATCTTCTCCCCCAATTCGATTGTGAACACAGCGCGACAGACCTTAGAAGGAAATACCTGACTCCCCGAGGATGAGTTACTGGAGAGGAGAGGAGCATGGTAGTCCGGCATTCTGGATGGGAAGAGCTAAAACCTTTCACACACATGAGTCGGTTATTCAATGTTCATAGGGTATACTTTGGGAAGAGGATTGATCTAAGATGACTTCTGAGCCGAAACTGTGTCAATGATGTGTAGAACTTGAGGGCTGTTGATTTTAAAATTCTAAGTCTCACAGAAGTTCCGCCACACTATTAATCCAAAGGTCGAGTTTAGTTTCACTTTCACCTTCAGCTCATGGTCTTGGTATGGAACCCAATCTCATTTCACCTCCTGGCATTTCTTTTTGATGCTCAGGGACAAACATGGTTTAAGTATAGGGGGATGATGAATATCAGATTCATCACTCTAAGTCTCATTAATTAAGCTCAAGTCCCTCAAATTCAACAGCATTTCTGCATTTATTCTGCATAATTAGCATTCATGCATGTTTTCATAAGAATGGCATTTTATCCATCATTTTTTCACAAAATAAGAAGCCAAAAACCCAAGCCAAAAATGACATGTAAATAGTCTAATTTCCCAGATTTTTAACTCCTTCATGCTAACTCCGAATGACACAAAATCACCTCCACTGTGTACATATCACTAACAAGATTAAATGAAAAATATAAAAAAAATCACTAACCCTGTTAAGTGGACCAAAACCCAAACCCTAGTTTCAGGATTTTCGAACTAAAAGCCCCATATCTTCCCCATCCAGTGTCCGATTTGATCCTACTCACTTTTGAACTAATGCACATTCAATTACCTTCAAAACAAGACCAAGTTCAAGTGAATCGGAGCTCGTATGTGAAAGTTGAGTTTTGGGCCTCTTTTGTACATTGTGTATTTGAGCTATTTTTGACCTGATATTTTATGTACATATTTTCTTAATTAATAAAAATCCAAAAAAATATATTTAGATGTCTTTTATTTATCTTTAATTTCTCCATATTTTTTCAGTTTTTTATCTAGTTTAAAAATGATAAAAAAATAGAAAACCCAAAAATCTAGGTATTCTATGTACATGGGATACCCCAAAAAATTCACTTTATGCATTTGATCGATTTTGATTTTGATGTCTTCATGAAAGTTATAGATCTCATCAAGACAAGCATTTTTTGTGAAGGATCTTTTTTGATCCGAGGTCATTTGCTATTTATTTTGATTTTACAAAATCTTTTTCTACGGATTTTTCTGGTGCTGACACGTGGCAGCCTCTGAAGCCACCACGTGTCAGCAGTTTTTGGCCTTTTTAATTATTATTTTATTAAAAAAATTTAAAACATCCGCACGTCCGTCGCATGTACCTCACAGGCACGTGCTCCGCATGTGCCCTACTCTCAGCTCACCCCTCGCCACGTGTCTCGTTCTCGGCCGACCGATCTCGGCCGATTGGGCGGCCGGGGAGCATCGTCTTCCCGCGCCCTCTTTTCCGTAACAACCGGTCGCCGCCCCCTCCGCAACCACCATCCCCGTCGTCTCGCAACGGCTAAAACCTCCTCTGCGGATCTCGCGCGCCGCCCCATGATCTCCGCCAACCACCCCCACGAGTCCCGCCAACCATCGCCGGTCCCTTCGCTACCTAAGCCCTATTTAAGAACTCCGACCCCCCTCTCGATCCCTTATCCGCCGATGCACGTAGGTTACCCCTCGCCACGGTGACAATGCCGGTGAGGTACTTCAAGTGGCGTGATCCAAGCTCCATGAAGCTCGTTGCAGTGGCGTCTTCCCCGACAATCTGCCCTTGCTCCGACCCTCTTTGGCTGTCGAGCCAACGACGCAACGCCATCACCACCTCCAGCTACTCCGCCAACGACGACGCCATCGACTCCATCCCTGACTCCGCCATCTCAACCATCGCCTTCAACTTCTCCGACCGACGTTCTTCACCAACGCAAACGCCTCGACCTTTGACAACGTCTCCGACATCGACCACCTCCAACGCCACCTCTACGACTTCACCTCCGCCGTCGACAACTAACTTCACCGCCTTCATCGCCATCTTCTCCGACGTCAACGGTTCGTCACCAAGCTCTGTCATGCAACCTTCAGCAGCTATGCGACCTCTCAACGCCCAGCTCCGGCCAACCGTCCTCGTCTCCAGGAGCTTGGCCCCCTCCGCCGCTTCCACTCCATATCCGTCGGTCCCCAGGGCCGAGACCCTCCTCACGTGATTCACACGTGAGCGAGGGGACATCTTGCAGACCAACCCCTGGAGGAAAGCCAAGTCGCACAAACGCCCTTGCCAGAAGTTACGTGCCTCGCACGTGACATTCTGGAAGATTTGCAAGCGCACCCCTGGACCTTCGTAATTTTGTGCTTCAGCCCTTCATTCCAAGGGGCACGTGCGCGACACATGCTCCTTGGATAATTTGCAGAATCTCTCCCCAAAGCTATTGGTAATTTCAAATAGGTCCCCCTATGCATATTTCTTTTTATATTTATTTCTTGCAATTATACCCCTGTGTTCCCCAGTTATTTTTGACTCTTCTTTACATTATTTTATTAATCCAAAAATTGCATGATGTTTATCATTTAACTCTCTATAGTTTGACATATTGTGGAAATTTTTATGATGGAAAATTGCGAACTTTACCCATTTTACGCTCTAAAATTTTTATTTAATTAACCATTGCTCTAAAAATTCCCCAAAAATCACATAGTGTAGAATTAATTCTGCTTAACATTATGTCCAAAAAGATTTGCATTTGCATGCATAATTTGCCCTGTAAAAAGCATTTTTCATATTTTAATATTTAATTATTAATAGGTTAAACCCACATTTTCGAGGTTTAGGATTTTTTTGAGATCCATCACCTAGTGATAGATCTTAGATAATTTTATTTTTTGAAAATAAGTAGGTTTAATATTTATTATTATTAAATATTAAAAATCATCCTGTTTGCATTTAAAAATTCATAAAAAATCCATATTGCATCAAAAAATTCCAAAAAAAATACATTGCATTTATTTCATCATATTTTGCATTGTGGCCAAGTTTTGTATTTTTCGGACATTATTTGATCGTAATTTGCATTTTAGTCCCTAAAGTAGACCAAAATTGCATCTCGCATCCCTTATTTGTACTAAAAATTCCAAAAAAAAACCGCCTCGAAAACTATACACGAATATTGATAGACATGAATCTAGGTTGTTCCTTTGCCTCCTTGTGATCAACCTTGGGACTTGCCCAAGTAAAATAAACAAAAATCACTTGATAAAAATTGAATAATATTTGTGGTTATTTCTTGACCGATTCTGATCGCCGCCTACAACGAACAACAAACCATTAATTTTGGCACGAACTAGATAAAAACAACTTCTCTTAAATCCGCGATCCACGGATCCGTCAGTGGGGTATGGATTTCATGGGCTCATTTTCCAACAGTCAGAGATATGAATACACTCTTCTCACTGTTACTTCTGTGAGTTGTTGGATGGAGGCTATCCCAACTCGAGTCGCTGACAGTCATACCGTATGCTAGTTTCTGAAAGAATACATCATTGTAAGGTTCCAAATCCCTAAAATATTCAGATATTAGGCGTGTTTGACGTACGGGGTATTGAATTCATGGGTCATTTCCCAATAATCAATGATATGAATACATTCTTCTCACTGTCACTTACGTGAGTTGTTGGATGGAGGCTATCCCAACTCGAGCCGCTGAAAGTCGCACCGTCTGCTAGTTTATGAAAGAATACATCATTGTAAGGTTTGAAATCCCTAAAATTCTAATATCTGATAAGGTTAGACATTTCATTAATAAAGAAGTGAAGAAGTTGAGTGAAGAATATTGCATCGAACATCGAGTAGCTTCTCTGTACCACCCACAGTCTGATGGCTTGACAGAATGTTTGAATAGAGAGATTAAGATGATTCTTAAGAAGCTGGTATGTTCGGACAGAAAGAACTGGTCTCAAGTTCTCTATTCCGTTCTCTGGGCCTATCGGACTACGGACAAGTCACCGTTGGGAATGTCTCCATACCACCTGGTAAATGACAAGGCATGCCATTTGCCCATGGAAATTATTCATAAATCTTTGTTGGCAATAAACAGCTACAATTTGAATCTAAAGAAACGAGAAAGAACAGAAAGCTAGATCTGAACATACTTCTTGAATTCCGCGACTATGCATATGACAATAGCATGTTGTACGAGGAAAAGTCAAGAAGTGGCATGAAAAGCACATTCACCGCAAGACTTTTGAACATGGTCAGAAGGTCTGGTTGTTTGATGCAAAGTCGAAACTATTCCCAGGGAAGCTGAAGAACAGGTGGATGAGGTCGTTCATAGTGAAGCATGTGCATGACAATAGGAGACTTGTTATATCAGGTTTGTCAGCTGATGCACAGCCTTTCGTCATCAACAGACAACTTCTGAAGCCTTATCTTGAACATAATAACTTCATGTCTATGGTTGACTCAATTCATGTAGTCTACAATAAAGAGCTCCCAGCAACAACATCAAAAGATTCAAACAGGGCAATTAAGAAAGATTTTTGAGTAGCCAATCTTTTTCTTCTTTTCTTCTTTTCATTTTATTATTATTTCATTCTTCCAACAAGTCACTCATCCCATTCACCATTGTTATACTTAGGATATTCTTCATCCTAAGTATAGGGGGGATGAGTGTACACATATGCTCATTCATTATCCCTCGCTTTTTTCTCAACTCTTGATATTCTGCCTATACTTAGGGATATTTTACCCTAAGTATAGGGGAGATAGGCTGAGCCGATGATGTATTTGTTTATTCCCACCATCGACCCTTTCTGCTTTGTATACAATCTGCTATACTTAGGATTAATTGATCCTAAGTACGAGAGGATGGTCGACTTCCTATTCTTTATTCAATCATTGTAGTATATACTTTCTTATACTTAGTACGAGTTATGGCTTCCTTTTCTTTTCGATCTATGAGGACATAGCTCAAGCTAAGTATAGGTGGGTCATATATACATTGTATATATTTTAGCCATAACTCGTACTTGTGTATTTTCAATAATACGATTAATTAATAAATTAAAATATACATCAAAATTCTTTGTAATTACGGTTAATAAACTGGTTAAAATGTTTTGCAAAATATTTAAATAATGGTTGGAAACTTCTTTGAAAAATCTTTTGAAAACTGTTTGGAAAATATTTTATAAAACATTTTCAAACCTATGTAAAAATGTTTTAATTGTAAAAATTTCTTTATTTTGTTTGAATAAAATGTTTTTAAATCGATTTGCAAATGGTTTGGAAAATGCTTGTAAAAGTACTTTGAAAATCTATACATACTATTTGAAAAATCTTTGCAAAATGCTTTTCAAAATTTGTAAATGCTTGCAAAATTATATGTCAAATTATTCTTTCAAAATAATGTTTTCAAAATGTTTGTCAAAATATTTGCAAATTATTTTGAAAACCTTATACATGTTTCAAGAAAATAGAAATTCTTTACAAACTATGTACATAAAAACCTATGAACACCAAGTGTAAATTCCATCACCAAACTTTTGTAAAATAACAAGATGTACTCTCATGTAAATATATGCGCATAATTATTTACCAAATATATTTTGTTTTTAAAATTCAGTAAAAATTTGCAAAATCAAAAATCCATAAAATTTTTAAAAATGCTTTCAAAAATACATAAAATTTTACAAATTTATAAAAATCCTAAAAAAGTTCTAAATTAGAAAATGGCATCACAAAAATATATCCTGCATTATATATAGCATTTGCATTGTTTTGGATTGATAATGATAATTAAACAATTCTAAATAAAATTTGGGAATTAGAATTTGGTTGGACCTTAATCCACTTAATCACAAGAACCTTTAAGGAGTTGGAATTGAGCCGCTTCAGGTATGCTTGACTTAATTCTTTGAGACCACAAGACTTAGTTCAGTGCCGTCTTGACCGCCCAATGCATGCCTACTGTCTGCAGTGACCTAACTTGCACACCTGCACCTTACACCTTGCTCAACTCAGTTGAAGTGGTAGAGGGATAGATTTGCCGGCATGAGACACAAGCGAATGGAAGCATACAAAGTCATGATACTGTGGCCATTGTGCCCCTATTGTGCACTATACCAGTATATTTTATTTAATTATTCATTCTTTATATTTTCAAGTTCTTTTATTTTTATAAAATTGTATATATTATTTAAAACATATGTACATAATTAAAATAAAATAAAATCATAAAAAAGAAAAATAAATAAATAAATCTAATACCATACATAGATGAATTGTATATATATACACACCTATATAATAAACACTCATAATTAATTATATATACAAATAAAGTCAAAAAAATATAATACTAAAATTTGTATTTAAATAAAAAATATAAAGTACATGTACAAAATAATAAAATGTAAAATACAAAAAGTATCAAAATACATGTATTTATGCTAATATTTTACATGTAAATATTAACTTATAATAAAAAGCCTAAAAAAACAAATAAAAATATGTATAAAATACTAAATTAAAATACAAATATTTTTCATGTTTTAATAAAAATTTTATTAAATCATTTGTTATTTATTATTGACTTTACAAAGAATTTCGACCAGGGAATTTTCTAGTTGGTCAACGTGGACCATCGAGAGGGCACACCTTGTTGATTGGGGTCAAGTGACTCCTCTCTCTTCCTCAAGTAGTGGATATGTCAAAGCCCACATCTTCTCCCTTTTTTCCGCTCGTGGCCACCATCATCTGCCATGGCGTATCGCTTAATTCTTGGAGATTAGATCTCATTAATTCCCGTTATGGCCAAAGATCTCATCGATCGTCCTAGATTCAACCAACATCTCTGATCAAATATCCCTTAGTCTTCAGCCTTTAAATAAGCTCCTCCAGCTCCACCTCCAATTTCATCCCCCTTTGGCTGCTCTTAGTTCCTTAGGTCCTCCAGTTCTCTTAGTCTCGGTGACAACAAGCTAACGAGTGGATTTGTAGCGAGGAGGATTGGTCGGAGTGGGTGATCCATTCCGTCATCAAAGGAGCTCCGTCAGTTGGTTCAACCTCCTCGATTCCGGTCGAGTTGAGGCCTCTTTCTGCCGTTCTTAGGTATATATTTAGTCCTATTTCAATTCGCATCCTCCAATTTTAAGTTTAGTCGATCCTTTAGTGTTAAAATCGAAAATGCCTAATTGAGTGGATCTTGAGTTCTAGGCTGATTCATCGTAATCTGATCGTTCGATCACCTCGATTTCCACTCCATTTGACTCCCCTCCGCCTTCTCCATCGATTCCCCCATTTGTCCCCCAGAATCAACATAGATATGGGAGTCAAGGCTCTCTCCGTCACCCTTCGCTGAAGCCCCATCTCCATTCCATCTTCGACTACTTTTTGCTTTACCCTTTGGTCGAGGAGATGACCCTCGAACCAGAGAACACTTTTTGCAGGCTTGGGCACATGAAGACCTGTCTGGAACCTCAACAGAGACCTGGAGCAGCTCTGGGTCATTTGGAGTTGTCAGAGCTCCTCGGTCATCCTCGCCTCCTCGGTGACCACCACTACATGCAGAGGAATGCTAGGAAGCTGTTGAGCCCATCGGATCGAGAGGAAGATGTCGTAGCAAGGAGAATCACATGATCAAAATTCATTGAACCTGAGTTCATCATGAGTTCTTCCTCCCCTTAACCGACCGTTCGATCAAGAATACGACCTAGATCTAATCTGGGTTGTTCATCTTATTCGAAGGGGTACGTACGAGGAGCCATTGGATCGCACCAGTGGTGTGCCAACAATGGTTGGATTAAACATGTTTGAGTGGTAAAATTTGCATCCACCCCCTCCGCCTTTTTATTAGTTGTAAAAGGTTCTGTAATATTTTAATTAAGTACAAAAGTTTTGGGACATTTACGTGTATGCTCTTTTTTGATTTTGCATTTTAGTCTAGTGCGAGGTCAACTCACGTGGACCCCCATGTGAGTGGATATTTTGCATGCGTCCCTCCGGGTCTTGTATTTATTATTTAGTACATAAAAATCAAGTTGCAATGTTAAGTTTGTGGTTCTTTTACATGTGAGTCCCTGGAATATATTTTATTTACAAATATGCTCTTGCCAACTTGATTTATTTTTACTTATGCTTTTCTTTTTATTAAAAATAGTTCTTGTACTCTAAAAAGTTGTAAATGCATGATTGGATGTTTGTTCACATACTATATTTTATTTGCCATTTTTCTTGCATTTACCATTTATTAAAAATAAAAAGCCATTTTATTCCATGACTGACTTAGAAAAAAATTATAAAACCTTTTCTAAAAATTCCAAAAAATTAGCTATTTTTATTATCTTATTTTCTCACTCCACACTAAAAATCACAAAAAATCTCAAAAGAAACCCCAAAAATTAGCAAACCCTTACCAACTCTAAAAAAGTATAAAATACTCTCAAAATTCCCAAATATATTAGTTCAAGTCCTATATATTTTGTTTATACATATTATCATTTATTAAAGTTGGTTTTGAGAAATTTTGAACCATTTTCCTATTTTTAAATCTCAAATTAGTTTGGGCTATTTGTAAAGTTCCTATTTTGCATTATTTTTATTTTAAAAATACAAAAATTGCAAAAAATCCCTAAAAAAGCACAAAAAATAGAAAAATATTAAAAATACAAAATACTTTATTTGGAAAAATTTGACTATATTTATTATATTTATATATTCTTTATATACCTATATATTATTCTATACATCCAATATTTATGTTAATTATTATAATTACTCTATAAATATTTAAAGAATTTAAAAAAATAAAAAGGATCGTTCTTTGAGATATTTTCTGATTTTTGTGCATTTATCTTATATATTCTGCTATATATTATCTTTATTATATATATTGCATTATATCCATATACACTCTTATATATTTTATATTTACTATCTATTAAAAATAAAAAACAAAAAACAAAAAATAATAAAATTAAAAATTAATAAAAAAATAATAAATTATATTAATTGAAACCCCACAACTCATTGATTGATATTGTCCATACTTATACATACATATAAAAAATCTTATATTATATTTATAAATAATATACATTGCTACGTCCCTTTTTTCCTTGAGTTTGACACCCTATATGCTTGTCCACTGTACACATACATTGTAAGCTTTAGGATAAATTTTGATCGACATTTTGCTGGCTTTGCTTGTTGATTATTTCTCTTATGGGTTAATTTTTAAATTTAGCTGAGATCTGTGCGAGAGGTCACTTCAGTGACTTTGATCTTGCCTTGTGAGATCATACGACTCTCTCCTATGATTCTCTCATATTTCTAGGGCGTTTGCACAGGTCGAGCAATGACCCGAGCCCATCGCGAGCTCAACCCAAGCCACATCCCCTCCGTTGTGAGTCATCTTCAAGGTTCCAGGTAATTAGGTCATTGTTTCTTTTGTTTTCTTTAATTTTTCCCACGTTGCACACATTATCTCTCAACCCAGACAGTACCCCTACCTTCACCGAAGGTTTTTGATCTTCACGGGAGGTTCCTATTACCACCTTCCTTATGCTGCATCTTTGATAACCTTGCTTCTTCTTCTCAGGCTACCTGGAGGAGAACCCATTAGGGTCCCCACCTTCTTTACTCCCTGACCCTCCATTTCATTCACTGATCGCAAGCACACACTACACTACAAGAAAAAGGTGATATGGCAAGCACGATCTTTTGAGGGATGGAAGAGCATGTGTTCTTACCTAGATTCAGGCGAGCACATGGCCAACAACCATGCTAGCATGTTCCCTAGCCCCTTTGTAATTCGGATCTGATTGGCGTTGGTGCCTCGGAATTCAAATGGGCGAGCACATGATCTATACACGTGCTTATCCATTATGCTCGCACAATTGAATTTCAACCCGACAGCACGTGGCACTACAATTTTGACATGCGAGCACATTGGCATGCACGTGGCTTGCACATGGCGTGCTCGCCCATGTATGTAAATAGAACGCCCCCAGGGCATCTCCTTCTCATTCCTTTGACCTCGAGCCCCCCAAACCTCCCTCTGGTGATTTCTCCTCCGTACGCACTCCATCCAGTGGCAAACATTTGTCTCATCCGATTACATACAAGCCTTCTTAGAGGTATTTCCCTATATCCCCTCTCTCCATTTTCATTATATTGATGTATATTTTGGTGCATCCTCATGTTTTAGGTATTCAAGATTTTTGATAGAATAATCAAATTTATTTGTGTTTTCAATGCATAAAATTATTGTTTATATATGCATCATTTGTAGTAGACTAATATGTATTTGTTATTGGATTGGTGGTTGTTGTATAATATAGATGAAATTATCATGCATGGAAGGTGTTCGATGAAATGTCACAACCAGAACCATGTTTAGAATTGTATAATATGTTGGAAAAGTAAATAGAAGTTTCATTTTAGTGGCTATTAGAATATCTTATTGATAATAAAGAATGACTAAACCTAGGAGATAGTACTACCTTATCGTGATTGTGCTTTATTATGCATTATCAATTTAGTGTATAACCTAGGAGTTACATGCCCATTAGTTTTTTTTGCATGAGAATGTGGTTATTCTACATTAAAGTTTAACTAATGTGGTTTAATATGCCATATTAGTTTGTAGTTTAGTAGTTAGTAAGGTAAAAATGTTAAACAACTATGAAATCACAAAAAACCTTATACATAGCGCATCCCTGCACATCATGTGGTGTGTGGCCCTACACAACGAGGCGTGTGCAACATATTAGAAGATTTATCACTTGCAACGTGTTATATTTGTCCTTCACAAAACTATTGAACTCACTTCGGGATGAGATATATGGTCTAGTGGTTGTGGATTTAGATGTGTGCAGGTGGAAGTTATTTTTTATAGGTACATTCCTAATAATATAAAATTTAATATTTTATTAGGCACAATTGTAATAGATCTAACTATCTCAATTGTAAGCTGTCCAAATCTATGTAAATGCCCGGCTAAGATAAATGTATATATATATTATATAGGTATCTTGAAGTCCTCATATCTAGCACGTACACATGAGTGATGCAGACTAGGGGAGTCTTTAAACTGTCTGGCTAAGATAAATGTATATATTATATAGATAAATTGTCCCAATCGTAAACTGTCCAAATCGTAGCTTTCTTTAATTCGGAGGTTCCGGATTAGGGGGTCTTTAGGGATTCAAAAAACTGAGTTAAAACTATTGTCGCTACATGTATGTTAGAGTTTATATTTGAGAAAAGTTTCTCTACATAAACCACGTAGCCCTTCAGATATACCACATAAATTAAGCTTAATATACCTTGGAAAATATTTCCAAGGTTATTAAGCTTAATTTATGTGGTATATTGAAGGGCTACGTGGTTATGCTACCGAAATTTTCTCAAATATAAACTCTAACATACATGTAGCGACAATAGTTTTAACTCAGTTTTTTGAATCTTTAATGATGGGCACAAAACATAATATTAATAAAAAAGTTCTTCTCTTATCTCTTAACTTCTGAAACATATCTTTCTTTATTAGGATGATGAGAAAAGGAGAGGGAATGTATAAACGCGTCCAAGAGCTCAAAGAATTTGAAAATTCTACCCTTGATACTGACAAACATACTCAACCATTACCATGTTTCAGTGAAATTCATAAATGGATAAAGAAGAGTATTCTTTGGGAGTTGCCTTATTAGAATAAGCTACTAATTCGACATAACTTGGATGTTATGCATAGTGAGAAAATATTCTTTATAATATATTTTTGTATAGTTCTGAATGTTGCCAGGCATATGAAGGATTCAATTAAATCTCACCGTGATTTAAAAATATTATATAATCGGACATAATTGTATATTAAAGAGTACGATAATGAAAGAATCAAAATTTCAAAAGCAAAACATATGTTAGACAAGGACCAAGTGAAAAGTGTATATCAATGTGCCAATCATTTAAAGTTTCCAAACAGTTACACATCGAATATTCAAATCTTATTGATTTAAAAAAGTTCTACTTTAAAGGAATGAAGAGTCACATCTGTCATGTCTTTATGGAGAGACTTTACCAATAGCATTCAAAAGATTGTTATAGAAAAATATTGTGGATGTTCTATCAGATGTTAGTAGACTTTTCCAGATTATATGCTCCACACGGCTCTACGTTGATGAGATGAGTTATCTTGAAAAGAATACCCAGTTATGATGTGTAATTTGGAGAAGATATTCCCGCCTTCATTTTTTGATTCGATGGAGCATCTTATGATTCATTTACCAAATGAGGCTAAGGTTGGTGGACCGGTCAAGTACATATGGATGTATCCATTTGAAAGGTAATGATAGATTATATATGGTCTATTAATTTATTATATTTAATTAATAGACTGTAAATGGTAGTTTATATATGAGATAAATCTCTATTTCATCACCTTTATTTTAACATTTTGGCATTAAAAACCCTAGCTAATCCATGTAAATAGCATTAATTTGTACAAAATAGCATTCATTATTTATTTCATTATGTGTAAATAATACTATTTTTATTGCAAAAATTATAGAATAAAGAGAAGGAAAGAAAAAGAATAAAATATCTAAGGTATTTTATGACCCTAAATCACGAGATCAAGTCAAGAATTGAGTTGTCGACAAGGAATAAAGTATGAGGGAGATAATGGCCAAAAATACAATAAAAGTCATATTTATTCATTCATCAGTAATTCATTTTTGACACCCATTTTATTATTTATTATTTACTCATCAAATAAAAAAACATTGTATATGAAAGTTGTAAATAATAGTGTAAATAAAAATATAAAATTGAGTTTATACAAAAATAATACACATTGTAATTTTTATACACAAATAAAAAGTCTGAATCTCAACTTCACAGACCCATGTCTTGCAAATAAAAACTCAAAAATTATCAAAATCACCTCTAATTGTATATAACTTTTAATAAGCTATTTAATGAATGTGCTTTCATAATTTTAGGAGTTAAGATGTGAAAGTTAGGTTTCAGACCCTCACTGCATAGTATACACGAATAAAATATTCAATTTATTCATTCTTTATTATTTTTACAATTTTATATTATTATAATTTTGTACATCTTATTTATAACATAATATTTAGAACAAAACAAAACTACAAATGAAACACAAAATAAAATAAGTATATAAAATACATAGGTAAAATACCTCTAATTATCAATGTGTATAAATAAAAATGAATCTTATCCTTTTATTCTCTATTCTCTTATATTTTTATACTCTTGTAAATATTATTTATATTCTATTAAAAATATAAAGCTAAAATAAAACTCAAGAAAATACATCAAAAATAAAATAATAACCAAATACATAGATGAAATACCTGTTTTTATACCTACGTAATGTATATACCTATTTATTTAATTATACAAAAACATCACAAAAATATAATAAAAATATATTTATATACCTAAAAATAATTTATAAATGTATAAAATAAGATAATAAAATAATAAATTAAAATATACAAAATAAAAATAAAATAACCAAAAACATAGATGAATACACCTATAAATACACCCTTAAAAATTAACTTGTAATAAATAGCACTGAAAAAATAAATAAAAATCATGATAAAATACTAAATAAAACAATACATTTTTTATTTTATAAAAAAAATTTAATAAAATCGTTGACTATATTTAATTAATTAAATACGAATAAACTAGCAGTTTTATCTTCTAGCGGCTTACGTGGACCAATGGGGTCGCGTCATCTGTTGACCTCTGGTCAACTCCCCCTCTACGTCTTCTGACTCGTCAGAACTGTCAAGTCCCTCATTTTTATGCCTTTTCCCGCTCGTTCCGTCCATCCATCATCCTTGATCCCTTCATGAGATATTCTCCTGATACTCCAGGATTCACACCGAGATTTTAGATCCGTTGTACATAGCGCCAAAACACCCCAATCTGCCAGTCAATAAGGGTGCCTATACATGTTTATAAATAACACCTCCGACTTTGTCCTCCTATTTGGTAATCTTCCAACCCCTAAAGCCCTGAAGCTTCGGTCCATCGCGTATCCTCGTGACAGGGGGAGTCCCCTGAGGCTCCACGGCGGTTGAGGAAGGAATGGAGGTGCACCCATGGTGAGCTCTGGCCACCTCTGCTTCATTTCTTTAGGGAAAGGTATGAGATGTACCATTTCACTTTTTGTAGGTCAGAATTAGTCTTAGGTTTTGCTTCTTGTCTTTGATTTCATGTTTTATCTACGTAATTAGCCTACAGTAGATTAAGTGACTGCGCCGGATCTCTGCTCCGGCAACCTTCTGTTCATCATGAATCACTCGTCTCTGACCACGTTTTCCACCCCATAACCTTCCCTACCCATTTCTCCATACTTCCCACCTCGCCACCCAACCAGATATGCTCTAAATCTACAAACTGGATCCCATTCTCCTTCACTCGCCAGAGGTCCGCCACTCCGCCCCATTTTACTTCCATTCCCCCTTTTTACTGGCCATGGAACTTTTCCCTTGGCCTTGTGTGTTATATGTGCAGGTCATGCAATGAAAGGAGCCCTTCTGGGCTCAATCCGATCCAACCTGAAGCTCTCTAGGTCACGTTTCTTCTCTGAGCATCCATAGGCATATCGATGGCCTCTGGACTTTTCTAAGGGACCTGGGACCTTCGTCGAACTAGTGGGAACATGCAGAGCGCTCGAGGAGGTCAGAGGAGCGAGAAACGCTCGATCGAAACTCGCCAAGGGTGAGTTCTTCCCATGTTCTTTCCAACGCCCTCGAGAACGGTCCGATCTCCAGCTGTTCTCCAGATCGCACAGTAGACGTCGAATCATCCTAAACTTCAGCCGTTGATCTCGCTCTTGAGGTCTAATCTCAGACGTCCATGGCGAAGGGGCATCGTGCAGCGTGGACTCAACATGTGTTTAAGTGACTGAACCAGAACCGTCCGATCCACACGCATATGGGGTAAATTGCAGATCAAGCCCAGATTACATTTTGTATTTATTAATTAACCATGTAAATAAAATATGTAGTTTAAATAAGAATGGACATTCTGCACTCAGGCCCATGTGCTAATGTATATTTACTTTTTGGTCCTGTCCAGCTCAGCTAACGTGAAGTCCCACGTGAGCTAGGTAGTTTGCAAGGAAGTCCTTGTAGCTTTTTGTATTTATTTTTAGTCCAATAAAATTTTAATTATGCTGTATATTTCTGGAATAAAAAGCACTTGAGACCCTGGACTTTATTTTATTTGCAAGTATGCCCATACTAGTATATGAATTTTAGCACTTGGATTTCATTTATTAAAAATAGCACCCTTGCTCTAAAAATTAAGCAAAAATATGGTTAGATGTCTGGTAGCATGTACTTTCATGTCCCATATTTATTTTGCATTTTTGGGCATTTTTACCATTTATTAAAATCAAAATGCGCACATTTTTGTTCTATCTAGCTTATAAAATCTTGAAAAATTCCAAAAAATTATATGGTATCTATTTCATCATGTATTAAATTCCAGTCCAAAAATCCCTAAAATAGAAAAAGGAAACTCTAAAAAATTAAAAAACCCCAAGAACCTTTATAAAAATCTATAAAATTCTTTAAAATCCTAAAAATACATTTTTCCATTTCCTAATTTTATAAATATTATCATTTATCTATTAAAATTGATTTGAAGAATTTTGGACCTATTTTGTTATTTTCCCCTTCATTTCAATTTCGATTATTTAATTAATTCCTGTTTTAGGGTAATTTTAACTTTAAAAATATATAAAAATTAGTAAAAACTCTTAAAAAAGTACAATAATAATAAACTATTTATTACCCCAAAATATTTATTTTTTGCAATTTTACTTTATTTTTAGTTATATTTATATGCTTATTATCCTATATCGTATATATATATATTATATATATATAGTTTTATTATATATTTAAAAGAAAAAGAAAATACAAAATTTTAAAAGATAAAAAGAAAATATAAAAATATAAAATTAAAAATAAAATACAAAAGTATAAAAACAAAATTAAAAACTCACAAAAGCAATAAAAAATGTACCAGAGAAAAGAATAAGTTTTTGAGCTTCATTGCCCCATCCACCGTTTGCTCCTTGAGTTCGACCTCTACACATGCTTACACCTATACAGATTTGAGCTCCACATTTTTTATATTTATTGCTTAATTCGTATTGTGGGTTAATTGTTGATCAATTGAGATTTCATGAGCGGTCGCTTCAGCGACATTGTATTCTCACCTTGTGTAGACTACTTTAGACCCTCGCAAGATCTTGGTTATCAATATTGTAATATGCCATGTTTATGTTCTTTGTGAAATGAAAGTACAAAATAAAAGTCGGATGGAGGGTTCAATAACTTTCCTATATATATATGAAGAAGTATCAACCTTCTGTGCAAAGTATTTTCCTAGTGAAGTAGATACGATCACAATAGATCAGGTAGAAACGAAATCAGACTATCAGATGCAGATTATCACATAGGTGTCATTCATTCATCTTCTCATCCAATAGGAAAAGAAAGAAAACGATTAATGTCAAAGAAAGAGAAAGAAACTCCTGAGTTATATGTGTTAGTTAACTGCGATAAAATAACATAATATATAGAGTAAGTTAATATTTATCTTAAATTTTATTTATATTTGTTCTATGGAAAAAATAATATTCTTCATTAAATATAAAATAGGGAATTCAGAAAGAAAATTGTGAGAAGAATCCGTCTTGGAACGATGATTCGATTGTTGACAATTACCGACTTAAATTTCTGGATTGGTTTAAAAATAAGATGACAGTTCTGGTAGTCATCGACGAACGGATGAGGATGCTTAAGCATTTTCATAAGGTATGGTATATCAGGTCCTCTCTTACAATGGTCGGTATGTTAATGGTTATCATTTTCATATGATAAATTCAAGCAGAAATCTAAGTACTCAAAATTATGGGGTAATGATTCGTGGATCTTGTTACGAAGAGGATAGTATCAACTATTACAAAAATCTAAAAGAAGTTTTGGAAGTTGAGTATAATATTAGATCTTAACAATATTTTTTATTTCTATACGATTTGTATGACCCGAAAGATGGTTTAGTTATTGATAAAAGAAACAATGTGGTTGATGTTATCGCATAGAAATATATAAGAAGATATGAACCGTTTGTCCTAGCTATATAAGTGGACCAAGTATGCTATCTTTCTCAAATTTCATGAAAAAGGAAATATACCGAATATTTAACAGTTGTAGGAATAAATCTGCAAAGTTATATGAGTAAGGAGGACAACATTATGACTGGAGACGGAGATGGGGCTTTCATACCTCATTACGACCGTAATAATATTAGAGAATCTATCCCCGTTATTGATAATATTCCATTAGCATAATATTTCATATCAAGTATTGAGAGGATTCATCTAATGAGGACAATACTGAGGAAAATAATGATATTTCACAATATTCAAGCAGTGAAGATTAAGGTACAAACTTCAACAAATATATAAATCTACTGTTTTGACTTCTACTTAATTTTTTCCATGTTTTATATAGACATGGTTGGTTTGGACGTGGAGGTTCACATGGATCTCAACGATTTGATCACCTGTCCTTGTCACAGTCCCTTTACGTTCGACTCCGCTGACCTTTTTGGGTCATGTTTTTGATGAAATGCGCCAACTCATGACGTATTACCAGTCCTTTGGTGTACCCCACCTCCTTCATATGAATGTTTTTCAGTGAGCCATCTTCTTCACAGGTTCTCGAGCCCTGTCCTATCCCGATTCCAGTTCGCCCTTCTATGGATTTGACTTCTCCATCTTCACACGTTAGAGTGTACATGTGCATGTGCATGTGCCATAAGTAGGAAGTCACTCCTCCGATTCCTATCACATTCTATATATTTCAGTTGACGGGGGTAAATAGCATTCGTAATTCAAATTTTATTAAAATTTCATCCATATAGATATATAATATAATTCTTACTTATGTAGAGATTTCTGAATAACAACAAGATTGCTAAAGAAATAACAAGTATTATCATGACACATACGACTTTCACATAGTCTTGGTGGTACCGCGCTCCCACCGTTGAGCAGGAGAGGTTGTTCAACTTGTTTTTGATAAGAAATTTTAATTCACAAGGTAATTTATTCTTATATATATTATGTTACCTGACGTTTATTTGTAATTTTGCAGGGTAGGTATCGTCTTGCTTCTGGTTTAGGGAAGTAGTCCTTCTGTCGAGCCTTCATACTTACGATGGAGAAGAGTATGAGTGATACAATTTTCAAGGTCAGAAGGGATATGTATAGAAATACTAGCTTGGAGGAGATAAATTTTGAGAAGATGAAGAGAACTTTAGCTTGGTGCACCGAGGAAAGGTATTTTTTAAATTGATAATCTCTAAAAATTTAGATTATATATAAGTTATGTTCTGATAATTTTTCTACAGATGGATTGGCTTTTGTGATTCATTCAGTTCTGATGCTGAGTTTGGGAGGAGGCCAGCGACCGGTAGATCGAACAGTAAAAAACAAAAGATTAGATCGACAAGTCGTTCTGAAAGTCACAATCAAATATGGGTTGAACTGGCATATATATTTTTAATAATATTATGCAAAAAATTTGATGTTGATTTTTGACATATGCAATATTTATTTATTATAAATTTTATTTTTTAGACTGCTATGTTGGAAGGGGAACCATATATTGATGAACGGTGGGCCAAGACACAAAAGCGAGGAAAGATGGTGATTCCAATTGGTCAACGCTTGAGACAGGAGAAGTGATGGTGCATTTTTTGGTTTGTTGTAAGTGATTAGTGAAATTAAAAACAATCTTAGATATTTAATTTTTTATAAATTGATTTCAAATTCAGGAACGATATACGACTCTGAACGGTGAGAAGTGAGCAAGCACTTCTGAAGACCAATGACCCTCATTTGATAAAACCTTATGGAAATATGTATATTAACATAATATTTAAGTGATTAAATGAGTATAGGTTGCAGTCTATAAGGTTATTAAATTTGATTATACGTTGGAGGAGAGATGTTGGTTTTGCTAACAGGAAGCATGTATCTGGTGGTCTTCCTCCATACTATATCGAGGAACATCGACACTCTCACTCTGCTTACCATCATATTCCCAGTCTCAACTGTCACAAGAACCATCACTATATATGGAGTCTCAGATGGTAATGATGGCGGACCAAGCGGCCAAGCGGCGAGAAGATGTCACTGCATACATGTAAGCATTTATATATGTGTAATCTAAGTATATTCTAAATATTCAATTTTCTTCTTTACTTGCACATATTTATTAAATTCTAATAGTTCACAAAGACCACCAACGCCTCAAGAGGAGAATGAAGAAGAGAGAGAGAGAGAGAAAAGGAAGAGGAGGAAATGACTAATATTGAAGAAGGAGCTCGAATGTATGAAATGTTTAAAGAAATGAAAAAGGAGAAAATGAAATCAAAGCATAGTTTGATCTCAAAGATCTTTCGACCGATAAGAAGTAGTGAACATTAGGCTTTTCTTAATAGTAGAATAGAGAATGTCTTTAGGTTTATATAAATATTTAAATGATGTTTAATGTATTTTGTCTACGTACAATATTTTCGTGCTTCCCATTGATTTTTTATATGTTTCATTTACGATGATATATTTGACTGTTAGTTCCTTACTAATTAACTTCCATATAGAAGATGTAATATATACATGGACTATATCTTGAATATTCAATCACTATCTCAGGTATGATCTTCGATAATCTATTTAAACACTTGCTATGGTTTAGAGCAGGTAGTACAGGTTCGACGGGGCTTCAAAACCTCGACGAACCTGTACATTTTTTTGCAGTTCTGTCGTGGGCAAGCACGATTGTTCGCCCACTGCAGCTCACGTACTCGCCCAATGGTCATTGCATGTTCAGTTAAAATGGGTATATGTAAGAACATGGGCGAGAACAATGTGCTCAACCATGATCACATGCGATGACTGAGAGTGCATGTGTGCTCGCACATTTAAGCTTGCATCTAGCCCTGTAGAGTGCACAGGTTGAGTGAGCACATGTGCTCGCCCACTCCTTTAGTGAGCACTTTACAATTACATGGCGAGCACTTAACATGAATAAATGTGCTCGTCGATACTTTGTTTTCTGTAGTGCCGCTTCGGTATAGCTAACCCATTTTGCATGCCCTTTTCTTCAATGGTCGAAACTCTGAGACTCGCTCCATTCTAGAGCACGAAATCCGATGAGCCACCATTGTTTCCCGACTAAATCTTTGATGACCCTTCATCGATCGCCAATCATCTTCGTTGTCCGTTGGCGGAGGTGGATAGAGCATCAAAGTAATATCATATAGCGAGAGGTGCAATTGTACGCTTGTCGGAGTTCTGCTAGATGGCAATCGTATGCAAAGGAGATGAGGAAGCACAGAAGTGCAGATACTACCCGATTCTCCAGATCAGATGGTGTGGATGAGCCTTGAGCCTCAATTCATAGCCTCCAGCCTCAGCGATCAGACCTAGTCCCGAAGCATCGGGGCCCGCCATAGGGTCCCGAACCCTACAGACGACCGAACCGAGCACCGAGCCTCACGACGTGTGCATCGTGCATGAGGACTTGGAAAAACATTAGTCAAAGACCATGATTTATGTTTCATCTTTCTTTTCCTTTTTGTTTGTTTCGAGAAAGATATCGATCAATTCTGATTCTTTTCCAATCGAGATGTATGGATCCATGGATCGATGTGTCTATATGGATCCTGTTCATGGATTAACGAAAATGTGCAAAAGCTCTATTTGCCTCCGCCATTTTATGAGTCTCTTCCTTTTTGCGTATAGCATCGCCACTCCCTTTGGCAGCATCTACTAATTCGGAACTTAATTTGAAAGCCATATTTCGACCCGGACATTTTCGGGATGCTCCTAATAACCAACGAATGGCAAGCGCTTTTCGAGGGGGTTAGTAAATCTTGTCGATACTTGTACTTGAAGAACTCGTGGGTTCCATAAACCTTAAAAAATAAAAAAATAAGGATTTCATGTGTAGCCAAAACCGATACCGGTAGGTATAAAATAACTCTTATTTTTTAAGTTCTCAGAAATCCCAAGTCTTTTATTGATTATTGAGCTGATCAGGCGACACCCAAATTTGAACCGGGGAATAAAAGATTTTCTTTACATAGTTTTCAATACCAAATAGTGAAATCCCATTTACTCCATTTTTATTTCTAGACCGCGAGTTCTTCAAAATCTCAAACATGTCCTAGCGACGCATGCATCACGTGCGCCTATGATTAATTTGCGCACGTACACTGTCGGCTTGTTATATTTGCAGATAGGTCCCATGCCCTTTTGGACTATTTTATTTAATCCCTTGCGGCTTATTTAAATTACAAATGGACCCCTACTTAGATTGTTTTGTATATATTCTCTTTATGTTTTTCTTGCATATATGCGTCTGAAATGTTTATTTAATATCTTGAGCATTCAAACTCTGTTTGAGTTGATTTTAATGTTAGTTTGAAGTTATTGATTTCAATGTTAGTTTGAAGTTATTTAGATCTATACGTAATGGCATAGATTAATCTCTAATTTGATCATAGATATTTATCGAAATAATCGGATATATATTGCTTTAATCTCTTTGATATAAATACTATTTATTTATGTAACTTTGCTCAATTTTATGCATCAGTTTAGCCCTGAAATTAATTATATATATATTGCTAAGTTACTTATTAATTTAGTGGAACGTTTATGTAGGTACATATGCATGTTGGTATTTAAAATCTCTTTATGTGCCATTTTGTCTTTAATTAACATGCACGAAAAAAAAACTAAAAATGTATTCTGTTGCATGAGTAACGTCCATCATCGTGTTGTTTCTCATCTTGATCTAGATAACTTAATGAATCAGTTAACCTAGGTATTAGAACTTAATTAGTCGCATCGAGAGCTCGTGTCCTTGAGTTCAACCCTTGATTTACCCAGGTTAAAAACATTAAACCGAACCACTCCTCACGAAGATCTTCACTCGGTTCTGATTGGCTCATATTCCGCCATATTACAACGAAACATTATTAGAATTGTCGGATGGCGATTCATTATAAGCCCACATGACTAAATAATAATTTATGCATGTAATTTGAAAAAACCGTTGGAGGAACTCAAATGAAGCTAAAGTAACTTGATTACCTATATAACTTTTGCTTTAAACAAATATTGAATTAGACCTTAGAAAAGTATCTAAGTAAAATTAAAATACATATAAGATTAAAAGATAGTGAAAGTACTTCAATATTCTTAGAATATCTATAAGATTAAAAGGTAGTAAAATAAGTTCAATACTCGAATATCGTAGTATTCTCAAGTACCGCCTCATGATTCCTCTTTTCCCACCAGATGAGGTTTGTCCAGTATGCTACAAATCCTGCTTGGATGCTTTTGGGGAGCATGCCGTTCATTGTCACGAGCTTCCAGGTTTTAAATACAGACATGATCTTGTCAGAGATGTTCTATTTGATATACTCAGACATGCAGGTGTTGCTTCAAAAAAAGAAGCACCTGTGAATTTCTTAACTGATCCACAAGAGGGGAGATCGACACTTAGACCGGCAGATGTTTTGATATTTGGATGGGTTGGAGGAAAGCATGCATGTGTTGATTTGACTGGAGTTTCTCCATTGGTGGGTCCGATAAAGAGTGATTTTGTTGCGGGATGCGCTGCACAAAAAGCTGCCTTAGCTAAAGTGGCTAAGCATGAGAAGGCATGCATTGACAATCAACATGTATTCATCCCCTTTGGTTTTGATACATTTGGGTTCTTGGCAAGTGAAGCAGTGGAGCTCCTTATGAGGATTCAAAAAATCATGCATAGCAATATTATGGTTCTTAAGTCTATGAATGTTGTATTTCGAAGTATTGGATTTCCCATTCATAAGGGATTGGCGGCGCAGCTTGTTGCCCGTCTCCCATCAATTTCTATGTAACTTCCACTTTGCCTAAAAAAGTATCCCTACAAAATAATTTCTTTAAATCAGATACATAAATTATAACATAGGGGCATAGGCCACACAAAATCAAATGACGTTAGGAACAATAAGATTATTCACATTTTGTTAGAGGACAGGAAGCTTGAGGTTTGCTGTTGAAATCAGATAAAATATTCACAAAAGTCTGTAAAAATTTTGAAATATTTTGTATTATTGCCGGTAGTTTTCATATTTTCGCTTTTCTCATGTACTTATCCATTTACGTATTATATAATTAAACAATTATCTAAATATATAACGATGTGTAACTATTTATAATCACATGTACTATTTTACGTAATTATGAGTAACTATTTGTAACAGTACCATGATAGTTCACACATGTAGTTAATTGCATTACTTATGATTGTAATTATTATAAAACTACTATATGAATTATACATATATGTATGCAATATGGTTATATGTATAAGAAACGAATCATATGAAATGGAAAAAAATATAATATAATTTAGTAAAATACTAAAAAAACTGTTAATTGATTACACTTATATATTGTTCCTTATACGTGTAGCATGTTGGTCTAATGCATATGTTATGTATTATAAGTTGTTATAAATAAGCTACGTAAAATGCGTTTAGTTGATATCACGAACATTTGGCATGAGAGGGCTTTTACATATGGAGGTCATGGCCATGGGTGATTTTGTCAAGGGTAAATCTATAAATGTATGTATTATAGTGGGGTGAGTGAGATGATCGAAAGCCATTTTGAACTGCCACTCTCTTTGATATTTTCCCGAGGCAGCCACTCTAACTTACAGAAAATCTAATAGGAATTAGAAGACTGAACCGTAATAAGTAACACGTACCGCTCGCTCTCGATCAAGCGGCTCGAACACCCTCCCTACTTATAGCAGATCCCTCCCAATAAGTAACATGCAAGTACACCCGATTGGTTGGTCACATGTCTAATTACGGCTTCTATTCCAATTGTCATCTTGCAGCATGCAATAGTTGCTGGACATATTGTGTCAGTCGCATCATATTCCAAATTTTATGGGGAGTTTTGGTGTAATCAGATAATATTTTACATGTTGTTGCAGTTATAAATAGTGAATATTTGATAATTTCTTACGGGTCGTACATTGGTTGATATTATTCTATATGTCATAGGTATTTTCTCTTGAGGTGGCCAAAGAATAAGATTCCCCACATGCGCAACCATTTCAGTCACTTGCTCCATGTAAGAAGTTCATGTTTCCAATTTTTATGCCTTCACTAGTAAGTATACCTGCACTTCGCGGCGGATGGTAAAATGAATATGGGCTTTCATTCAAAAAAATGAACAATAAATGATAATTTTGCTCTTATATATAGTATATCATTTAATTGGTTTTTTCTCTACTTACAATTAGGATTTTTTTTAAAAAAGGACTTGTACAATATTGAACTATAAATCAGCAATTATAGAAATCAAATTCTATCTTAACAATCCGCAAAACCAAGAAATGTAATGAAATTTGTTGCACCAACCTTTACAAAGTTAGCAATGGTGCATCACTGTTAAATTAAAAAATAGAAGAAGGATGATAACATGAAACTCTAGATAGCTTTGTGAGCAAAATAATTAAAGATACTTGTAAAGAAGCCTAGCAAACAAATAGATCATATTAAGAAAACTTTGATGTAAGCAAGACACATCTGGAATAGACGAAAAGGTTTGAAGAGGACTCACTCTCTTTATGATTCTCTGCCTCTTCTTTTCTCTTTCACCTTTTTGTGTAATTCATCTCCTATCATTTAACGTGGCATGGCAATATTTTAACTCCCAGAACATGCTACCATGTAGTTTACTGTGACATTGCAACATTTTTGAACATGCAGATGAGATGGTTTGTCGCTTCGAATTCACAAAGTACATAAGAAGATGTAGTATAGGTTGCTCAATTAAGACTTAATAACACTGACTAAACTATTCATCTCCCAATCCGACCCAAAAAAAACAACTGTCTTAAATCCCTCTATAATAGCCATATCCAAAAGGATATAAAGCATATCCATCACCACCAGTTTCTGCAGGAAAGCTCAGACCTACCAATGACATGGACCCAAATACTTCCCAAGATCCCAATACAAAGGATGTCAACTATTCATGATTTTTTAGCTAAGTACAAACACGAAATTCACAGATCTATTTAATAATATTAAATCAAAGAAAGACCTATATTCGGTTCCTAAATGATTCAATTTAAAAGACATATTTGAAATCAAAGATATAAATACATCAAGCATGACAAATACTTGTAAATACACGAAGAAAGAACAAAATACTCAAGGAAAAACGAAGAGCATAACACGGGAAAAGTGAAAGTAATACCTGAAAAAATTTTAACCGATTTTCATCTTTCTTGCGGGATAAGATCTTATCTTAGTGAGCAGAAGATAAAAACAACTTATTAAAAATGTGACATCTAAAACAAAATAAACAGATATAGATAAGAAGGAATGTTAATGAATTAAGTTAATAATTCATAAAGTAAAAACAAATATTCATGTGTGTTACATTCAATAAAGGTATTATTAATCACTTTAATTCAATAATATACACACACGATTCGTTGTGGTGATATATTGTAAGTGTGTGGAATTTGTTCTCAGAATTAAATTTGTAAATATATAACTGAAAATTATTGAGAAGGAAAATAATGCAGTGTGTCAAATATCTCAGTTGAAAGAAAAAATAATTCCCCACAACAACATGAATTCTAAACATATTTAACTCGATCAGAATACTTAGATATGCACTGCCCATCTCCAACTATCCTATCCACACTGGATCACAATGCTCAGACTTCCATACTTTCAATTTATCAGGTCTCACATGAACTGTCTTTTTCGAGATAAAGATTAATAGTCCTTTATATCGTATCTTTAGATTTTCTGGGGGTTGTAAATTCACTGCTCAGACTTGGAGGTCAAGAAAAAGAATATGCTAGGTTGTAATATCCACAGTAACTCTGTGATATAGATCCAAAACACTATTTGTGAATACACAAATATTAACAATTACATGCATAAAAATATTACAACAAAAGATAAACAATTCTACAATACAACAAACCCGAAATTCCCCACTCCAAAGGATACACATGACAAACATATCACATAAGAACTAATAGAAAACCAAAAAAATAGAATAAAATCCAACTGCAGAACGATTGAAACAGAGAGTTTTGTCCACATATCTACAATTCCATGAACATCAACATCATCCTTAAAAAAAGAAATGCCATTAGTATTATCCCTAAGAACCAAAAAAAATCTACGAAGAAATCTCACAAACATAAGAAGGTAGAAGACCACAACAAATAATTAAACATGTACAACTATAACATACCTGACTTGCTCTCATCTAAAGAACCCAACAAAAAAAATTTAAAAACTTTTAAAACACAAAAATCGAAGTAAACAGATCACCTAACTCTGATCCGATTTCATGCGGATGGTAAAGATCCAACAAATTGGAGGAAAAAACCCAGTCAAGGCAAGATCTCCAAGATGATACAATAAAGATAAAAAAGAATCGGTGAAGGCGACAATGGAGCATAACAACTATGACATACCTGACTTGCTATCATCTAAAGAACCCAACAAAAAAATTTTAAAAAACTTTTAAAAACACAAAAAGCGAAGTAAGCATATCACCTAATTCCTGATCCGATTTCATGAAGATGGCAAAGACCCAACAAATTGGAGAAAAAACCCAATCAAGGCAAGATCTCCAAGATGATGCAATGAAGATAAAAAAGAATCGGCGAAGGCAACAATGGAGCATAAGGCGACGAAGAGTAAAACATACAGTATCAACAGATTAAAGTTGCTGAGACGAAAAAATAAAAAACCTAACAGTAAGAATGATATAAACATCTAAAAAGAAATCTCCCGAACAGAATTAGATTTGAAGAACAAAATGAATAACCACACACATATAAACCGAACATACCTGACTTGCTCTTATTCAAAGATCCCAACAAAAAAAACACCCAAAATGAAAGAACAAATCACCTAATATCTGACTGATTTCCTGCAGATAGAAAGATCCAACGAAGTAGAGAACAACAAAGACCTAGCGAAGGCAAGATCTCAAAGATGATGCAACAAAACCAACAAAGGACCGGCGAAAGCAACGATCAAGAATGAGGTGACGGAGAGCCAAACATATTGTTAGGGTTTATCGATATATTAAAGTTAGTGAGAATGCCCTAAACACGCGTCAACAACAAAAGGACGCGTGTTTACAAATTGTGCCAAGAGGCTCAAGCAAAATAACCTTCTTTGCTCGGGGGAAATGGGATATCAACGTGCCAAGAAGAGGCCCATGTTGGGAACCAACGCTAACGTCAAAAAGACAAAGACTCGACGAAAGAATTAAAAAAAACGACAGGATAAGAAAATACAAAGGAGAGAAAAGGAAAGCAATGATGGTGGTCACATGTCACTGCACGGAAGAAGAATGCAGCTTCGGATAAGACAAAGTTCGGCAAGGGGTGGAAGGAAACGCAAAGCAGGGAAAAGGAAGGCAACGAGGGTGGCCACGTGTCACTGCGAGGAAGAAAATTGCATAATCAGCTTTAGATATATTTATAGATTTCATACTTCCATATTATTTCTCTTATAATTTTTTTGATACATATGTTTATCTTCAACAATTTCTAGCCTTTACCATATAGATAGATTATGTGTCTCTGTTTCATGTTGATTTGTTATTTTCATTCCTTTAAGGATGATTTTGCATTTGCCTACATTATCTTTGACTTCATGATTCCTCAATTGACGTAACATTGAAGGTATTTTTCTCGCAACACTATTCATTACAAGTCTACTTTACTATATAATAATCCGTTTTCTTCTATGTAGTTACAGTTGATTGTAACTATTAAAGAAACATAATTATACCCTTTTATTTGGAACCACTATTAGGATGAAGTTGTATTATCTTAATATATTTACTTTGTGAAGCTAAATGATTTCCATCGTAGAAATATTTTGACTTCACATGTTATTTTATGTGTTTCTAGGTAACCATCCACCAAACAGATTGAGAAGCTATCTTGCTCAAGGTTAGCTTGCAACTTATATTTTCCCATGCTCATCTACGTTTTCTTTATGGTAGCTTAGTTCTTCATTTGATTATTGCATACATAAGAGTCGTATTGCCTAATATATGTCAACTGATTTTTTTCGAAGCATGATGACCATCTGCATACATTATGGTATTGTACCCACATTATATGCTCATTTCTCCATATAAAAATTGAAGTACAAATTTCTATCACAATCAGCTACAATAGATGTATCTCATCTAAGATTCAATTTCCTTTTCTCAGATCATAACACATGTTCAACTAATAACTTCGACAATATGACTCCTTATCCTATACAAAGTATGATCTTCAGTTCTTCATTAGAAAACTATTAACCAAAATTATCTCGATATTCCATTCGTTTAGTAGCAAAACATTATGTGAATTTAGCTATTTTTTTAAAATAATCTTTTTAGGAAGATACTTCGAGCGATGGAACTTTGGTCCTCCTGATTCATATTGTAGTAAATGTGGTACAATTGTATGGTTCAAAGAAAAAGTACCACAATCCCCAATTAGGCATCCACAATTTCAGTTTTATTGCTCAGATGGAAGAATTAAGCTGCCGCTGTTGAGAAATATCCCCTTATTTCTTGAATACCTTCTATCTAATCATCATCCTTATGCTGCACATTTCAAGAAATTTATGCGCCAATGTAATAACTATTTTATCTTCAACTCCGTTGGAAAATGTATCGATTTAACAATGACTAATTCTCAAGGTCCTTACTGTTATCGAATATTGGACAAATGTACCATAGAATAGGATCATTACTTCCCGAAGAAGGAAGTTCTCCAAGTTTCGCACAAGTTCATGTTTATGATCCTGAGCATGAGTTGGAAAATAGGTGCCGAACTTTTTGGACTGGATCAACTGATGCTATCATTAATAAGGACATGATGGCGTCATTGTAGTCTATGCTGGAATAATGTAACTCATATGTCTCAATCCTCAGAAGGGTTAGAGGATTGGATTCAAGAAAATAGTAAAAGCCACATGACTTTGAAGATCATGATTCTAGAAAAGCCAATCATGGCGAATTTTCCGCTCCTGTATCTTTTGAGATTGCATTATTAGTGGTTGGAGATGAGGACACATCTGGAGATATTCGTGTTATAATTGTGTGCAAATAAGGAGATCGATTTCAACGAATTAATGAATTAGACATGTCATATATGTCTCTACAATACCCCTTATTGTTCCCCTATGGTGAAGATGGTTGGCGATTAGATCTTAATCGCTACAACAGATATGAACATACAGAATTTGGTGATACACTACTATCCAAGATGAATTTCTATGCTTTCCGGTCGCAAAATCGAGTCAATGAATTAGGATTTGCATTGTTGAGATGGGGTAGACTACTACAACAATTTATCATTGATGCATATGCATGCATCGAACAAGGAAGATTAAGTTGGTTGCATAAAAATAAAGACAAATTGCGATTTGAAAGCTTTGGGAATATGTATGATGTTGTATGCGATGGGGAAGAGTTGGGTGTAAGAACATGAAAAAAAGATATTGCGAGGATCGTCCAGATATTATTGGGTATTGATATTGTTGGGTGTTCATCTCTAGAGGATCGTCCAGATATTATTGCGAGAGTTTTCAATATTAAACATAAGCTATCAAGAGATGCTATAGTCGAAGGAGAGTTATTCGGAATCATTAGATCTGGTGTGCTCTTCTCTTTGTTATATTATTTATCATTGTAAGTTTCAGAATTTATAAAGGATATTTTGGTCATGATATAACTAACTCATAATGTTCTCTTTTAGACTAATCTATAATAGAGTTTTGAAAACATGACATGCCTCATATGCACATGCTTATTATTCTTTATACCCACAACAAGAATAGAAGTACCAAGGACAGACAGAATTATTTCTGCAGAAATTCTAGATTCATCTACAGATAAGTATGCATATGAAACCATTGCTAAGTGTATGATTCATGGTCCGTGTCTCCCTGCACGATTGATAATATATGCTCAAAGCATTATCCCAAGAATTTTGATGATGAGACACAAAAGATACAAGAACAACAAATGCTGGTTGACAATAGATGGATTGTTCCTTATAATATAGTATTTCTGACGAAATTCGATGCTCATATAAATGTTGACGTTTGCAATCAAATGCAAGCAATCAAATATTTGTTTAAGTATGTCCATGAAGGTTTTGATAAGCTGACACTTGCTTTGTGAAAAGATAACCAAGGTACCATTGACGAATCATCCATTACTTAAATGCAAGATATCTTTTTCCATCTAAGGCTTTTTGCGAAATTTTGACTTTCGATTACATGAACGATATCACGTAGTTCAATGTCTATGTTATCACTTACCCAATGAACAATGTGTTATTTTTCGAGATGATGACAACCTTCAACAACTACTGGATAATCCTTCTCTAATCAAAACCATGTTAATTGAGTGATTTGTTTCCAATAGAAACTATCCTAATGGTAGAGCATACACATATATGTAGTTTCCACAACATTATATTTGGAAGAACGAATGTAAGCAATGGACACCACATATCCATGATAGTGTATAGGACATCTTCCCGCAACTAAATTATCATATGTAGAATTATATTATCTAAGAATATTACCACATGAAGTTACGGGACAAAATGTTATGCTGACCTCTGTACGATAAATTCTGTTGCATACAAAATCTTCAAAGATGCTTATGTTGATCTAGGACTCCTAGACGATGATAACGAATGGACTTTTGTAATTGAAGATATGACTTTGTGGGAACTGCATGACAATTAAGACACCTCTTTACATCAATTTCCATAACAATAGGCTTAACAAATCTTAAAAGTCTTTGAGATAAATATTGAAGACATTTCATCGATGATTTCCAAGAAAAACATGCATATGATTCCTTATACGGTGTTTGTAGATTGTCTGATGAAGAGTTACAGGGAAAAGGTTTACAACATCTAATCAATCTTCAAGAAAAATGGCAAATCACTTACTGATTACCCGTCATTATATGTTCCTTATGGTAGATATGAGCTACAAGATCATGATCAACTACTTATAGATGAGAGGAACTATGCTGTAGAGTATCGACATTCAGACTTTGTTCGGTTATTTTCTGGACGTAATGAGGAGAAACTACATGTGTATATGAAATTATCCATTCATTCAAAGCTACCATTGGTTCATTTTTTTCATTTATGATAGTGGTGGAGTTTATAAAGCATATTTGTGGAAAATAATCATTATTAAACTTCACTCGGAACGTCATATAATTCTTCTAGTTGCCTCCTATAGAATTGCATCATATTATTGCATGGTGGTTGGACAACACATTCAAGATTTAAAATACCTTTGTAACTTGACCAACCATCAACATGCAATATTACGTAATATTATGCATTGTCTAAGTTTATCCGTTCTACCAAGTTAATTAAATGGGATGAAGCATCAATGGTCAACAAAAAATGCTTTCCATGCATTAGACAAAACATTAAGAGACTTAATGAGGGATATATGAGAAGATGTTAAAAATTTACCTTTTGAAGGTATAATTATTGTTATGGGAGGTGACTTTATGTAGATACTTCATGTTGTTTCTAGAGGTGTTCAAGCTGATATAATTGATGCCTCCTTAACTAAATCATATCTCTAGTGTCATTGTAAACTATTTGTACTCAAAAGAAACATGCTATTAGAGGTTAACACGAATTTTCAACATATTTCTGAAATGATTTTTCTAAATGGTTAGTGTACGTTGGGGATGAAAAATGTCAAGATATTTTTTCTACGATCCCAATAGCTGCTCATGGATTAACATTTCATCTGAAATATTGGTAGACATCAAACACATCATACAAGGCTTAGCTGATGAAGTGTACCCAAATATCTTTGGTAATTTCATGAATATTAGCTATTTGAAGGACCATGTGATTCAATAAGAAATGACGATGTCAATACAATTAATGATTTAATTATGGATAAGATACCTAGAGAATAAATGATTGCTTACAGTTCAGATAAGACAATGCCAATTATTGAAGATGGAACTTCCTCGATCGTTGACTATTCTATTAAGTATCTCAATTCTATAAATCTCCCCTGAATTCCAACAAGCATGTTAAAACTAAAAATTGGTGTGCCCTCTGATGAATCTCGTATTCATCATGCTAAAACTGATCATTTAGGCCCTGTTCCCCATCATTCACCTGTAATTAATCATTAATAGAGCATTATTAGCCATCATGCATGTGTGAATAATATCTGCATTTCATCATGCATAATTGCATTTTAAATCCCAAGTGTAAATTAGCCCAAAAAGTCGCTAACTTCTCATATTTTTAGTTAATTCATCCTAACTCCGATTGACCCCAAATCACCTCCATTGTGTAGATATTATTAACTTTATTAAATAAAAAATACAAAAAAATTAACCTCAATAAGTGTCAAATAATCCCAAAGTCAAATTTCACATCTGGCAGACTAAAATGAGCATATCTCCCACGTACAGTGTCCGATTTTGGTTTACTCACTTTTAAAGTACTCCATTTTCAAATACCTTCAAAACAAGACCAATTGCGTAAAATTCGGAGCTCATATGTGAAAGTTGGGTTTTGGGCCTCTTTTGCGCAGTTTGACTTTTTTGCTATTTTTTGACCTGAGTTTTTATGTACTTAATTAATCCTTTTAATTTTATTTATTTTTCATTTGTGTCCTTTGATGAAAGTTTTAATAAGAAACGCAAAAATCCAATTCCAGATCAAAACTGAAATCAAAGAAACTGACCAAGTCCAAGTGTCCGTTGTCTGTCTGTACGAAAATTGTGTGTTTCTTACTTTCATTTTATTTTCCTATTTTCTTATCTATTAAAAATAAAAAAAAAGATTAGTGTGTAATCAATTTTCTTATATTTTATCGTATTTTTTCTAGATTTTTTATCCTCTCTAAAACCACCAAAAAATACAAAATCTCAAAATTATGGTTTTCTATACACATGGAGAACCGCCAAAAATACCACTTCACACAAGTGACCTCTTTTGCTCCCAGGCCCTTCATAAAGGTTGTAGATATCGACAAGACGAACAACTTTCGTGAAGAAAATTTTTCGATCCGAGGTCATCTTCTATCTCTTTTACCCACTCTAAAATCTGAAATTTTTTGGTGCCACGTGGCAGCTCCAGGGCGTGCCATGTGGCACCCCGCTGTCCACTCTCGTCTGACCGCCCCCTCTCCCCAGGTCACGTGCTGCGCATGTGACCATCTTCTACCTCCAGCCGTTGCAACCCCCCCTGTCGTTTCTCCTTCTTCTCCATAACCGTCGCCGACCTCCTCCTTGTAACGCCCCCACCACCTTCGGGCGTTACAAAGCTGCTCTCCCTCATGCCTATAGAAACGCCTCCTCGCCAGCAGCTCCGACCATCCGCCATTATCCCCTAAGTCGGTGACAGCGACGTGGAGGGCGTGATCCAGAGGAAGTTTCACCTCTGCTGCCGCTCCTCCGGCGAGTGGCTGAGCTTCGCCGCGAACGCCCACGGCTGAGGCAAAGATCGAAAAGGCGTTGGCCTCTCCACACTTCCCAGGCGAACTCGACACAACCCCCATTATTTTTCTTCCATTTTGATCTCCTTCGTTGCAGGTAGACCGCCCCGCCACTTGCCAGCAGCTGCATACAGCTGCCCGGCCTACCATGACCTCGCCATCGACGGTCACGGCTCCCCACCCGTCGCTCCGCTCGCCTTGGGAGCCGCACCCGACATCAAGCCTCCAGGCACCCGTCCACCGCCTTCGGGTTCCTGGGCACCCGCCACAGCTGCTCCACCGCACCTTGGCCCTCTGCCTCGTGGCGCCGCCTCGCCGCCGCGTCTCCACCTCCGGCCGCCTCCGCCCTCGCGTCGTGTGTCAGCCGAGGGGCGGCTGCACCAGCTCCTCCGCCTCCTCGCAGAGGCGCCGCTCCGTCGCGCAGTCGCGCCTCTCCTCCATCGCCGCGCACCTCCGCCGTTCTCCCACCTCCCTCGCCACGCCATCAACCGTCGGATCGGGCAAATAGCCCTTGATCCGACGGTCCTCGAGCCGCCACGCGCCCTAGCCGAGCCTTGAGGCTCGGGAGCCCCGAGCCAGCCCCCGAACCATAGGCTCGGACGCCCGAGCCTCCAGCCCCGCTGATGAATACCCATTCATCACTCTTTATTCTTATATTTTAGCTACAAAAACCTATGCAAATGCATGTAGATATGTGTAAATAGGATTAGTTAGCAAAAGCATGCATGTTTGTAAAAATACATAATTAGCATGTTTTTGTGCAAAAATAAAAGAATAAAGAAGAAAAAGAAAAAGAGGGAAATATTTAGAATAAATATTGAGCAATCTAACCCAAGGGAGGGCTCAGCATGGGCCTGACCGCATAAAAGCCAAGTAGAGGGAGATAGGGGCTCATGTGCACATATTTATGTAAATAAATAAATAATATTTTTCCTCAACCAAAAATATGCTTGTATATATTTTGTATATATTTAGAAGCTATTAAAAAAAATATAAAAACTTAAAAAGCAAAAATGCAAAAATAACCTTTCACCATGTACATAGACCATCTTCTTTATTTATTTCACCTTGTAAATAACCTAATTTATTTTCAAACCTTTTTGTAAATATCTCTTTTTATGTTTTGTAAATAAAATAAATAAAAAGAAACAAGACAAAAATCAAATAAAAATTACAAAATTAAAAATACAAAAATATAGTGTATATATACCATGTATATAATTGTACATAAATAATTATTTAACCTATGTATATAAATAATAAAAATAAAATAAAAATAGCTTTTTATTCCTCATTTTATCCTATAAATAAATAAAATATAAAATAGGAATAAAAATGTATAAAAATAACTAATTAAAAATCAAAAATCAAAAATCAATACAGTGTATATATACCTATGTATAGCTACTATGTATATACCTTATTTTTATTTCCAAAAATTAATTAAAAATCACAAAAAAATAGAAAAAATTAAAACAAAAATATTTCATGTTTTAAGTTTTTGGAAATTCGGCCATTTAAAGGCCCAAAAAAATAAAATAAAAATTTCAGCCTTGGCGGGCTCTGATTGGTCCACGGGGGATTGTTGACCCCCGGTCAACACCTCCCCCAGGACCACCAGAGCCGCGGATCTGCTTTTGGACCCGATTTCTTGATTTTATCCCCACCAGATCCGACCTCCGAATCCGCTAACCCCGGGCTCTAATCCGAGCCTGATCTTTCCTGATCCACGCCCGGGGTGGGTTCTTGGGATCCGCGCTCCAAGCTTCTCGCCCGACTCCGATTTAGCCGGACCCCTAGCACTATATATCCCGAGCTCCGCCGCACTCCACTGTCATCTTTGGCTCTCCACCTTCACTCCCGTGACCTCCATTGCATTCAGCAAGGTGACAGCTTCCGTCTGCCGTGTTGCAGCGAGGAGGAGGGTGCCCGACCATCGATCCGGCAGCCGCGCGCCGCCGTGCTCCGCCACCCAGCTGGAGCTCGAGCCTCAGGCAGGGACGACCTTTGAGGCAAAGACCAGGAGCTAGCTAAGCTCCAGCATAGTCTTCCGCATCACCTAGGTACCTTCTTAGCTTAGCCATTTAGCTTAATTTTTGTTTTCGCCCAAATCATACCTTCGACGTGTTCCTCTGATTCCGGCATCATCGCACACTTTCTCGATCATCGGAGCACACGCTCACCTTCACCATCCTCCCACACACGTTCTACGCCCACTCATTCAACCCAGCTCGCCCCGGAGCTGGGAGTCGAGCTCCTCCATCCCCAGCTCGCCGGAGCTCATCCGTTCCGACCCCCAGTTCACCTTCACCCCGCTTCTTTGGGTTGAGGCACTTTGCCCTCGACCCGCGAAGCTCCTGGCGTGTTTTGCAGGTCAGAAGGAGGGCATCTGAGCCCCCCTCGCATCAGGTCCAGGAGCCCACCGCCGCCGAGCTCGCCGGAGCCCCTCCAGGGCTCGGGTGGGCCATCGGACAGTACCAGCAGCTGCGGGACGCCGTCGCCTATCTTCCCCGATCATCAGGAGCAGCTGAGGAGGACTGCAGCTCACGCACGAGGCCGGCGAAGCTCGCCGGTGGAGTGTTCTTCCACCATCCTCCAGCGCCGTCCGATCAGCCCCCGCTCTCAGTTTGCATCGCCACCGTTCGTTCTTCGAGGAGCAGCAGCCGTCGATGATCTTGAGGGGCTGATCCTGACCGTTGTAGCAGAGAAAGGGAACCACAGCACCTGATCCGTTCGATCTTCCACGTGGTGCCCTCAGCACCGTCGATCGGCCCGAGTCCGAGCAGAGAGAGAGGCGCCACCATCCAGAGCCGTTAGATCTTCCACGTGGCGCGAATCCGGCCGTCGATGAATAAAGGGGTAATTTACTTAGGGCCCCCTCTTAGTTTGTCTTTTTATTTTTAGTCCTGTAAATAGTTTAGAACTTTTATTTACGTAGGGTAATTTGCACTGTGGACCTTGTGCTTGTTGTTATTTGCTTTTATGCCCCTGTGTATGTGATCTCACGTGCTTCGCCACGTGCCTTGTCTGGGCTTTTTACATCTTTGATCCTGTAGTTCTGTTGGGTTAATGAATGAATGATAACTTTTTGGTAATTGCATTTATGCCCCCGTGAGTGTTGTTTATGCGCATGTGCGGATTTTAGTGGGATTTTTGCATCCAAGCCCCTGGACTTTTGGTACGAGTTACCATAAGGTCCAGAAACTTGGTTTTTATTACCAAAAGGCCCCTGAGTGCCCTAGCCACGCGCCACGCGCGTGACTTGCTGGGATTTTTGCACCTTGGCCCCCAGACTTTAGGGTATTTGCACTTACGTCCCTGTGCACAGTGCCCCCTCTTCGATTTTTGAATAAATATCAAATCACCTCCAAATTCGATGAAAATTTGACACATGGCTCCTGCCATGTTGTTGGATTTTTGAGAATTTTTGAGGACATTTTTGATTTTATTTAGTATTTTTAAAAAATTCAAAAATCTACTTTTTAGCTACTGTCTAGGTTTAAAAATACCAAAAAAATATAAAATCACCCCCAAAAATTCTAAAAAAATTAGGTTCTGTTGTTTGCTTGTTGTTTGATTTTCTAGCCAATTTTGGCTATTTTTCATCACTTAAAAACCCTAAAAATTGAAAAACACCTAAAAACTCATAAAAATTATAATAAATAATCTAAAATTCCAAAAACAATAATTAGGATGCCTGAATTTTCCTTATTCTTTCTAGATTACAGGAAAATTACCTCCAAGGCCTGTTGAGATCCTTAAATATTTTATTTTTGGGTCTTAAGCCTTGCTGGACAGTACCTTTCCTTTTTAGCATTGTTTGATTTTTAGAAAATAATTTACCCATTAGAAAAATATCAAAAATTCACCAAAAACACTTAAAAACATAAAAAACATAAAAACAATTTTTCCTTAATTTTTGCTTTATTTTTGGTGTGTCAAATAATTTGCCTAAGTGTGTTGATATTTGTGTTCTTTTATTTTCTCTATCTTTTAAAAATCAAAAAAATATAAAAACAATTAAAAATCACTAAAAAACACTTTTCTTTTATTTTACTTTATTTTTACTACTTCGTAGGCCCTAGGCCAATCCGTGCTCCTTGTGTTCGACCCTGGGAGCTATACCAGGTTAATCACATAGCGAGACCGCTCTTCTTCGTTTTGATTGATTTGATTTATTCTGAGTGGTTTATTTTTCTTGATACACGCATTCGAGTGACTGAGGTCGCAACGACCTCATTTCCATACCTTCACCTCAGTTGTTCGGGATTTTTTTTTCGTGTAATCAGAATGGCGCCGTTGCCGGGGAGAACGGCTTAGTAGTATTTTTGTTTTTATTTTCGTTTTTGTTTTCGCGGTTTTTCGCGGCTCTTCGGAGCTCGCGGATTTTCGCGGCTTTTGTATTTAGTTTCCTTTTTGTTCTATTTTGTTTTATTTTGATTTTCTTTCTTTTTGTTTTATTTTGTGTGATTATTTTATTTCCATTTTTGCACATATACCCTCATTATTAATTTCATTTATTTTTCTCATTATTTGATTATTGTTTATTGGTCTGACCACTTTTCCTGTCTTCTTGCGAGGGCCCGAGGACCGCGGAGGCAACTTTCGAGGAGCCGGTGCAGCCGCAAGACTCGGAGGCGGCTTCTTTCTTTACGAAGCCGCAGGAGAGAGCGAGAGGAGAGAGTTGAGGGGGAGAGGAATTAGGATAGTTTTATTTCAGTTCATTTATTATTATTTGTAATAATACAGGGACAGGCCTTTCTGAGACTCTTAGGCACTTAGATCGTAGCGGGTCTGTTTCGCCGAGCACCGGCGTGCTCGGGGGACCCATTAGGACCCCTCGGTTTTTCGCGGCTTTTATCGCGGATTTCTTTTTATTTTCTTACTGTCATTTGCCGGTTTTTCGCGATTTTTGCTCAAGCCCCTAGATTTAGGACTTTGTGGTGATTGTGCCGTAGTTGAGTAGGATCCAAACACCTAAGGCTTATCTGTTCCTATAGAGCGTAATGGGACCTACTTAAAATAAATAATAAAAATAACCGACTCGCTAGCCTCCGTAGCCTACGCGCCGAGAGCCCTTCCTGTAAAGCACACTCCTACCCCCGATTTGTCGGGCAGGGGAGGGAAGGGCCAAGACCGGACCTTTTGGCTTGGAGGTCGGTGACCGGTTAGACGGTTCATCGCTAGAAAGTGCTCGTTTAGGACTCGGCTTTTACCGTTGCATCATATAGCTTAGTTTACTTTCTGTCTTTTAATTTATGCGCGGATCACTCTGCATGTAGAGAGCTGGAGGCAGGTATGCTTTTCTGACTTTGCATGCATCATTGATTTCTCGTGCATCGGCTTTTTCGACTTCTCCCCCCGTTTTTGGACTTAATAACCAGGAGAACCGAAAAATTCGTTAGGCGTTTTTGTTTGCATTGAAAAATACCTAAAAAAGTGTAACCATAAAATTGGGACTGCTAAAACTATTGACCTTAAAACTCGCTCACCCTAAAAATTCTGTCTTGGGGAGAGCAACCCCCTCATTGCTTGGTTTGTATGTGCGAGAGAGTGACCCGAACACTAGGTAGAGCCCCCCGTTGCTATACTTGACTGACTACCGACTCTTCCGTGCGGGCCAGTCGGTTGGGTTAGCAGCGGATATCCCAACAGGTCACGTAATCGCTCTGATATCTTGATTGTTCACCAAATAAAATAGACAAGATAATTTGACTGAACTTTCACGGTCGTCAGCTCGTGTTGTGTTGGTGAACCGGGGGTTTGTTTTTCGATCATAGTTTTTCCAGATCTCATCCGCCCTACTCGCCAGATCGAGATGATGGGTAGACGATCTCTTAGGCAGCCTCTGGCTGCACCGCTTTCGGGCGCGTCTACCACATCATCTAGGTTGGCTCGCGAGAGCTCAGACCCGCTCTCCGAGCCCGAGTATGACTCCACCCTGTTCCCCCTTGACCCCCTTTCTGATCTACCCGAGAGACCTGAGCCCGAGGAGAGACTTATTCATTTGACAGCACCTGAGTTGGGCTCCTTCGATTTTGCAGACGTCGCGATGGCCGACAGTTCTGACGATCACTCCCGCAGACCAGAGCACTTTGTACTAGACCAGGGAGCGATCAACTCCACCCTGATCGCACAGTTAGAGACAGTCCAGCAGCAGCTCCACGATCAGGGAGCTTTTATGATAGAGATGAGGCGTGAGATGGAGAGGCTCAGAGCAGAGAGAGATGCACAGAGCGAGCCCGAGGAGATCCCCGATGAGGCACAGGCACAGGCACGAGCCGCAGCAGCAGCAGCAGCAGCAGCCGCGGCCGCCGCCGCAGCGGCAGCAGCCGCAGGAGGAGCAGGACCACCGAGACCGATGCGGGATTTACACAATCCCGGATCTACACTGATGCACCACTGGGTGGTGGTTCCGGCTATCGTGGGGGACTTCAAGTTCCCCCCGAACACCTTGTAGATGCTTCCGCGGTTCCATGGACTGGCTACAGAGGAGCCCCATCTCCACCTACAGGAGTTTCTCATGATTTGCAGTACTGTCCACGACAGGCATGTGGACCAGGATACCATACGGATGATTGCCTTCCCCTTCTCACTGGCAGATAGAGCAGCCACCTGGCTGAAGCATTTGGGGAGATTCGTATACACTTGGGAGCAGCTCCGCACCGAGTACTTGAACAAGTACTATCCACTCGGGCGGACGAATGCAGCGAGGGCCCTGATCAGCAACTTCTCCATGTTCCCCAACGAGCAGTTCCACGAGGCTTGGGAGAGGTTCAGGGAGCTTTTGGACAGATGCCCACACCACGATATCACGAAGCCGAACCTAGTTCAGAGCTTTTTCAGTGGGTTGTCACCAGAGCTACAGGGCCTGGTGAACGCTTCTTGTGGCGGGTCCTACTTCGCCAAGGACCACGACCAGGTCTGGGCTATTTTTGAGGAGATGGCAGAGAACTACATGGTTATGTCCCAGACCCGGCTCTACACCCAGAAGACCCAGCCACATCAGCCAGGACCCGTGCAGTACCAGAGGATAGCACGGGTAGATGCAGGTCCATCTAGTACGTCCGCAGCCACAGCAGCAGCACAGTTAGAGTCGTCAGCTGCGGACATGGGCATCATCAGCGAGAAGCTGGACCGCATGGAGCTGATAGAGAAGAAGCAGTGCCAGAGCATAGCACAGATGGATCAGATGGCACAGGTCTTGAGCGACCTGAAGACACAGCTCATGTGTCTCCACGAGGCACAGACGGCTTCTCAGCCCCGTCTTCAGTCGCGAGGCGACACCGGCCACAGCAGCAGCTCGTCCCAGCGCTCCAGCACCCCAGTGCAGCCTAGACAGGTTCACATTGTACAGGCGGAGCCGTACCAGCAGCCGCAACCCACCTTGCAGTCACCACCATCTCCAGAGATGCAGATGGTGGTCTACCAGCCGGATCAGCCATTGGCAGTACTACCCCCAGCCCCTTTTGATGCCGAGCCGTTGATGGATGTCAACGGGATTTGGTACGACCGTCCCCAGCCTGGGATCCGACGAGACCATCCCGGATTCAGGTGGGGGAGTGGTGGTGCCCAGCCCCAGCAGCAGCCGTCAGGACAGGGAGGGCAGTACTCCCAGCCGAGAGACCATCACCAGCCGCAGCAGCAGCCCCCAGCGTATCACCAGCAGTCGTCTTACGGTCCTCGTCCCTATCAGCAGCAGGGACAGTCTTGGAGACGTGAGCAGCAGGCTCACCAGGGATACCAGCACCAGCAACACCCTCCATCCTACCCCTCTTACCCTTACCAGCAGCCACAACCTCATCCATAGAGAGGCCACCCGTCGGGCTCCCATGAGAGCCCCGCTTTGGATGACATCACCCGCCTCCTCACGGACCAGCAGGCGACATTCCGACGGGAGATGGACGAGTTCCGCCAGGAGTTGCGGGACCTGGTGAGAGGGAAGGCCGCCATACCCGCCCAGATAGAGCCGAACCCGAACAATCTCAAGCGGAAGTCTGAGCAGGTAGTACATACTGAGTTAACCACTCCTAGCGATCCATTTGATGATACTTCTTCAGATCTGTTTGATGTTGATTTTGCCACGCTTAGGAGCGGTAGGACCCCAGCCGGCGGCGGCGCCTCAGCTGAGCACCATCCCGAGGCGCCACAGGAGGAGGAGGAGAGCGGTACTGAGGCCGCTCCAGATGATGACGGTGGTACTGATGCCACCAAGGATGCTGATCCCACCGGCGGTACTAAGGCCGCCACTTCACCAGATCTAGGAGGTGGTACTGATGCCACCCATGCAGCCGAGCCAGCCCGCGGTACTGATGCCGCGAGACGTCTACCTTCAGCAGCAGCAGCAGAGCAGCCCGTCCGTGGTGGTACTGAGGCCACCGGTGTTTGTAGAGAGAGTTCTGATGTTTTTCCTCGTGGTCATGTATCTCAGAATTCTGATATTAATAAAGGAAAAGGTTTACTTTCTTTTGGTCCCACTGTGGTGCCTGATGTATGTGTGGATCCGGTCCTTGAACCGCGTAGATCTTTTCCTAGTCCTTCATCTGAGAAGGACCCAGTGATCCCCTTCCCTAGAGCCCTTCAGATGGGGAAGGGGAAGAAAAATGATCCAAAAAAAAGAGAGCTTGAGGAGTTCAGCCAGAGCATGATAGACCGATTCCACATCCAGCTGACCCTCCAGGAGGCTTTGCAGCACATCCCCCTTCTCCAGAGATCTTTGAGAGAGAGGACTACAGTCAGGAGGAGGAGGAGGAACCACACTTCAGAGATACATGTGCTGACCAAAGCCACGTGCTTCGCGATCCAGAACCGACTACCTGCCAAGAGGCCAGATTCAGGGGCCCCGTATGTCAGATGCCAGATTAGTGAGCAGTGGTTCGATCGTACTCTTTTAGATAGCGGATCGTCGATTAACCTTCTTCCGGCAGCCCTTCTCGACCGCTTCGAGTTGGGCACTCTTCGACAGAGCAGGACAGTCCTTCAGTTCGCTGATCGATCTGTCAAGAGGCCGAAGGGGTTATTACGAGACGTTATCGTCACGATTCAGGGTTTGCAATTCCCCGTGGACTTCGTAGTGTTGGACATGGAGATCCCTGAGTCAGTGACCGATACCCCCATCATCCTTGGTCGTCCGTTCTTGGCCACAGCCAAGGCGGTGACTGATCATGATAGCGGGAAGGTGTACTTTCGCGTCCAGGGCGAGAGTATACAAATAGAGACGGTCGAGGACTACAGAGCCAGATCTAGATCCCGCTCAGATGCCAGTACCGATTCAGAGCAGCTGACAGACGCAGAGCCAGACATCCACCAGGACTGTGATTTTGTGATCACAGATGATGAGGCAGCTTGGGCAGACCTTGATACACAGACCGCCCTCTCACTTTCAGACACAGCTGATGCAGAGATGATGGCAGAGGAGAGTCTGGAGAGCACAGACCTGGTTCAGGATACCATTGCGGCAGCAGAGCCGGTCCTTGATCGCAGCACGATGATTTGTGATGGTGGTGCTGATGCCACCTTGTTTCCCGATGGTACTGATGCCACCGTTTCTGATACAGATCCCTCGGATTCAGAGTCTGATTGGGCCGATTGCTATGATCAGATGCCAGACTCGAGTCCAGCTGAGCCTAGAGATGAGGAGGAGGTAGATGCAGAGCAGAGTAGAGACAGTGCAGTTGAGCAGCCTTCTCCCGATCCAGTTTGCGAGAGTACACTTTCACTTTCCCAGGCAGATTTGGCAGACCTTGCAGCGTTCACTCAGTTTCTTCCACAGCCAGATTTGCCGGCACCCAGCATTCCAGAGCTGAAGCCGCTCCCTACTTCGCTGAAGTATCGATTCCTTGCAGGCGATCCAGAGTTGTACCCAGTCATCATCTCCGCCGAGTTGACTGGAGAGCAGGAATCCCGTTTGATGGGGGTTCTTGAAAAGAACCGCAAGGCGATCGGATGGAGCGTAGCAGATCTCCATGGGATTAGTCCATCAGTGTGCTCCCACCACATCTATCTCGAGGACAGGGCGAAGCCGTCGCGTGAGTTCCAGCGGCGTCTGAACCCCAACCTGAGAGAGGTTGTCATGAAGGAAATATCGAAGTGGTGGGGTGCAGGTTTTATTTATCCCATTTCCGACTCCAAGTGGGTCAGCCCCTTGCATGTGGTGCCCAAGAAGACGGGCATCACGACTGTGATCAGTGAGTCGGGAGAGGAGATTGCTACACGAGTACCCACCTCTTGGAGGGTTTGTGTTGACTACAGGAGACTCAACCAAGCCACCAAGAAGGACCATTTCCCCCTGCCTTTAATTGACCAGATCATTGAGAGACTGGCAGGGAAGAGCCATTATTGCTTCCTGGATGGGTACTCGGGCTACAACCAAGTGGCCATCGCTCTTGAGGATCAGGAGAAGACCACCTTTACCTGTCCCTTCGGCACATACGCTTTTCGACGCATGCCATTTGGGCTATGCAACGCCCCTGCGACTTTTCAGAGGTGCATGCTGTCGATCTTTTCGGACATGGTAGGGGAGTGCCTTGAGGTCTTCATGGATGATTTCTCGATCTACGGCGACGGATTTAATTCTTGTCTTGACTGCCTAGATCGAGTACTTCAGCGATGTATTGAGTATCACTTGGTGCTATCTTGGGAGAAGAGTCACTTCATGGTGACTCAAGGGACGGTGCTTGGCCACATCATCTCCAACAGGGGCATGGAGGTTGATCCGGCCAAGGTTGATGTCATTAGGAAACTCACACCGCCGTCCAATCTGAGGCAGTTACGGTCATTTCTGGGGCACGTTGGATTTTACAGGAGATTCATTCACGATTTTAGCAGGATTGCCCGACCGTTGACAGACCTCTTGACGAAAGACACCGAGTTCCTTGTTGATGACAAGTGTCTTTCGTCGTTTGCTACTCTCCAGCAGTGCGTTATTGAGGCTCCTGTCCTCCAGCCACCTGATTGGTCTCTCCCATTCGAGATCATGACGGACGCCTCCGATTTTGCCGTAGGGGCAGTGCTGGGACAGAGGAGGGATGGAGTACCATTTGCTATACACTACGCTAGCCGCACATTGGATTCCGCCCAGCGGAGTTATACAGTCACAGAGAAGGAGATGCTAGCCGTAGTATTTGCCCTGGATAAGTTCAGATCATATATCATTGGATCCAGAGTGACTTTGTTTACAGATCACACCGCCATCAGGTACCTCATGGCAAAGAAGGATGCCAAGGCCAGATTGACTAGATGGATCCATCTACTCCAGGAGTTCGACATTGAGATCAAGGATAAGCCTGGAGTCAAGAATGTGGTGGCGGACCACCTATCCCGATTAGAGCAGCCTGAGGAGACTGAGCAGATTGATCCTATCAGAGACACCTTCCCAGATGAGGCGATCCTTGCTATCGCCTCACTCCCATGGTATGCCGATATTGTGAACTTTCTCGTTGCTGGGAAAGTCCCACAAGATTGGCCCAGGCAGAGGCTTGAAACCTTCCTTGCGAAGGCCAAGTCTTACCACTGGGAGGATCCCATCCTTTACCACGAAGGAGGGGATAGCGTCTGGCGTCGGTGTATTCCTCAGGAGGAACACCATAGCGTCCTCACTTACTGCCACAAGCTTGAGGCAGGAGGACATCATTCTGGGAGGAGAACGACACAGAAAGTGCTCCAATCCGGCTTGTGGTGGCCTACCCTCTTCAAGGACTCAGATGAGTTCGTGAGAGGTGTACTGACTGTCAGAGGATGGGCACTTGTGGACAGCGTGATATGATGCCGATGCAGCCCATTCACTTCTGTGAGGTATTTGACGCATGGGGCATCGATTTCATGGGTCCATTCCCTAAGAGTCAGGGATTCGAGTACATTCTGTTGGCCGTAGATTATGTGAGTCGTTGGGTGGAGGCTATCCCCGCCCGAGCCGCTGATGCGAGGACAGTTTGCAGATTTTTGAGGAAGCATATCATCACGCGGTTCGGGGTTCCACGAGTTCTTATTTCTGATGGGGGATCTCACTTCATCAACGACCAGGTGAAGGCACTTGCTAGCGAGTTCGGCATAGACCATCGTGTTGCTACACCGTACCATCCACAGACGAATGGTCTAGCCGAAGTGTCGAATAGGGAGATCAAGACTATTCTGCAGAAAGTCGTCCGCCCTAACCGAAAGGATTGGTCACAGCTATTGGACTCGGTCTTGTGGGCATATAGGACGTCTTTCAAGACACCTTTGGGCACATCTCCCTTTCGCCTCGTATATGGCAAGCCTTGTCACCTACCTGTTGAGCTGAGGCACAAGTCACTTTGGGCAGTCACAGACATACTGATGGATCCAGATGGTATAGGAGACCAGAGGAGGGCAGAGCTAGCTGCCCTGGAGGAGCTTAGAGATGCAGCTTTCCCAAGCAGCCTACATTATAAGGAGAGAGTCAAGGAGTGGCATGATTCTCATATCAGCCACAAACATTTTGAGATTGGACAGAGAGTATGGCTGTTTGATGCGAGGCTTAGACTATTTCCAGGGAAGCTACAGAGCAAATGGAAAGGACCTTATCTGGTTCGGAAGGTACACGACAACGGTAGCATCGATATATCTGAGTTGTCTTCTGAGAGTACCTTCCGAGTGAACGGCCAGCGGCTCAAGCCATTTCTAGATCATGAGCCGCGGGTCGTTGATCTTGCCCCTATTCATTTCGCGTGAGATGTGGTCTTTGACTCACATCTAATGCATCTCACGCCTGAGCTTTACTGATCCTCCGCTGTACATAGATCCAGATGTCCATATCAGCACATTCTTTAGTCCCACATCCCTTTCTTCATCTTATGATTATGCTATACTTAGGGTGTACTTTACCCTAAGTATAGGGGGGATGTGAGACCTTTCGGGTATTTCTTTTGTTTCTGTCTACCCCTGTTTTGCTGCCTATACTTAGGGGCATTTCACCCTAAGTATAGGGGGGTAGACCCTGTACATTCTCTACTCGGTTTTCCCTTCGTGTACAACCTGATATACTTAGGATTACTTGATCCTAAGTATAGGGGGAAGACCCGAGTCCCTCTTGATTTTTCATCTCCTTTTGTATAGCCTTTCTTTTCACTTCCCTATACATAGCACGAGTTATGTCTTCTTCATCGCTCTTGACTCCGAGGACATCGTTCGAGCTAAGTATAGGGGGGTGTGTATATATTTCATATATACTTTAGCCATAACTCGTACTTTGTGTGAGGGTGTTAATAAAAATGGCTAAAAACCACAAAAATTAAAAATTTTTTCATGTACATAATCTTCTTTTATTTGCACATACATAGCTAGTGTACAAATTATTTTTGTAAAAATGATTTCAAAAATCTTTTGTGTGTAAAGCTTGTGTAAATATTTTTGTATCAAAATTATGTATATAGTACAAAATTTTTCCAAAATGTTTTGAAAATCAAAAGTTTGCAAAAATCTTGTGTAAATGTGTGTAAATACCTTTTTGCAAAACTTGCACTTCATGCATCATCATTCATGATTTCAAAACATTTTTCAAAAATTTTGCATGATTGTAAAATTTGTGTAAATATGCATCTTTTTGTACATATGTATATAGTTTTTCTGGATGATAGTTGATCTTTAAACTAGCCTGGAATCAAATTGAGAAATGGAGCTTGATTAAGATCTTAATCCACCTAATTTCTAAGAGGAACCTTATAGGGCTTAGGTTTAAGGCTTTTCAGGTCCATGGTGACTTAATTCTTTGAGTCCACTAGGCTATGATCACATGTCATCTCAATGAGCCTAAGTAGAGCACTTAACAACAACACATGACTCATATAGATTATGGCTTTACTTGGACAACCGCACTATGCACCGAGCTCTCTACGGATGAGGTGGTGAGGAGGCAGTCTTCCTTGGCTTGGGGTAGCATATGAGGGTAGTACTTCTAGGCGGAACCTCTCTTCTTCATTTAGTGAAGGAAGTGCGTCTCAACTTGGTCTGGTTGCCATGAAGTCTAACGACGGGAGTTGTGGGTTGCAATAAAGCTTCAAAAGAGGGATAGTCTACTGGCTCAAGAGGAAAAACTCCTTGTATATATGCTGCACATGTACATGTTGTATAGATGCACTCGAAAAAAAAAATGCAAAAAGAAAAGAACTCCAAAAAAGTGGTGGGTCTGAGAGAAAATGATAATCCCACCGGAGTATGTATATAAGTGCAATAAGCAAAGCTTGGTTTCATGATCCACCTGTTGTAGCTTGCAGCAGGGAGACTTGGCTACACTGGTCAAGCTCCCAAGGGTACTTGGCTACACTGGCCTTGACCCATTCTCTTCTTTCCCCTCTTCTTGAGCCGGTTGTACTTGAACTTAGAAGGGAATACCCCGCTCCTCGAGGAAAGAGTGGCCAGATTGAGGTCATAGAGTTACCTTGTTGGGGAGGGTTGTCAAGTTGCCATTTCTGAGGTGGAGAGCTTAGACCTCACTTTCACAGGACAAGAAAAGATTCATGGTCTTCAGGGTTTGTAGTTGATGACTTGTTCTGATCTGGAGCATTGAGGAGTCTTGGTTATAGAATAGTGGAACTTAGAGGCTGTTAGGTTTTAAGCTTGAGTCTAAATAAGGTTCCGACACATAAATAATCCAAAGATCTGATTAAGCTCCATACCTCAATTTAATGAAGGCAAGTTTAATAATCAACCTTGATCCATGTACATTCTCTTTTTCTTTTTCTATCTTTCTTTTTCACTTCTTTTTCAAATAAGTGTTTGCTAAGGGACTAGCAAAGTATAGTATAGGGGGGTGATGAATACCCATTCATCACTCTTTATTCTTATATTTTAGCTACAAAAACCTATGCAAATGCATGTAGATATGTGTAAATAGGATTAGTTAGCAAAAGCATGCATGTTTGTAAAAATACATAATTAGCATGTTTTTGTGCAAAAATAAAAGAATAAAGAAGAAAAAGAAAAAGAGGGAAATATTTAGAATAAATATTGAGCAACCTAACCCAAGGGAGGGCTCAGCATGGGCCTGACCGCATAAAAGCCAAGTAGAGGGAGATAGGGGCTCATGTGTACATATTTATGTAAATAAATAAATAATATTTTTCCTCAACCAAAAATATGCTTGTATATATTTTGTATATATTTAGAAGCTATTAAAAAAATATAAAAACTTAAAAAGCAAAAATGCAAAAATAACCTTTCACCATGTACATAGACCATCTTCTTTATTTATTTCACCTTGTAAATAACCTAATTTATTTTCAAACCTTTTTGTAAATATCTCTTTTTATGTTTTGTAAATAAAATAAATAAAAAGAAACAAGACAAAAATCAAATAAAAATTACAAAATTAAAAATACAAAAATATAGTGTATATATACCATGTATATAATTGTACATAAATAATTATTTAACCTATGTATATAAATAATAAAAATAAAATAAAAATAGCTTTTTATTCCTCATTTTATCCTATAAATAAATAAAATATAAAATAGGAATAAAAATGTATAAAAATAACTAATTAAAAATCAAAAATCAAAAATCAATACAGTGTATATATACCTATGTATAGCTACTATGTATATACCTTATTTTTATTTCCAAAAATTAATTAAAAATTACAAAAAAATAGAAAAAATTAAAACAAAAATATTTCATGTTTTAAGTTTTTGGAAATTCGGCCATTTAAAGGCCCAAAAAAATAAAATAAAAATTTCAGCCTTGGCGGGCTCTGATTGGTCCACGGGGGATTGTTGACCCCCGGTCAACACCTCCCCCAGGACCACCAGAGCCGCGGATCTGCTTTTGGACCCGATTTCTTGATTTTATCCCCACCAGATCCGACCTCCAAATCCGCTAACCCCGGGCTCTAATCCGAGCCTGATCTTCCCTGATCCACGCCCGGGGTGGGTTCTTGGGATCCGCGCTCCAAGCTTCTCGCCCGACTCCGATTTAGCCGGACCCCTAGCACTATATATCCCGAGCTCCACCGCACTCCACTGTCATCTTTGGCTCTCCACCTTCACTCCCGTGACCTCCATTGCATTCAGCAAGGTGACAGCTTCCGTCTGCCGTGTTGCAGCGAGGAGGAGGGTGCCCGACCATCGATCCGGCAGCCGCGCGCCGCCGTGCTCCGCCACCCAGCTGGAGCTCGAGCCTCAGGCAGGGACGACCTTTGAGGCAAAGACCAGGAGCTAGCTAAGCTCCAGCATAGTCTTCCGCATCACCTAGGTACCTTCTTAGCTTAGCCATTTAGCTTAATTTTTGTTTTCTCCCAAATCATACCTTCGACGTGTTCCTCTGATTCCGGCATCATCGCACACTTTCTCGATCATCGGAGCACACGCTCACCTTCACCATCCTCCCACGCACGTTCTACGCCCACTCATTCAACCCAGCTCGCCTCGGAGCTGGGAGTCGAGCTCCTCCATCCCCAGCTCGCCGGAGCTCATCCGTTCCGACCCCCAGTTCACCTTCACCCCGCTTCTTTGGGTCGAGGCACTTTGCCCTCGACCCGCGAAGCTCCTGGCGTGTTTTGCAGGTCAGAAGGAGGGCATCTGAGCCCCCCTCGCATCAGGTCCAGGAGCCCACCGCCGCCGAGCTCGCCGGAGCCCCTCCAGGGCTCGGGTGGGCCATCGGACAGTACCAGCAGCTGCGGGACGCCGTCGCCTATCTTCCCCGATCATCAGGAGCAGCTGAGGAGGACTGCAGCTCACGCACGAGGCCGGCGAAGCTCGCCGGTGGAGTGTTCTTCCACCATCCTCCAGTGCCGTCCGATCAGCCCCCGCTCCCAGTTTGCATCGCCACCGTCCGTTCTTCGAGGAGCAGCAGCCGTCGATGATCTTGAGGGGCTGATCCTGACCGTTGTAGCAGAGAAAGGGAACCACAGCACCTGATCCGTTCGATCTTCCACGTGGTGCCCTCAGCACCGTCGATCGGCCCGAGTCCGAGCAGAGAGAGAGGCGCCACCATCCAGAGCCGTTAGATCTTCCACGTGGCGCGAATCCGGCCGTCGATGAATAAAGGGGTAATTTACTTAGGGCCCCCTCTTAGTTTGTCTTTTTATTTTTAGTCCTGCAAATAGTTTAGAACTTTTATTTACGTAGGGTAATTTGCACTGTGGACCTTGTGCTTGTTGTTATTTGCTTTTATGCCCCTGTGTATGTGATCTCACGTGCTTCGCCACGTGCCTTGTCTGGGCTTTTTACATCTTTGATCCTGTAGTTCTGTTGGGTTAATGAATGAATGATAACTTTTTGGTAATTGCATTTATGCCCCCGTGAGTGTTGTTTATGCGCATGTGCGGATTTTAGTGGGATTTTTGCATCCAAGCCCCTGGACTTTTGGTACGAGTTACCATAAGGTCCAGAAACTTGGTTTTTATTACCAAAAGGCCCCTGAGTGCCCTAGCCACGCGCCACGCGCGTGACTTGCTGGGATTTTTGCACCTTGGCCCCCAGACTTTAGGGTATTTGCACTTACGTCCCTGTGCACAGTGCCCCCTCTTCGATTTTTGAATAAATATCAAATCACCTCCAAATTCGATGAAAATTTGACACATGGCTCCTGCCATGTTGTTGGATTTTTGAGAATTTTTGAGGACATTTTTGATTTTATTTAGTATTTTTAAAAAATTCAAAAACCTACTTTTTAGCTACTGTCTAGGTTTAAAAATACCAAAAAAATATAAAATCACCCCCAAAAATTCTAAAAAAATTAGGTTCTGTTGTTTGCTTGTTGTTTGATTTTCTAGCCAATTTTGGCTATTTTTCATCACTTAAAAACCCTAAAAATTGAAAAACACCTAAAAACTCATAAAAATTATAATAAATAATCTAAAATTCCAAAAACAATAATTAGGGTGCCTGAATTTTCCTTATTCTTTCTAGATTACAGGAAAATTACCTCCAAGGCCTGTTGAGATACTTAAATATTTTATTTTTGGGTCTTAAGCCTTACTGGACAGTACCTTTCCTTTTTATCATTGTTTGATTTTTAGAAAATAATTTACCCATTAGAAAAATATCAAAAATTCACCAAAAACACTTAAAAACATAAAAAACATAAAAACAATTTTTCCTTAATTTTTGCTTTATTTTTGGTGTGTCAAATAATTTGCCTAAGTGTGTTGATATTTGTGTTCTTTTATTTTCTCTATCTTTTAAAAATCAAAAAAATATAAAAACAATTAAAAATCACTAAAAAACACTTTTCTTTTATTTTACTTTATTTTTACTACTTCGTAGGCCCTAGGCCAATCCGTGCTCCTTGTGTTCGACCCTGGGAGCTATACCAGGTTAATCACATAGCGAGACCGCTCTTCTTCGTTTTGATTGATTTGATTTATTCTGAGTGGTTTATTTTTCTTGATACACGCATTCGAGTGACTGAGGTCGCAACGACCTCATTTCCATACCTTCACCTCAGTTGTTCGGGATTTTTTTTCGTGTAATCAGAATGGCGCCGTTGCCGGGGAGAACGGCTGAGTAGTATTTTTGTTTTTATTTTCGTTTTTGTTTTCGCGGTTTTTCGCGGCTCTTCGGAGCTCGCGGCTTTTCACGGCTTTTGTATTTAGTTTCCTTTTTGTTCTATTTTGTTTTATTTTGATTTTCTTTCTTTTTGTTTTATTTTGTGTGATTATTTTATTTCCATTTTTGCACATATACCCTCATTATTAATTTCATTTATTTTTCTCATTATTTGATTATTGTTTATTGGTCTGACCACTTTTCCTGTCTTCTTGCGAGGGCCCGAGGACCGCGGAGGTGACTTTCGAGGAGCCGGTGCAGCCGCAAGACTCGGAGGCGGCTTCTTTCTTTACGAAGCCGCAGGAGAGAGCGAGAGGAGAGAGTTGAGTGGGAGAGGAATTAGGATAGTTTTATTTCAGTTCATTTATTATTATTTGTAATAATACAGGGACAGGCCTTTCTGAGACTCTTAGGCACTTAGATCGTAGCAGGTCTGTTTCGCCGAGCACCGCGTGCTCGGGGGACCCATTAGGACCCCTCGGTTTTTCGCGGCTTTTATCGCGGATTTCTTTTTATTTTCTTACTGTCATTTGCCGGTTTTTCGCGATTTTTGCTCGAGCCCCTAGATTTAGGACTTTGTGGTGATTGTGCCGTAGTTGAGTAGGATCCAAACACCTAAGGCTTATCTGTTCCTATAGAGCGTAATGGGACCTACTTAAAATAAATAATAAAAATAACCGACTCGCTAGCCTCCGTAGCCTACGCGCCGAGAGCCCTTCCTGTAAAGCGCACTCCTACCCCCGATTTGTCGGGCAGGGGAGGGAAGGGCCAAGACCGGACCTTTTGGCTTGGAGGTCGGTGACCGGTTAGACGGTTCATCGCTAGAAAGTGCTCGTTTAGGACTCGGCTTTTACCGTTGCATCATATAGCTTAGTTTACTTTCTGTCTTTTAATTTATGCGCGGATCACTCTGCATGTAGAGAGCTGGAGGCAGGTACGCTTTTCTGACTTTGCATGCATCATTGATTTCTCGTGCATCGGCTTTTTCGACTTCTCCCCCCGTTTTTGGACTTAATAACCAGGAGAACCGAAAAATTCGTTAGGCGTTTTTGTTTGCATTGAAAAATACCTAAAAAAGTGTAACCATAAAATTGGGACTGCTAAAACTATTGACCTTAAAACTCGCTCACCCTAAAAATTCTGTCTTGGGGAGAGCAACCCCCTCATTGCTTGGTTTGTATGTGCGAGAGAGTGACCCGAACACTAGGTAGAGCCCCCCGTTGCTATACTTGACAGACTACCGACTCTTCCGTGCGGGGCAGTCGGTTGGGTTAGCAGCGGATATCCCAACAGGTCACGTAATCGCTCTGATATCTTGATTGTTCACCAAATAAAATAGACAAGATAATTTGACCGAACTTTCACGGTCGTCAGCTCGTGTTGTGTTGGTGAACCGGGGGTTTGTTTTTCGATCATAGTTTTTCCAGATCTCATCCGCCCTACTCGCCAGATCGAGATGATGGGTAGACGATCTCTTAGGCAGCCTCTGGCTGCACCGCTTTCGGGCGCGTCTACCACATCATCTAGGTTGGCTCGCGAGAGCTCAGACCCGCTCTCCGAGCCCGAGTATGACTCCACCCTGTTCCCCCTCGACCCCCTTTCTGATCTACCCGAGAGACCTGAGCCCGAGGAGAGACTTATTCATTTGACAGCACCTGAGTTGAGCTCCTTCGATTTTGCAGACGTCGCGATGGCCGGCAGTTCTGACGATCACTCCCGCAGACCAGAGCACTTTGTACTAGACCAGGGAGCGATCAACTCCACCCTGATCGCACAGTTAGAGACAGTCCAGCAGCAGCTCCGCGATCAGGGAGCTTTTATGATAGAGATGAGGCGTGAGATGGAGAGGCTCAGAGCAGAGAGAGATGCACAGAGCGAGCCCGAGGAGATCCCCGATGAGGCACAGGCACATGCACGAGCCGCAGCAGCAGCCGCGACCTAGGTTTAAAAACCTAATTTTTAGCTACTGTCTAGGTTTAAAAATACCAAAAAAATATAAAATCACCACCAAAAATTCTAAAAAAATTAGGTTCTGTTGTTTGCTTGTTGTTTGATTTTCTAGCCAATTTTGGCTATTTTTCATCACTTAAAAACCCTAAAAATTGAAAAACACCTAAAAACTCATAAAAACTATAGTAAATAATCTAAAATTCCAAAAACAATAATTAGGGTGCCTGAATTTTCCTTATTCTTTCTAGATTACAGGAAAATTACCTCCAAGGCCTGTTGAGATCCTTAAATATTTTATTTTTGGGTCTTAAGCCTTGCTGGACAGTACCTTTCCTTTTTAGCATTGTTTGATTTTTAGAAAATAATTTACCCATTAGAAAAATATCAAAAATTCATCAAAAACACTTAAAAACATAAAAAACATAAAAACAATTTTTCCTTAATTTTTGCTTTATTTTTGGTGTGTCAAATAATTTGCCTAAGTGTGTTGATATTTGTGTTCTTTTATTTTCTCTATCTTTTAAAAATCAAAAAAATATAAAAACAATTAAAAATCACTAAAAAACACTTTTCTTTTATTTTACTTTATTTTTACTACTTTGTAGGCCCTAGGCCAATCCGTGCTCCTTGTGTTCGACCCTGGGAGCTATACCAGGTTAATCACATAGCGAGACCGCTCTTCTTCGTTTTGATTGATTTGATTTATTCTGAGTGGTTTATTTTTCTTGATACACGCATTCGAGTGACTGAGGTCGCAACGACCTCATTTCCATACCTTCACCTCAGTTGTTCGGGATTTTTTTTTCGTGTAATCACCCGCACCCGAGCCTCTCCTTCGGCCGTCCGAGCCTCAGCCTCCTGCCCAAGCCTCCTGCGCACGTGCTACGCACGTGCGCTCTGGGGAAAATTGCATCAGAGCCCCTACTAGTTTCTGTAATTGCATCTATACCCCCGCCAGGGGTAAATTTCAGAAAGGCCCCTCAACTTTTTATTAATTACAGATAAGTCCTCCCAGGGACATCTTTGCAAAGAAAACTTTATTTTATTTACATTTTAGTACCTGAAACTTCATTTTATCATATCTTTGTCATATGGACTCCGATTTTAGCATATAATATGTCGTTTCAAAGCTAATTCCGTGCTCTACCATTTAGCATAGTTTGTGATCAGATTTGAGGGCATTTATTGAGAATTATTATTCGAGGATCTAATTTAACATGAAGGCTCTACTTTGACATATTGATGCTTGAGAAATTAACGTAAATCTATTGCAGGAATTCGGTTGAGGATTTCAACTTGATTAACCTCTTGTGTTTAGTGTTGATTATTCCAAATCTTTACAGGGGTTGAAATGAGGACCAATATTTTTAACTTTCTATTTGGCTGATCGATGATTAGTTTTGAGAGCATTTTTGCATGAAATTTTTGACAGGATTATTCACTGATTAATCTCTTTTCTTGTAACTTGGAGTTGACAAATTTTCTGGGCATCATTCGATTTGTGATTATCTCTCGAGAATTAATTATTAGATTTCATTAAGAATTGAATTGAATGTTTCACAAATCCTGGGCATAAACTTCTCTGTTTATTTTTCTTGCATTGCATTTTCTTCGCATTTGTATTATATTTTCCCCACACAGAAATTAATCGAGCATAAATTTAATTATTTAATTTGACTTAAGACCACGCAACTAAAAATCACCGTTCCCTGTGTTTGACCTTGGTAAACTTACCAAGTAAAAATATTCCACAACATTCACTAATTGTGGTATTTTGATTGACCGAAATTCGCTTCTTATACTACAATTCCTTATTTTTAAAGAGGTGGATTTCGCGCTCATCAAATGGCGCCGTTGCTGGGGAACGACGAATTTTTAGGGTTTTAAATCATTTTTTGTAATTAATTTTTGTAAAACTAATTTTTATGTCATTTTTTTCTGCATTTTATTCTGCATTTCTCTCTTTCTCCATACACTAACCGCAATTTCTCTCTTTGCAGACTTCTGGGAGCGGAATTTTGGATATTCATCAAGGATCTGCAAGGAAGATTGAATTTTGATTTTTGTGAGAGAGATCTTAGTATAGGTTTAAATTTCTATATTATTCACAAGGTCCCTCTCTCCTTGTACCCTGTTAATTTGTAATATTCAGGACTGGACTCTCTGTGTCTTGACGTAGAATTTAGGAGCACATACGCTAGATTAGAATTATTTGATTGTGCTCGTATTTTTTAGGCCACACTCTCACTAATTAAACGCACTGTAGATCGTTCAACATTAGCCAAAAATTTCAATCAATTCTTCCCGCTAATAGAACTATCTGTTTCGGGCGTTTTCCATCTATGCATATCATTTAATGTAAATTTTAATTCCTTGTCTTGCATTCCGCATGAAGAACGCGAGGATTCAGTATAAGTCCTTCTCTTAAGCATGCATCATTGATTTACGCTTGCATTGGCTTATTCGATTCTCCCTCCTCAAGTTTTACAACTTAGGAATTAACGGAATTGGGACTGCTCGTTAGGCGTGAATTTTCGTACTCACATACACTATAGTGATAACCTTAATCTAAAATTGGGACTGCTAATCAAGGTGACTGTAAATAAACTGACCTAAAATTAACTTTTGTTTGGTGAAGAGAAACCCACTCATTGTTTGCGTAAGGACAAGATCGCACACCTTAGGGTAGAGCCAAAACTGAGGAATTTCACAGAGACTATTGATTTTAAAAACAATTAGCTACTTTTCAGTGAGGGTCTCGGGTAGCCGTTTCACGGTCCGACTTCCCTTAGCAGAGTAGGTGGTTTAGAGGATACCGTAGATGGCTCCGTCCTCAAGTAACACGGGTAGCCGTTTAAACGGTCCGTACTTACACCTATACTGGCTGAGAGTAGTGCAACTAGTTGTATGAAGTCGGGACAGTCTTTGTGAAATATTTCGGCACCTAACAGCTCCGCTTAATCTGCAAGATTGTTTTGTCATTAAATTAAAATTGAAAAGATAAGCGGCCGAACCCTAACGTGCCTTCAGCAGAGTTGAGTGGGTGAATCAACGTGTTTGTTTTGTGTTTGATTTGTGTGCATCAAAGGTCTTGCAATCGCAAGCAGATCGTGGTTCGCTAATCATTCCATCCATCTTGAGAAGATGTCAGCACAGTGGTGTTCTTTCCCGATCTCCACGACCAGGTCCCGATATTCTTCTGCCCCTCAGCCATCATTCTCTTCCCGCCCATACATCCCACACTATGACCACACTTCTTCTTGGAATAGCCATCTCTCACATTCGGACAATCTTTTGGACATAAGAGAGAGATCAGAATCAAGGATAAACAATAGAGTGACCGATATTGACAATAGAACATGATTTCCTGTCACCAGGATCCCACAGCCTCTTGAATTATCCCCTACTCAAGATAACTATCAATTTTCCTTTGACAATCCACGAGAAAACCAAAGTCAAGGAAATACAACTCATGACCAGACCATAATGTTTATGAACAATCAACACTCTACTCGAGGTTATATGCCAGAATCACGACACATGGAGACTGATCATTCAATCACTAGTCATGAGATGTTTGAGGATGAGATTGCTCGGATTAATCATAGAGCAAACACTTTAACTGAGAGAATATATGATCTCATCCAGTCCATGCAGAATTCAGAAGAAGTAAGGCCACCACCATGTGAACCATTGGATCATCACAATCAGGCACAACCACCACTGACCTCTGACCCTCCCACTGACCATATTACAGAAAATACCAAAAAAATTGAAAAAATTGAAAATTCAAAAAAATTGGACAATTCTGAAATGGAAGCATTTTGCAAGAGTCTGATCTTAGAGCTTCCATTGATCAAAGCCATAGAATATGTGCCCTATCTTAAGAGATTTGTGAAGAGTCGACTGAACCCCAATAAGACGGGCAAGAAACGATCCAAGACTGAATATCATGTCATATCTATGGCTAGTTCTTTGGTGATGAATCATAAACTCAAAAGCCGCAAAGTCAAGCGATTGACTCGGGTCACATGTGAAATTGAGGATTCTATATTCACTCATGTTCGGTTGGACGACGACTCCACATTAAACATCCTTCCGAAGTCCGTCTTTAATCAACTTAAATTCAGACAACTCAAAAAGACTAGGGTGATCGTTCAATTACCTGATCGATCTATCAAAAGACCGCGGGGGATCGTTTCTGTCGACGTAAATTTCCGAGGTAAAGAACATAAGGTGGACTTTATTGTCCTTGACGTTGAGCACCCCGGAAGGATGTCTGAGTCTCCTATTATTTTAGGAAAGTCGTTCTTAGCCTCCGCTAAGGCGATTGTCGATTGCGAGACTCAAGAAATCAAGTTCCCGAACTCGGACCACAATGAACACGACCCCAATGACACATCCTGCTATGAGGAAAACCAACTTGAAACCAATAGTTATGATCAGGAGATAAATATTTCACATTATCAGACCTCTCTACATGACACACTGATACAAACCCTAGGAGAGTCACCTAAGGGATTGACTGTTGGACAAACTTCGGATTCTCACCACCTTATTACTGCTCCTAGGAAAAAACAAGATTTTGGAGCTTATGAAGAATTGGACCATATTATTGAGGACCGCCACGATTATCTGAATGGACCAATCTTCGAGTCGGCAGTAATTCATGAGATACTTGAACCATATAAGGATCCGACTCCGAAAACATCCGATGTCACCAAAAATCACGATCATCCGAAAGTGACATTAACACCCCCAGCCATAAACCACAAGATCCACAGGAACAATCTCCCTCGACCGAAGCAGTGCATGACCCTTCAAGAATTGGTAGACTTTTACGGGGATTCATCTGATGAGGAACTCACAAATGCCACATCGGTTACTCAAGATCGGGAGATGAAGACTGTCCAACTTCCTCCCAATACTTCTCAAGGAAACAAACCGACCAAGAAAGTCACCTTTGACCTTAGACATCAGGTGATTTCTGACGAGTCCTCGTCTGATCATGATGTGGTTCATCAGATAAGTGCAATAGGTACAACTCTGATCCAAGGGCACTTACCTCTGATCGACAAAAGTTGGAGATCCTCTGCAGACGACTACTATTCTTCCGAGGATGACTCCGACGATGGCTGGTCTTCTTCATCATCGCCCTCTACATCTCCATATTATCTCCCTCCGCACTCCCGCAAGAAGGTCCGTCGCAAACCTCCTTGATCTTGTACATCCGTAATTCTTCCCGGTTCCCCATCTGTAATTATCCGATTATACTTAGGCTGACCTGAGCCTAAGTATAAGGGGACCGCAATCATTGTTTATACATCACTTCTATTCTTTTTATCCCATCTATACTGAGTACGAGCTATGTCAACATTTCACTTTGTGCCATGAGGACATAACACAAGCTAAGTATAGGGGGGTGCGTTTGTATATATTTTATCTACTTTATCCATAGCTCGTACTTTAATCGTTTTTATCTAACATCGGGGATGGGTACAAGTAGTGTGTATAATACCTGTTTTCCAACAAAAAAAACAACAAAAAAAACAAAAAAAACACAAAAAAAACATTTTGCATAAAAAATCATCACTCATGGTCTTGCATTTCATCAAGCATTTCATGCATTCCTTGGTCGATATATTCCTGACACAATCACCATCACTCAAGGCTTGAGGATTTTTGAGGACACTTGATTTATGAGATCTTGAGATTCTGAGTTAGCCTGCCTTAGTCATTAGGGTTTTTAGAACTTAATAATCCACACTTCCCTAGTTTGAAAGATTTGAGCGCTATATTGCACTCTTCATCTCTACCTTTAAAGAATATGATCATCACAAATCACTTCCACAACTGCATGATTGATGAGATGAGTTGAGATATCACTTGAGGAACTAGGACTTGAGATTTGAGTTTAGACCCGATCTGATGATATTCAAGGATGGGATTAAGTTAATGAAGGCTGCAGAAAACCTGAGTGTTAGCAAAACCCTAGCCAGTATGTGAACAAGATTCATATGCTATCTTTTTGATATTGACCTAAGTGCCAGGGTGTGATGAAACTTAATGAAAATTGTTGATCAGTGTGCGCCAACTTTTGATAAAAGCAGTGGAGCTAGCCAACAAAAAAAGAAAAAGAAATAGAAATGTCAAGAAAAGCTCTATCATCCAAAGTCAAATTCTAAATGAGCTTCCACCAATGGTGAGCGCTCCCAAACATTTTCAAAGTGTCCACTTGGACCAAGCGCTAATTAGGACCAAGGAGTCAGGCTGACACCACAAAAAGGGCTCTGCATCGTAAGCGATACAAGTCTGGGTGTCGAAGGTATCTTAGATACTCAAAAGAGACACACCCCGGTGTGCTCCCAGAAAAACAAGTGCAGACGACTCCAAATTCTCTTGACGGACACATTGATCAACAAAACAAAAATATACTTGTGTTGAGTAAAAAGGCACTCGAGAGACCCCTTGTTCCAATGTGAGGGAGAGAAAATTAGACACAATCCTTGCCCTCCATCATCTGGCCGTCCATCTACACTTTCAAGTCTGAAAAACTAATGAGACGGTTGACTGAAGCAAGAATAGACTTATTCCCTAGTGTTGAGGATTAGGTCTAGAGGAGGATCTTTGGGACTGGAACTTTAAGTGATGCCCCGACTCGACTCTCATGAAATGCAGTACACTTAAGTTCATATCCTTATATTTTATGTACAAATAGAGAGTCTGAAAATTAGAGAAGTTGGATTCCTTTTGATTAAAGCTTGGTTGAGCCCTGTATTCAACTAAGTCATTCATTCATGCTCGGGGACGAGCATGGTCTAAGTATAGGGGTATGATGAATCTCGTATTCATCATGCTAAAATTGGTCATTTAGGCTCTATTCCCCATCATTCACCTATAATTAATCATTAATAGAGCATTATTAGCCATCATGCATGTGTGAATAATATCTGCATTTCATCATGCATAATTGCATTTTAAATCCCAAGTGTAAATTAACCCAAAATGCCGCTAACTTCTCATATTTTTAATTAATTCATCCTAACTCCGATTGACCCAAAATCACCTCCATTGTGTAGATATTATTAACTTTATTAAATAAAAAATACAAAAAAATTAACCTCAATAAGTGTCAAATAATCCCAAAGTCAAATTTCACATCTGACAGACTAAAATGAGCATATCTCCCACATACAGTGTCCGATTTTAGTCTACTCACTTTTAAAGTACTCCATTTTCAAATACCTTCAAAACAAGACCAATTTCGTAAAATTCGGAGCTCATATGTGAAAGTTGGGTTTTGGGCCTTTTTTGCGCAGTTTGACTTTTTGCTATTTTTGACCTGAGTTTTTATGTACATAATTAATCCTTTTAATTTTATTTATTTTTCATTTATGTCCTTTGATGAAAGTTTTAATAATAAATGCAAAAATCCAAATCCAGATCAAAACTGAAATCAAAGAAACTGACCGAGTCCAAGTGTTCGTTGTCTGTCTGTACGAAAATTGTGTGTTTCTTACTTTCATTTTATTTTCCTATTTTCTTATCTATTAAAAATCCAAAAAAATTAGATTAGTGTGTAATTAATTTTCTTATATTTTATCGTATTTTTTCTAGATTTTTTATCCTCTCTAAAACCACCAAAAAATACAAAATCTCAAAAATACGGTTTTCTATACACATGGAGAACCGCCAAAAATACCACTTCACACATGTGACCTCTTTTGCTCCCGAGCCCTTCATGAAAGTTGTAGATCTCGACGAGACGAACAACTTTAGTGAAGAAAATTTTTCGATCCGAGGTCATCTTCTATCTCTTTTGCCCACTCTAAAATCTAAATTTTTTTGGTGCCACGTGGCAGCTCCAGGGTGTGCCACGTGGCACCCCGCTGTCCACTCTCGCCTGACCGCCCCCTCTCCCCAGGTCACGTGCTGCGCACGTGACCAACTTCTACCTCCAGCCGTTGCAAACCCCCCCTGCCGTTTCTCTTTCTTCTCCATAACCGCCGCCGACCTCCTCCTTATAACACCCCCACCACCTTCGGGCGTTACAAAGCTGCTCTCCCTCATGCCTATAAAAACGCCTCCTCGCCAGCATCTCCTACCATACACCATTATCCCCTAAGTCGGTGACAGTGACGTGGAGGGCGTGATCCAGAGGAAGTTTCACCTCTGTTGCCGCTCCTCCGGCGAGTGGCTGAGCTTCGCCGCGAACGCCCACGGCTGAGGCAAAGATCGAAGAGGCGTTGGCCTCTCCACACTTCCCAGGCGAACTCGACACAACCCCAATTATTTTTCTTCCATTTTGATCTCCTTCGTTGCAGTTAGACTGCCCCGCCACTTGCCAGCAGCTGCATACAGCTGCCCCGCCTACCACGACCTCGCCATCGACGGTCGCGGCTCCCCACCCGCCGCTCCGCCCGCCTTGGGAGCCGCGCCCGACATCAAGCCTCCAGGCGCCCGGCCACCGCCTTCGGGTTCCTGGGCACCCGCCACAGCTGCTCCACCGCGCCTTGGCCCTCCGCCTCGTGGCGCCGCCTCACCGCCGCGTCTCCACCTCCGGCCGCCTCCGCCCTCGCGCCGTGTGTCGGCCGAGGGGCGGCAGCACCAGCTCCTCCGCCTCCTCGCGGAGGCGCCGCTCCTTCGCGCAGTCGCGCCTCGCCTCCATCGCCACGCGCCTCCGCCGTTCTCCCGCCTCCCTCGCCACGCCATCAACCGTCGGATCGGGCAAATAGCCCTTGATCCGACGGTCCTCGAGCCGCCATGCGCCCCAGCCGAGCCTCGAGGCTCGGGAGCCCCGAGCCAGCCCCCGAACCATAGGCTCGGATGCCCGAGCCTCCAGCCCCGCACCCGAGCCTCTCCTTCGGCCGCCCGAGCCTCAGCCTCCTGCCCAAGCCTTGCATCAGAGCCCCTGCAAGTTTCTGTAATTGCATCTATACCCCTGCCAGGGGTAAATTTCAGAAAGACCCCTCAACTTTTTATTAATTACAGATAAGTCCTTCTAGGGACCTCTTTGCAAAGAAAACTTTATTTTATTTATATTTTAGTCCCTGAAACTTCATTTTATCATATCTTTGTCATATGGACTCTGATTTTAGCACATAATATGTCGTTTCGAAGTTAATTCCGTGCTCTACCATTTAGCATAGTTTGTGATCAGATCTAAGGGCATTTATTGAGAATTATTATTCGAGGATCTAATTTGACATGCATGCTCTACTTTGACATATTGATGCTTGAGAAATTAACGTAAATCTATTGCAGGAATTCGGTTGAGGATTTCAACTTGATTAACCTCTTGTGTTTAGTGTTGATTATTCCAAATCTTTACAGGGGTTGAATCGAGGACCAATATTTTTAACTTTCTATTTGGCTGATCGATGATTAGTTTTGAGAGCATTTTTACATGAAATTTTTGACAGGATTGTTCACTGATTAATCTCTTTTCTTGTAACTTGGAGTTGACAAATTTTTCGGGCATCATTCGATTTGTGATTATCTCTCAAGAATTAATTATTAGATTTTATTAAGAATTGAATTGAATGTTTCACAAATCCTGGGCATAAACTTCTCTGTTTATTTTTCTTGCATTGCATTTTCTTCGCATTTGTATTATTTTTTCCCCACACAGAAATTAATCGAGCATAAATTTAATTATTTAATTTGACTTAAGACCATGCAACTAAAAATCACCGTTCCCTATGTTCGACCTTGGTAAACTTACCAAGTAAAAATATTCCACAACATTCACTGATTGTGGTATTTTGATCGACCGAAATTCGCTTCCTATACTACAATTCCTTATTTTTAAGGATGTGGATTTCGCGCTCATCACCCTCATGCTATTGAGAAGTATAGATCAATTTATCGGTCTTTGTAATGGCTCTCGATTAATCGTTAGGTCATTTAAAAGCAGAGTTCTCGATGTCCAAATAATGACCAGTGATTATGTTGGATGTCAAGTTTATATTTTAAGAATTGAGCTAATAACTTCAAATACTAGCGGGCCTTCTATTTTGAAAGAAGACAATTCCCTGTTAAATTAGCTATTGCAATGACAATCAATAAGAGTCAAGGATCAACATTACAACGTGTCGACTTATATTTACAAATGCCAGTTTTCTCCCATGGACAATTATATAATGCTTTATTTAGAGTGATGTCAAAACGTGGCTTAAGGATTTTGTTATCCAATAAGATAGAATATCCATCCAACTCTATTAAGAATGTTGTTTATAAGAAAGTTCTAAATGAAGTCGACACACAATCTACACAATAATTACTTTCCTACAAATACTCAATACTTTTGAATTATTCCATAAATTTGATTTTTTTGCACATATACTTTCTGTTATTTTCTATTTTTTGTCCATGTAATTGACATGTTTCCAATTTCGAAATCATTTCTCAGTATATTGTTACTACAACTACATAACAATAATAATCGTTATGGCTATGTACCTAACAATGACTTCATTTCATATCTTTTCGTACATGTATCTCCTAATAACAAATCTTTCTATCCATTACAGATGCATAAAAGAAGACTTCTAATGACTCTTCACAAGGCGATAGCTGTAGAGAAGCATCACCGCCAAAAACAAAAAGAACATCGAAGCTTTCCGACATGAACGACTCCTCCTCAAACATTTTGAAAGAAATTGTGAACGTAATAATAGAGTGACAACATGTCTTATTCATATATCTTCACTCATTGCATATAAATGCCCAAATTATATAACTTAAACTTACTTGCTTTCATGTATTTTTTCTTGCTTAATAAAAATTAATTAGAATGCTTATTCCCTTAAATGTATTTTCTTTCATATTATAAGATGTTGAAACTTCAAAATAAAATGTAGTAAAAGGAAAATCTATCGATTATGCATCTTCAACTGCCAATCACCAACATTTCATCACATTAAGTATGGTATTGTCATATATGTGTATTAAATCTTAGCGCTTAAGGATTACCGGATTATGGTCCGACAAAACACTACAAGAAATGCGATGTTTTACTAGCACAACATTGTGACTATTAGAGTGGGAATTAATCGCAATGGCAAATGCGGACACTTTCCCAGAAATAGTGGTCGTATACTAAGTATGCGACCATAAAGTTGAGGCAGACGTTTGACGTCTCAATATGCTACCACAATGTGGTCACATATTGTAGTCGCATAGCCTGCTAAACAGAACGATCGTTCAGAACATAACCACATTCTCTAATCAACCTCAAAACCCTCCCCATGTGCCCAACCTCCTCCCTCTCCAAGCCCTAGCTCCACCCGACGTCCTCCCTCTCCGTTGCAATCAATCTTGGATGGAGAGATATAGAAGACGCTGGAATAATACCTACCTCTCTATCCTTGATTTTATTCGTCTAGCTTTACACTTCCTCTTTGTTGCTGATCCTAATCTCAACGATTTGTGTAGACTTCTCTTGTAAGAAGGGACCAATGAAACTGTGACCCCATGCTAGCATTGAAAAGAAGGGCTATGTCATATTCCTCGAGTGATGTGAAGGTGTTTGTGCTGTTTGGGATCATCGCATCCTATTTCTGCGTGCATGCTCTCTTTTTTGGTGCCCACCATGTTGGGCCTGGGTCTCAAACTTTCTTATATGTATATTTGGCTGAACATTGTCGCTTGCTTTGATTTTTTTTAATACTAGAAGGGGGGGGGGGGTTGAAGAGGGGTTCGAACCCTCGTCTTTTTTAGTGGGAGCCACTTCTACCACTAGACCATTAGGAGGGTTCTTCTTGATTTGATTTTACCGGCTGATTTCTGGCTAATCAACTGACTGTTTTTGACCGTCTACAGACGAGGCCTCACTACCTTCAGATGAAGGAATTAACAGCTTGCTTGCAAAAAAAAAAAAGTCTTGCTCCAACCTTGACCAAAAAGGGAATCTGTCATGCCCTCCCTCATCAGTCGCCAATAATCCAGGCCCTCCCATGCAAATGTACCCCAAATTCAAATTAAAAAAAGAAGATACGGGTGCAAATGTACCCCCAAATTCAAATTAAAAAAGAAGATACGGGCGGCCAAGCGATGACCCCAAGCAGTTACACCATCCCTCTCCCCACACCGTGGGCAAACTCATCCATTGCCGGTATCCTAACCACCGTTAGCTAACCCCGGTTAAATACTAACCCAGTCCATCCACGAGAACGACGCGCCACCCTCCTCCTCCCTCCTATATATAGACCCCTCCAACCACAAACCCCGGAGCTCCAGAGGCAACGGAACGGCGTCTTAATACACGCCCTCTCCATCCCCTTCCCATCCCCCGTTTTCCGTTCTAGGGTTTCCGCGAAGATGAGGGAGTGCATTTCTATCCACATTGGCCAGGCGGGTATCCAGGTCGGCAATGCCTGCTGGGAGCTATACTGCCTCGAGCACGGCATCCAGGTATGCTTCCATTCGTGGATCTGATTGGTTTCGATGCCGATTTTCACTGATCTGTAGCTGTTTCGACGTCTGCATCGCCGATCCGAGCTGTTTGAGTCGGTTCGATATCCATTTTGTTAGGATCTATTTAGATCTGGACGCAAACGGTGGTTAGATCTCGAGATCTGGTTGTTGGATGTCGTTTGTGATCTAGATGTTGAGATGTCGTTATCGTCACTTTGGGAAATCTGCATATTCGATAGATTTAAAAAAAATATTTCATCGTCATTGATAATTGATTGGGAGATTCATTTCTTAATTCTCGATTATGTAGATCTAAATGATGATGCAATTTCGAATTTGGGATTTCTGTATACGCACCCCCGCAGAACCTTGCAATTGCACACAATAATTCCTATCTATTTTTTACATTATGCCCCCATTAAACTTTTAGATTTAGCATTATAGGAACTTAATTATAGAGGTTAATGCTTACATTTCGAAGTTAAATATGTGTCATGTTGTTTATATAAAAAATGTAGGGGTTAAAATGTAATTGCGATGTTGTGGATGGAGAGAGATGCAAAATTTATCTATAGTTTTGATCTACGTTGAACGAGTGTTATTTTATCTATCAAAGACGATCATCCGTGTTTGTTCTTATCAATAACCTATTTTTGAGAAAATAATCGAAATGATTTATTTAATTCTATCAAATGTATTGATATTACTGTGAGTTTCATCGGATCTTCGTAATTTGTGGTTTCTTTTATGCCAATTGTGTAGCCTGATGGCCAAATGCCCAGCGACAAGACTGTTGGCGGAGGAGACGATGCTTTCAACACCTTCTTCAGTGAGACTGGTGCCGGGAAGCACGTCCCTCGTGCTATTTTCGTAGATCTAGAACCCACTGTTATTGATGAAGTAAGGACTGGCACCTACCGTCAGCTCTTCCACCCTGAACAGCTCATCAGTGGCAAGGAGGATGCTGCGAACAACTTTGCCCGTGGACACTACACTATTGGGAAAGAGATTGTGGATCTGTGCTTGGACCGCATCCGTAAGCTTGCTGACAATTGCACAGGTCTTCAGGGATTCCTAGTATTCAATGCTGTTGGTGGTGGCACCGGGTCTGGTCTCGGATCTCTTCTCCTGGAGCGACTCTCTGTTGACTATGGAAAGAAGTCTAAGCTTGGATTCACTGTATACCCATCCCCACAGGTCTCCACCTCTGTTGTGGAGCCTTACAACAGTGTCCTTTCCACCCACTCACTATTGGAACACACTGATGTTGCTGTCCTCCTTGACAATGAAGCCATCTATGATATCTGCAGGCGCTCTCTTGATATTGAACGCCCGACTTACACAAATCTCAATCGCCTGGTTTCTCAGGTATCCGTGGATAACATATTTTGGACAATTGTTCTTCTAATTTTTTCCTTGTACTGAATTAGTCACTGGTAATTATCATGTAGGTGATTTCCTCTCTGACTGCCTCTCTGAGGTTTGATGGTGCCTTGAACGTGGATGTCACTGAATTCCAGACCAACTTAGTCCCTTATCCAAGGATCCATTTCATGCTCTCTTCCTATGCTCCAGTTATTTCAGCTGAGAAGGCATATCACGAGCAGCTCTCCGTTGCGGAGATCACCAACAGTGCCTTTGAGCCGTCCTCCATGATGGCAAAGTGTGACCCTCGCCATGGCAAATATATGGCCTGCTGTCTCATGTACCGTGGAGATGTGGTGCCCAAGGATGTTAATGCAGCTGTAGCCACCATTAAGACCAAGCGCACTATCCAGTTTGTTGACTGGTGCCCGACTGGATTCAAGTGTGGCATTAACTACCAACCTCCTACTGTTGTCCCTGGAGGTGATCTGGCTAAGGTGCAGAGGGCTGTTTGCATGATATCGAACTCTACCAGTGTTGCAGAGGTGTTCTCTCGCATCGACCACAAGTTTGATCTAATGTATGCCAAGCGTGCTTTTGTGCATTGGTACGTCGGTGAGGGCATGGAGGAAGGTGAATTCTCTGAGGCTCGTGAGGATCTTGCTGCCCTCGAGAAGGACTATGAGGAGGTTGGTGCAGAGTCTGCTGAAGGTGAGGATGGTGATGATGGCGAGGAGTACTGAGCTGTCATCTTATTTCTGGTTGTACGGCTGTTAGTGTCGTGCCATATGCATTGCTATTGTCGCATTTGTCTGCTTCGTTTAGTGTCACGTGGTGTGCTTTGATGCGTCTATTGTAGGTGAGTTGTGTGCTCCATGTCAATGTCCTGAACCTTGTGCTGCTGCTATTTTCTGCTGATATAAACTCTGATATCACAAAATGCATATGCATTATAGTTTTTCTCTATATTTGTTCATTCTTATCATTGAATCAGTTGAAGTGATCTCTGGTTATTTGGAATTGGATGAACAATTTATCGTGCTTGTCAGTCAGATTTAGAACACTTGAAATATACATGTCTACATGAATTTATTTAGATATGGAAAACCTCAATCAGCTAATCTATTTGCCTCCTTTAAAAAGAGTTGTTGAATGAGGTTTTTCATTCCCAGTTTTTCTCGCAGCAGCTTGTTTAGAGTTTGTTCAAGCAAATGCTGGCCTTGGGAAGAACGGGAACATGTAATGAGACTGTTCTTATGTCGTGGAAAATCTATGAAAACCAAAGGGGCTTTGTAAAGCTCATCTTGTTTTGAATGCCTCCATGTTAAAAAAGGCTTTCCACAATTAGCTAAAGATTTTTAGCTAGCTTGCATTGGAATATCCGGCAGGTCAGAGCTCTCCCAAAATTGCCTTGCTGTTTACTGCAGGTGGGAAGCTGAGCCCTTTAAGCTGCAGTTGATTTTGTTATGCTATTTTGGTTCCTCGAACTCTGCTTTCATCGTGGAGTGTGGGTCCGGATCCTCTTCTGCATTTGAGGCAGCCTCTCCGTCACTCTTTCTATCCATGAAATCTTTTTTTTTTGATGTATAAGATTTTTCATTGTATCAAGGTGAAACAAAAGAGTATACAAGAGGCAAACCCAGCTTAGGGATTACACACCAATACCCACCAAAAAAGGGGGAAGTTACATACATATTTGTCTAAAGAGACATTAGCACATGATAAGTAGCGGTTAAGTTAGTTAGGTTGGAAACTGGAGGAGGCAAAAATTTGGGTCTTGTAATATCAATTGTGCTCATCCCTTTTTAGGAATATCAATTGTGCCCCTAACTTCTTGCCATATCACTTGTGCGCCTCCGTTACTTTAATTGTCAAATAGTTGAACTAATCATAATTTATTTAGATCAATATGTGGTTAAGAGGGGTATAACTGTACAAACACGTCTCCCCCTCTACTCCTTTGTGACGCCTCTGCCCCTCTCCTCTCCATGTCTTTCACCCTTGACGACTTGCTTGAGGCGGCCACAGAGCTGGCAGAGGTCGAGGTTGAGACGGATGAGGAGCTTGTTGAAGTTGTGGAAGAGATGGGGGAGGAGTTTGTGGTGATATCGCCCCCGTCAGAGGTCGTGGCTCTGGCCGCTGGCGTTTGGGTCGCCAATGGATCTCATGCTACTTCAAGCCATTGCGTGAACAAGAATCACATGAGCAACGTCTTCCCTGTCTTGCTGTAGCCAATGAACAACATCAAATTAAAACTCTCATCGCCTTTCTACCTTGATCCATTGGTCGGAATAGCATCCTTTATCTCCAGAATGTAGCTAACCTAAACACAAGAAACAACCTCTCCAACCTGGAACGTATCAAGCACTAAGACCCATATGCAAAGTGTGGCAACATTTTGCTGATTTCGAATCACAGGAATTGGAAACTGATCGGGGGGGGGGGGCAAAGGGGAAGAGGGGGCGAGCATGTAGTACAAGAGCCCTCTCGTATGTTGCATAGGTGCTCTGATGCTTCTGTAAAGCATCCACATCTCCGTCTACTCAAGATCTAGAGAGAATGACAGGTTGACACTCTCCTCCCCGTCGTGAGAGGGACGATAGGAGGAATCATCCTGCTATTGGAGTCATTGCTCGATCGCCTCTTGACGTTGCTGGATGCCCTGTATGAACAAGGAAGGCCAGCTATTGCACCATCCGATCCATACGAGGTGGCATAGTTACGCATAAAGAACTAGAGTATTAACACTTGATTTACTCAAGAGGGACATGTGGACATGGATATCAAATACATTATTCTCCTTAGGACTCGTGTTGGGTCAGAAGACTCTCAACACTATACTGTTTTTCGAAAGAGGAAAATATATGCGTAGAATGGAATAGAATACCAAGATTTTGATACCAAGCTGCGACGACTGTTCCTCTAAGATTAGGGTATTCAGCAAACCGATTTCGTGCACATACATTTCCACATTCAAAACACGTAATATAATATAAGTAGGAGAAAATAACATAAAGACAACAATTTAAAAATTCTATTCTTTTCATTCATTTACATCCATCCATCCATACATTACAATCCATGTCCACAAAATATCACATGTATGCATTAAAAAGTCGTCCATACATATTTGGTACATCACATGTCTCTCAACAGAGCTACAAGCAAAGTAAAGGCAGTAAAACTACAAGTAAAAGCTAGCTACTAGCCCTATACCACAATGAAACCGTGTAGCTGCACAAAAAGAGTAGCTCCAAGCCCTAGCCGCTCACTGATGCGGCTGCTTCTGAGAACATTGCGGATCCATGTAAAGGTATGCTATGGGATAAGTTGCCCGATACGATACTAAAACTACAACAAGGTACTAAAGAAGTGTACAAAAGAAACAAAACTCTAGTCGTCATCATTAGCCCCGAATAATCCAAGCTTCATGGATAGTCTGTGGTCTTGGTCCACATGAGACTTCACACTATGACTCTAAGGAAATAAGAAGCCTTTAGGGTTGGGGTGCCTCTGTAGGTATGTAGTGGAGTGCAATGCATCGTAATTAAGTTCCCAACATGTCCACTTAGCTTCACTTAGCAAATGATAACTCTGTGTTAAACTTCTCAATATTCCGCTTGATTTACCATAATCCCGATCCCTAAATCAAATTCCAACCTCAAATCATCGCGAACCGTCCAAGTCCACTTTCGACATGTAGGAGTCCACAATGGAGTAGTGCACGAGTCAGGGCTCCGATTACTAAGATCAATCATGCCATAGTCGGAATCCCCACAACTATCCCAATCCTCCTTATGCACTTGAGACTTGCATTTTATTCTCAACTCCAGTAACCATATTTTCTGAAATTCCGTTTAGTAATCGGGTTAGCTTGGGGTAACCCGATTTACCCCTCTCTATTCTTGGGTTGGAATTCCATCACAAATCATAGTGACATCACATCACATTCCTTATTCTAACACTCTCCAACCCCTATAACCATCCCAAACAGCTACTATTCACATCATGTTACCCCAACCCACCCCATCTCAGTAACCAAACAGACCCTTAGGTGCCATTCGGCTAATGGGTTAAACCACCATCGGGGTGGTTTAACTCCCCTACCCCATATTTTCTCCCTCCACATGGGCCCCACTTTATTCTTTTTTTAAAAAATTAAATAAATAAATTTTACATCATCAATCCTATCAAAAAAATAATATATTATACCATCATATCATATGAAAAATATAAACTACTCCACTTCTACTCACTTTTTCAAACTCCAATACAATCACATCACAATAAATACTCACTTTATCAAACTCCAATACAATTATATCACAATAAACCCACTTCTAACCTACCCTCAGTTTAACCCTCTATCCAAACACCAAAACCCAAAAATGGGTTACCTGCAACCAGCTTAACCCACCTAAACCCACTATCCAAACACACTCTTAGTGCTCCCACCTAGAATACCAATCAATGTGGCCTAAATCAAGTGAGCAAGCGAAACACTAGACTACCAACCATGACTACTCGACTCACTTTCGAAGCACTGGGCTAAAGACACTCACGTACTAAGGCTGAACACTGCGTGGTGACTCTTTGTTATGCCAAACAACATGTCCCCCAACCAACACAACTATTTGCTTCGTGATATCTAAGTTTCTACTCGAAGTCCCAAGGGTGCATACCCCTCCCTTGGTGGCAACTACTCCATCTACCCGATCAATGTGAGATTTTACCCACGAAATGATAATAATTACGATCACGAACATCTTGAATTCTAACAATCTGATGATAATTTGACGAGATCAAGATGATGATCATCATATACTGCTACTCTTAACTCAGCCATACTTTCACCACAATAGTACTCATACGAGCGTTATCTGTTAAGTCTATTTTATTTATATCTAAGCTGTAGAGCGTCAATTTAAGATATAATTTATGATAATAATTATTGTTGTTACTCTTGAGGATATCTCTTACCGAAACTAATCCATGAGAGCAATTAAAATAATTATCATAGTTCAAGAGGAGTTAATGGCCTCTTATAAATAATTTATTCTACTATTTGGTTCGTGGGTTATCCTGGGGTGGATAACCTGGTTTTGTGTTTATGTGTTTGGTTGGTGCGTTAAGGGTTGGGAGGGTTTGTGTGATGTGATTGTATTGGAATTTGAAAAAGTTGGTAGCTATTATGTTATGATTGTATTGAAATTTGAAAAAGTGGGTGGTTGTTGTGATGTGATTGTATTGAAGTTTGGAATAGTGAGTAGAAGTTGAGTATTTTATGATTTTTAGATGATATGATGGTATAATATATATTTTTTTGGTTGGAAAGAGAGTGGACCCCACTAGTGGGTTGAAAATATGGGTTTTGGGGGATAACCCATCCAAAGTGGGGGGTAACCTCCCAACCAAACGCACCCTTAAAGACACACATCGCTTGTTTACCCTTGTTACTTATACAGTGTTCGAGAAACCAATACTACCTATGACAAGCATTATAGTAGACCGAAATGTGAGTCAATTACATATTGAAAACTAATAATATAAATATTAACTTAAATGAAACATGTATTTATATTTTGATAGTTTGGAAGCCATAACGACAAGATAATTACAAAGGAAAAGGAAAAGACGGCCGGTGAGATAAAACATCTGATAATTCCGAGCCTCTCAAATTTTCACTAAAATTTAATCCCCTATTTTCATAATAGGCAATCCTGAAAAATTAAGGAGCAGTTGCATACGTTGTTTGATATCCGTGACTCAAAACAGACCGTAGTTCAGAAACAATTGATATAATCTCATCTTCTCTGCTCGGATACATTAGTTTATAATATTAATCTGTCGTCCACGTGGAACATGTTTAGAGTTTGAAATGAAAACAAATGTCCTATAATTCAACAATAACTAAAAAGAGGTTCAAGATATGAAATTTTCTGTTGTATGTAACGTTCAACCTCACCTTTCTAATAAGATTGTTCTCTAGATTTGTCCATCAATCAATAACTAAAAGAGCTGAAAAAGTTTTTATTGTGTCCCGAGCCCAAGAATTAAGCATGACAAGTTTATTTACGAGAAACAAAAAAAACCTGGATTTTAAGAAGCTCTAAATCATCGTTTAATCACTGAGAAGATATAAACAAATAACACGAAGTGGAGGAAGATGAGATCATGTATTGTGTCTACAAATATTTAATCCTCATTTCGTTGATGATCTATGCTTGTATGCTAATCTTCACATAAACTATGACACAAGAAGCTCTAAGGTTTTATAAATATTGAAGCACATAGGTCAATAAAATCACGTGGAAATCAACAACAAAGAGGAAGGGGGACCTCGTTACCTCAAAACTCGTACTTCGGTACCTTTGCCTATGGAAAAATGGCATGTATGGTGCATCGTTGACGATGAGCACCCACACACGAGGATAACCTTGATCTCCTCTACATGATGGCGACTTCGGATCGTCGATACGACACACTTCGGTGAACTCCAGCAGCTTTCCGATGAGGGGAAGGGTGTGTGTGTGGGGGGTGGGGGGGGGGGGAGCGGTGGCTGCTCCAAGGGTAGGGTTTTGGGGAAGATCAAAAGATGCTTTTATGTGGTGGAAATCCTGATTCAGATCTTGGTTAGGATCTAAAATGGAGTCTGACATGGTCTCACTAAAATGATCATAACTTGAGCTCTCAAACTCAGATTTTGATGTTCTTGAACTCGTATGAAAGATCTTGACGAGTACTATAAGATAAAGTGTTCATTTATCTCATTTGGACACTTGATCACAACAGAATTGAGAAAAGAGTGAACCCCATTACGAGGGATCTCACACGTAGGGGCATCAAATGGAAGATATCGGTTTTTAAGAGCAGCATATTCGCAAAAAGTTACAGTAGGGGTATACTTGATATTAGTTCCAGCCCCAACTGGGGGCAGCAGCTGTTTACCCCAACTTGGGGGGGCTACTTGGATATTTGCCCAGTTTTTTGCTTCTCATTCCAGGGAACCCCAACCGGGGTTTTCATCCCCATTTCCAGAACAACGGAGCACCCATTTCGCCCCTCCCATTCCAGCCAAAACCAAGAGCAGGGGTAAGGGTTTTAGACCCTCTTCGTCCTCCTCACGCGTGAGAAAGAGCTCGAGTGCGAGAGAGAGAGCAGGAGCAGCCAGGTTCGAGAGGAGCAGTGGCTAGGGTTGTGGTCTTTGGGCTTGGAGGGCAGTGGCTTTGGGCGAGCTCGAGCGGGAGCAGCGGGAGGTCGTTGTGGACGACCTCAAGAAGCCGTATTTGGGACTCCATCCGGGAGCCCACAAGGGGAGTTACTTTGTCCTCCTTGTTTTAGAGCACAATATTGGTATAGTTAGATACCTAGGGATAGTTTGTTCCTTGTTGAAGAACTATCCGTTGTGTGTGCTTGTACCTCGGTTTTGTGGGCAACAAAACCGGTAAGAACTTTGATACTCTTGACCGTAGTGATTGGTTGCCGGTCTTGCCCCGTGGTTTTTCCCTTGCTCACATTGAGTAAGGGTTTCCACGTAAAAATCCGTGTCTCATGTGGTTGCTTGCTTGCTTGCTTGTGATTGCTTGTCATTGTTGCATTTGATCTCCCGTGTGGGGAACATATATTGTGTTGTGCCATCTTTGCTGCAGGACAGTTTAGGGGGATACAGATCCTGGGTTGTTGATTGTTCCGCATTACCCATATATCCTCATCAAGTGGTATCAGAGCTCTGGTTGAGCATAATGGGCAAAGGTGATGAGGACACAGAGCCCTCTCCAGTACAGGGTACAGGTGGAGAGGATGGGCAGGTAGAGCAGCATGGGCCAGATGCAGACCCCGTTGATGCATGTCTAGGGGATCTAGGGCAGGGGGAGCAGCCTCATCCAGTTGCAGACACAGCAGAGCCTCAGGTCAGGCGATCTGAGAGGACACGCCAGCCATCATCCCGTTACCCCACTTCTAGGTATGTGATGCTCACAGACGCAGGTGAGCCATACACTTTTGAGGAGGCACAGGTGCATAAGGACAAGGGTCATTGGCAGAATGCAATGAATGAAGAGATGCTATCTCTCAAGAAGAATCACACTTTTGACCTTGTTGAGCTTCCTAAAGGGAAGAGAGCCTTGAAGAACAAGTGGGTTTACAAGCTGAAGTCAGATGAAAGTGGCAAGCTGGTGAAGTACAAGGCTAGATTGGTAGTGAAAGGATTCAACCAGAAGGAAGGAGTGGACTATGATGAGATCTTCTCCCAAGTGGTGAAGATGAACTCAGTGAGAGTGGTGCTAGGACTTGTTGCTAGCATGGACCTTGAGCTGGAGCAGATGGATGTGAAGACGACGTTTCTTCACGGTGATTTGAAGGAAGCGATCTACATGGAGCAGCCACATGGTTTTCAAGAGAGAGGGAAAGAGCATATGGTATGCAGGTTGAGGAAGAGTCTCTATGGCTTGAAGCAAGCCCCGAGACAATGGTACTTGAAGTTTGATGCTTTCATGGGAAAGCAGGGCTTCAAGAGGACTACAGCCGAACCATGCGTATATGTTCGTCGTCTTCCCAATGACAGGTTCGTCATTCTTTTGATATATGTGGATGACATGTTGATTGTAGGTCATGATTCCAACCTCATTGCAAAGCTCAAGAAAGAACTCTCCAAAGAGTTTGAGATGAAAGACTTGGGAAAGGCGAGTCACATCCTTGGGATGCAGATTACGAGGGACAGGAAGAAGCGCATGTTGTGGTTGTCACAAGAGAGCTATGTTGAACGCGTGTTGGAGCGGTTCAACATGAAGAGTGCAAAGCCTGTCAGTACGCCTTTAGCCTCTCATTTCAAGCTGAACAAAGAGTCATGTCCTTCTACTTCTGAGGAGAAAGCAGAGATGTCCAAGATCCCATACCAGTCAGCAGTTGGAAGCCTCATGTATGCAATGGTTTGCACTAGACCCGACATAGCCCATGCAGTGGGCGTGGTGAGCAGATTCATGTCTAACCCGGGCAAAGACCATTGGGAGGCCGTGAAGTGGATCTTGAGATACTTGAGAGGGACCTCAAGTATGTGTCTTGCTTTTGGGAGGTCAGATCCCAAACTTTATGGCTTCACTGATGCAGATATGGCAGGAGATATGGACCAGAGAAAGTCCACCTCAGGCTACATTTTCACTTTTGCAGGGGGAGCCATATCATGGCAATCCAAACTACAGAAATGTGTTGCTCTCTCAACTACTGAGGCAGAATACATTACAGCAGCAGAGGCTGTGAAAGAAGTGTTGTGGCTACAACGCTTCCTTGGTGAGTTTGGATTTGAAGACAGTGAGCCAGTTGTGTTTTGTGATAGCTAGAGCGCTATAGACTTGAGCAAGAGTACCATGCAACATGCTCGCACAAAGCACATTGATGTGAGATACCGTTGGCTGAGGGATGCAATTGAACAGAAGCAGCTCGTGTTGAAGAAGATTCACACAGATGAGAACCCCTCAGACATGTTGACAAAGGCAGTCACTCGTGACAAGCTTCAGCTCTGTAGAGAGCTGAGCGGTGTCACCTCTTGTTGATCTCCATCACAGGACAACACCTCCCCGTTGGGGCTGGAGGGGGAGGTTGTTGGGTATACTTGATATTAGTTCCAGCCCCAACTGGGGTCAGCAGCTGTTTACCCCAACTTGGGGGGGCTACTTGGATATTTGCCCAGTTTTTTGCTTCTCATTCAAGGGAACCCCAGCCGGGGTTTTCATCCCCATTTCCAGAACGACGGAGCACCCATTTCGCCCCTCCCATTCCAGCCAAAACCAAGAGCAGCGGCAAGGGTTTTAGACCCTCTTCGTCCTCCTCACGCGTGAGAAAGAGCTCGAGTGCGAGAGAGAGAGCAGGAGCAGCCAGGTTCGAGAGGAGCAGTGGCTAGGGCTGTGGTCTTTGGGCTTGGAGGGCAGTGGCTTTGGGCGAGCTCGAGCAGGAGCAGCGGGAGGTCGTTGCGGACGACCTCAAGAAGCCGTATTTGGGACTCCATCCGGGAGCCCACAAGGGGAGTTACTTTGTCCTCCTTGTTTTAGAGCACAATATTGGTATAGTTAGATACCTAGGGATAGTTTGTTCCTTGTTGAAGAACTATCCGTTGTGTGTGCTTGTACCTCAGTTTTGTGGGCAACAAAACCGGGAAGAACTTTGATACTCTTGACCGTAGTGATTGGTTGCCGGTCTTGCCCCGTGGTTTTTCCCTTGCTCACATTGAGGAAGGGTTTCCACGTAAAAATCCGTGTCTCATGTGGTTGCTTGCTTGTGGTTGCTTGTCATTGTTGCATTTGAGCTCCCGTGTGGGGAACATATATTGTGTTGTGCCATCTTTGCTGCAGGACAGTTTAGGGGGATACAGATCCTGGGTTGTTGATTGTTCCGCATTACCCATATATCCCCATCAGCTTTTATGTGGTGGAAATCCTGATTCAGATCTTGGTTAGGATCTAAAATGGAGTCTGACATGATCTCACTAAAATGATCATAACTTGAGCTCTCAAACTCAGATTTTGATGTTCTTGAACTCGTATGAAAGATCTTGACGAGTACTATAAGATAAAGTGTTCATTTATCTCATTTGGACACTTGATCACAACAGAATTGAGAAAAGAGTGAACCCCATTATGAGGGATCTCACACGTAGGGGCATCAAATGCAAGATATCGGTTTTTAAGAGCAGCATATTCGCAAAAAGTTACAGTAGGGGTTCACTCTTTAAGTCCTGGAGGAGGATCCGGTTCGGTTTCTTGTCTGCTAAAGGAGTCAATCTCACGATCTTGTCTAAACCACCAGAGACAGGCACCGATAGTATCTCCATCATACATGCGAAAAAATAGTTGTTTTCCCCATACCGATAGATTAAAACGAACATGTCTCATCACAATCCCAGATTTATCGGGTTTAGGACATGGAAAATTAACTGAATCTCCTGCACATATATATACTTTGGATGAATGTGATATTATCAAGGCTATATTGCATCTCGCTTTCCAAATGACCCAACAAATAATATCCTGAAGAAAAAAAAATAAGCGCCAACCAGTATTAACAACATGAATAAGTTCAGTAGCTCTTAAACATCTAAATAACATATCTGAATCAGAGTTTAAGCCCATTGTTTTAAACACCTCCCTGGTTACTCTACAGGAAACAAATTAAGAGTGGTTGATTGGTTTCCAAATCTTCCTTACAAAGATAGCATATGTTTATCGTACATATATTGTACTTGCCAAGCATATCTTGATTAGTTATTTTATTTTGAGTAAGAGGCCACAGGAAATATATAGGTTACCCTCAGGTCAAGATCTTTTGACCAAATTTTTTTGTGGAAGGAGGATTTTACCCCATCATCGATACAGAGCTTATAGATAGTTTTGTTTAAGGATTTTTTTAGGTTCATCCCAAGTTGGGAAAGAAATGGTATCGAAGTCATCATCATTTAAGGAATGGTGTAGGTTTTCTAGCATGATTTTTAGTTGTGTACCCTAGAGAGTAGACACAGTGGGATATGATTCTCAAGGCTCTTAAACCAGTTGAATCTAGCACTTTAGGAACTTAAACCCTTAGCTACTGTGGTCTTTTTATCATGGATGTGCTAAAATATTTCTGGAAAATTCAGGTACAAAGGTTTGTTCCCCAATAAAGGATGTTAGGCCCTCGATGGTTTGGAAATGGGATGATGTTCAGGTTGGCCTTCGTCCATGCAGCACTGAGACACAGGTCAAAACTCTCGGGGATTAGTTCCACTGTCAGTTTTCCTTCTTATTTCCTCGAACCCATTTAAAAGCTTTGCCATTCAGTTCTTCTTCCACGCTATAGGAGATCGTGGGATTATGCAGGGTGGTTTTTTCTACCGGAGGGTGTCATAGTGCCAGAACTTAACCCTTATGTTATTCACCTCCTGATAAAGTGAAGCTTCAAATATACCATCCGTTGTCTTCACCTCCACGGCATGTGGGATGTTATTTGTATCATGATCATCCACCAGAAGACAGACAGAGGTGTCGTCTTCACAGTCTTTAGAGAGATCGAGACACTCGTAATCAAGGAGTTTCCCAAACTGTTTCATGTGGCTTGCCACAACAAAGGAGCAACGATGGTGGATAGGAACTCCCACCGCCGGAACCCAGTAGGCCGACACCTCCACACGTTTGGCACCGAATGAAGGAGACTGCTTATAGAATCAGAGCTAAGATCCATCGATTCCTTGCAAGGAAGCGTGCACCAACATATTGAATATCTCCTCTTGAGTCAACCTCAACAGTGAGTTGGTGTTCAGAAATCTTCCACATGCAATGAAACACCCCTGTGGAAACTTCAATCTCTAGGATCTCATGGGCCCTTTTTAGGGAAGAAATCTCTTTAGAGAACTCCACAATTAGACATATACGAAAATTACATCGAAAGAGTCGAGCCTCCTCACAGATGTCAGCCTTCCATAAATGGAGTAGAGTTTTCCCATATATATCGGGTCTTGGACGCATCATATATGTTATGACACATCAACCCATTACTTGTTTTGTTGGATGGTTGATGTATGAGAATCTGCTCCATCTCTATAAAATCAAAAGACAAATCTTGCCAAAAATTTGGATTCAAATGATGCTTTGGTTGTACTCTTGGCATGCCAACTTGCCATAAGTTTCAAGCATCTCATATATTTTTGTTCAAATCCACAGTGGGTCGCCGAGCTAACATGCCAAGAGTTTTAGAGAGAAGATGCATTTTAGTTCAAACTCATGAGTCTTTACCATAAGTTTTAAGGGCATGATACATTCTAATTCAAACTTCCGATAGATTTTCGCACTAACCTGCCATAAGTTTCCTTCCAGAAAAACCTGCCATAAGTTTAAGGACCTGGCATATTTTAGTTCAAACACACACAATCACATGAGACAAAGAGCAGCTGCCTGAAGGACAATCTTTTTCAATAATGCGATAATTAGGGTTACATGAAGAATTATATGTGATCATCAAGGTTGATTCATGCATATATGTTATCAATCAGTCTTCAAAAGTGGACATAATCATCTAGCCATGTTTATGATGCTATCTCTTAATTTCGAATCATTCTTCTCTACAACTCATCAATAGCGATCTTAGTGACCCTCAAATGATTCCTTGCATTATCTCCTCACCATGAGACTCATCTCAACAGCTTTCTTTTGCTAGCTTGCTTGGACCATCTCTTATCTAATTGGTTTTAAGCCTGCTCCTTTTAGCGTGCAAACAAGCTTTGCCTTCTCTTAAACAATTGGATTTAAGCCTACTCCTTTTAGTGTACAAACAAGCTTTCTACGCCTACTCTTCCTTGTAATGCACAAGTACCCATCCTTCTAATCTCATTTCACTCTCTTCTAAGCTTTTATATTTTTTTTCACTTTTTAAGTCTTGAATATAAACCTCTATACCATATTGACCTCATAATCCACACATGATGATTCGGTAAATTTTGTCCAATTACATCACAACCCCTGTAATCTTTGCGATTACACCATGTTATTATAATATTACTATACTTTAACACATATTCCAATATGGAATTGCAATTACACCATGCGATTATAATATTGTGTTATTACAGTTTTGTCCCTCTTAACTTTTGCAACATCAGTTATGCTCCTTCCTTTTTGAAATATTTGTTGTACCGCTATCTTTTTGCATCGTTATCACTTATACCCTTCAGGTTAGTTGCCATCCATCCACCTTCAAAATAAGTTAACTTTAGATATAACCGTAATTTGAAAGAAAACCTAGTACACAAGAGTAACTTCATTCTTCCTCTTATCCAAGAATACTTCCCTACATACCGCTGAAAGAAACTTAGAAAACATAAAAACTGAAAGAGGGGAATCTCTTCTTGTTTCCAAATTCAGTTGTGCCCTAACATGAACTAAAGGCGACATACGTTAGTCTCCACTTTTGGGTAGTGGCGGATCGCACACGAGATTGGGAATGCGATGATGGTCATGATTGGAACGTGGTGTTGGAGAGGTGTAATGGTGGACATCGAGTTGATGTCTAGAGAGAGCACAAAGGCTGTGAATACGGGTGCTCGAGGTTGGGTCCACCGTCGCCGACATCCTTCTCTGTCCAACCCCATCGCTCCCGACCTATAACAGAAGGACACAAGTGATAACGATGCAATAAGGTAGGGGCATATGATATTCCAAAAAAGGAAGGGACATAATTGATATTGCAGATGTTAAGAGAGACACAACTATAAAAAATCCAATAATTCCATTTCAACAAATAAATTTAGGTAGAATCACAAAGATTACATCGGTTTTGATATATCTACGTGGGTATTTCAAGTAGAAATATGGCGGTTGCGATATAGTTGGATAATATTTTAGGGGTTTTGTGTAAGAAATCCCAAATTTAATTTCATTTATATGAAGTCCGACCTAAGTATTTTTTTTGCAACCTCAGACGCCATTATGCAAATGTGCTCATTTTGGAATCCTAATCACCATATTGCCTTTTTCCTTAAACGTTTGAGATGTAAATTTTTTTTTACAAGTTCTTCTAATTGTGTAGAAGTACCAACCGGCTGAACCATCTCTGCATTCCCGGTTGACTTGGAATAGAGAGAACATTAGCCATCTCATTGTTGAACTGACACTACCTCCTGATCTTTATCCTTACTACGTGATTCGACCTGGATGAAGTCCCACATGGAACCACTCATATTCCCTGCTCATCGTGGATACTCCTCAGATGCGGGTACGCTTCTTGAAAGATCTTGATAGAGCGGAAAATACCATTCTATGGCTGAAAAGCATGGGAGCAAAGATGGAAGATACCGTCATCAAGCGTGTTGCATGGCTGCCTTCAAAAACAACGAAGGAACGAATGAAGGCCACCCTAAGCATTGAAGCCTTGAAAGCTGGCCCATCCGCTGCCAACCCATCCATGCCTCTGACCCAAAAGGCTCTTGTAGCGGCCTCAAGCAAGAAGGAACCCACCCCACATGCCACGAAGAACGAAGGCGAACTATCCTCCTCATGTATTCCTAACGCATGGCTTATCTCTTCAACACTATCTCCTTCTCCCGCCCCATGGTTTAATGAGTCAACCATAACCCCTGGCACCTTCAAACTTTGCAAAGATACACTACCATCCAGGGACGAAGCCAAGAATGTTGGCTTGGGAGGGAATATATTATAGAAAGATTTTCTTTTTAATATATAGGGATTTATAACATTTAATGCAATTTTTTTGACTTCATATCATATCACCTCTAAAAATTAACAAAGAACTTTTGTACCAAAAAATATAAAAAGAAAGACTTCAGTAACAAAATTACCATAAAGTCATTGCATTGAAATTAAGCTTGGATACAAATAATTCTTCATACAAATTGCAAATGTAAGCAGTTATTCATCTTCTTGTAATTTCGAATAGTTCCTGAAAGAACAAAAATAACAATGTTATAATTTTTACAATATAAGAAAATAAAAGAGATCAAACATACCTTTAACTTGAGTTATTTAAAACGCACTCTCCTTGACTTTGAATCATATTCATCTATAACTGATTCTATTGAGATATTTTCTGCAAGTTCTTTCTCAATGTAAATTAATAAACAATTTCTAAGAAAATCATCTTCCATCTTGTTTCGAAGCATGCACTTAATAATATTCATTGATGAAAATGCTCTTTCAGATGTTGCAGTGGAGACCGGAAGAGTTAAAACTAGCCAAATCAATCGATCAACCAAATAATATATACTAGATTTACCTGTTTGTGCTAATTTCTGACAAAGATCAACAATATCAGAAGAACCTTTAAGAATTGAATGAACATTAAAATCTGACTTATAATGTGATAGTTGTTTTTCTAACAAGAATCTCTCTTGCTCTGAGAAATCAGCTGGATAGAACTCTCCTGCTAATTTACAAATATCAACAATATTGAATGATTTGTAATTGTTTCTTGGGTCTAAAACTGCAGTAAGTGTAAGAAGCTTGGTGGCATTTCATTAAAGTGGCTATTAAGTTCTGATAATTGAGAATCTATTGCAACTGTAAATATATCCACTCGATAATGATGAAGAAGTGTAACTTTAGTTACTTGACCACGAGATCTAATTCGGCTTTTAGAATAGAAAGAGCTTTGGTCTGGAACTTCAATACTTCTTTAAGAAAATGCAATAGTTTTCAAAAATAATGCATCAACCATCTTCTCTTAACTTTTGAAGGTGTTCTTTGGTGGATGAGACAAGCTGCAATGCATTTAAAATATCTAAATTTTTCGGTTGAAGAACTTGACATAAATCTTCTGTTATCCCCAAAATTGCTTCCATAATATGCATGATAAGAATAAACTCAAAGGAAGTTACATCTTTGTATGCCTCATCTGCTTCTGCACGTTGTTGATCATTATCACCTCCATCAATGATGGTCAAAAGTACATTGCAGATAGCACTATACATTTTGTAAAACTGTAAATAAATCTATAATGAGAACTCCATCGAGTTTCACCTGGACGTTGTAGTGTACCCATGTGATTATGTCCAGTGCCGGATTGAATTTCATTAGTTGATAATAAATAAGCAACATCAACCGCATGAGCAGCTTGTAATTCATCATGCCGTTTAGATGACACATTAACAATATTAATAATACCACCCAACTTGTTAAAAAACTTATGAATGGGAATCACCTCCCTTGAAGCAGTTACAAGAGCTACTTGAAAATTATGAGCCAAACAATGGATATAATAAGCATATTGATTTTCATTCATGATCAAGGCTTGTAATCCATTCCATTCTCCACGCATATTACTAGCTCCATCATATCTTTGACCTCTAATCTTTTTATAATCAAGATTATTTTGCAAAAGAACTTCAAATAATCTACTTTTTTAATGTAATTGCTCTTGTATCTGGTACATGGACCACGCCAAAAAATCTCTCACGTAAATAAACATTTCAACAAATCTAAGAACAATAGTCATTTGTTCTCTCTTTCCTTCATCTCTAGCTTTGTCAATTATAACACAAAAAGCAGCATCTGCAATCTCATCACGGATAACATTTCTTACTTTACCAGGCATAATTTGAAGAATCTCTTTTTGAACATCTGGTGACGTATATTTAGCATTTTTTGGAGCATTTTGTAATACAACCTTTTCCATTTCTTTATTATAAGATGCCACAAATTTCATTAGCTCAATAAAAATTCCACGATTCGAAGAACTTGGTCGTTCATCATTTCCTCTGAATGCACATGCTTGGAATGATAGCTGATGAGCGACCTGAGCGACTAAGGGAAAAAGGTATCAATGGTCGTTGCGACCTCAACCACTCGGATCGGAATCAACAAGAAAAAGAGAAGACCACAAAAAAAACCAATCAATCAGGCAAAGGTAGCGGTCTCGCTATTTTATTTTACCAGGTATAGCTACCAGGGTCGAACACAAGGAGCACGATATGCGAAAGCTACGAAATAGCCGGGAATCCAAGAAAATAAAAAGAAATGGTGGTTTTTAATTTTTCAAAATTTTTTTATGATTTTAAAATTAAGAAAAAGGCTAAAAGAATTCAAAAAATCATAAACAAACAATTATTTGAAGCATAAAAAATACTCAGAAAATTCAAATAAAAATATTTGGGAGTTTTTAAAATATTCAAATGTTTTTGTTAATTTTTTTAGATTTTCTGATTTTTAATTATTTCGAAAAATCAAACAAGGCTAAAAATGATAAACAATGTACAGTCGGAGTATAAAGGTAATTTAAAATTGCTTAAAATACCTATAAAATTCAAGTGGCAATTTTATGTGAAACTACAAGTAAAAATCTAACTAAGAAGAAGAGAACTCATTTTTTTTGAATTTTTATGAATTTTAATAATTTTCTAAGGTTTTTAGTCTTTTTCAATTTTTATGGTTTTTATAAATGGAAATGCAACAAAAATTGGAAAGAAATAAAAACAACCCAAAACAAGCAAATAGAAATTTTTTAGAATTTTTCAAGGATTTTCAATATTTTTAATTGATTTTTAAAAACAAACAGTAGCACTTTTTGGGGGTTTTTGAATTTTTAAAATATTAAATGAAAACAAAATGAAACCAAAATGAAACAAAAAATTCACAGAAATTCCTACACCATGGCATGAGCCATATGTCAAAATTTCATAGATTTTGGACAATGTTTGCTATTTATTTCATTAAAAATAAAAGGCACAACACACATGGGCCAATATGCAATTATTGAAAAGTTTCCAGCCAAACAATAACACACAGAAATAGTTTAGGGCTTAATCTGCAAAAAGTCCAGATCCTCATGTGGGCGGCACGTGAACCAGGTACTCAGGGTTATAAATGCAAATCCTATTTATGAAGATTCATTCATTAACAAACATAAAATCTAGGACGAAACATGCAAATAATCCAGAGGTCACGTGATAGACCACATGCTACACAAACAGAAGAACTAGAACGCAAATAACAAAAGCATAAGGTCCTAAATGCAAAATGTCCAAACTAAAAACAACTACTAATAATATTTACAGGACTAACAAATAAATGCAAAAGGTAGTAGGGTCTAAGTGCAAATACCCTTCTTTATTGACGATCCAACAGTTGACAACACTCGACTTAAGATCGGACGGCTGAGCGCAGGAGACACCGGTTCGATGATGAACGACTGAGAGTTGATCTTTAGATGGATCGGGTGATCGAGGACTCCCAAAGATGGATGGACACGATCAGCACTAGAGGGGGTCTCAATCCAACGACAGAGACGACACCTGGAAGAGCGGCGAAGAACTCGCCGCCGGTGAACTTCGATCGAGTGATACATGCTGTAGGGACGTCCTCCGTAGCTACTCGGATGGGGAAAGGATGCTGGCGGCTGTCCGCAGTGGTGGCGAAGCTCCGATGAGGCTGAGGCCGTCAGAAATCGCTCGGCAAAGTTGGAGACCTAGAGCTGTTGTGTTTTGATGTTAGAACCTCCAAATGAGGCCCTTTGGGCTCTAAACCTGCATAAATGAGTTGCTGGGTCGAGGGCAAAGTGCCTCGACCCGTCAGTGCACGGAATGGGTGGTCAGATGATGCGGGGCGTAGCCCTCCGGTGAGGCGATGACGGAGGACCTGGAGTCTCGTCCCTGGGAGAACGAGGTGAACGAATGGGTGTAGAAGGTGGGGAGAAGTCTAACGAAGGTGCTACGATCGTCGGGATAGCGAATGGGAGGTCCGATTAGGGTGAATATAGCTAAGTAAATCAGCTGGACCAAAGCTCGAAAATCTGGAAATAGAAGCTAATAAGAAGAAATCGGAGTTACCTAGTGAATGGAGTCGTATGGGCTGAAGGACAGGGACCTCCGGGGGTCTTCGCCTCAATGGTTCGACGTGTCCATAGGCTAGAGCTCACCTCGCGATGGAGCACGACGAAACATTCGCTGGACCTAAGGCTTCCGGGCCCGAATCCTCTCTACAACGACCTCTATCGCACGGTGTCACTCGTGGGTCAAGGTAGAGGTCACTGGAGACGAGGGGGTGGCCATAGATGAAGAAGAAAATGCGGCTCCAGGAGATTTTATACTCAGCAGGGTCTGAGAAGTGTGGAGCTTGAGCGCGCGAACCGAGGGACGGATCACTAACGGAATCATTGGGCGTGTATCACGGATCGTCCCTCGGTAATCGGAGAAGCGGAGTGACAAGGATGGTGGTCGGGTCAGTTCAGGAAAATTAGGAGAAAGTCGGGTGGAAACCGGATCCGGGCGAAGAAAGGTCCAGGGGGGCAGTTGACTGGGGTCAACAGTCTACCCTGGACCAATCAGAAAAAAGATACATAAAAATAATTGAAAATTCAATTAAAAATATCAAACAATTTTATTTTAAAAAGTTTATAAAATAAAAAATATTTGTTATTTTTCAAACTATTTTTTGTGATTTTTATTTATTTTTATGAAAAACAATTTATGATATATACATTATAGTATAGTATATACAAGTATAAAATACCTATGTATTTTATACAATTATTTTTATTTTCTTATTTTTAAACAAATACCCCAATTTTATATTTAGTTTATTTAAAACATAAAATTTGGAGCCTAAAATAATTTTTATTTTATTTTTATTAATTATTTACAAGTGTAAAATAAACAGGTCGATGATATATATATATACATGTATTATGTACAAGGTAAGAGAGAGAAAATTTTATTTTTATTTTATTTTTCTAATTTTTGTTTTATTTTTAAAAATATATACAAGGGGATAAAAACATCTTTTTATTTTTATTATTTGTAGAAATAAAATATATATGCATAGGAAGGAGTATGTACACGGTAGAGTGGCCCTATCTCTCTCTACTTATTTTATTTGGCGATTAGGTCCATTTTAGACCCTCTCTTGGGTTCAGGCCACTCAATATTTATTCTAAATATCTCCTTCTTTTTCTTTTATTCTTTATTCTTTTATTTTGCACAAATACATGCTAATTATTAATTATTAACAAATGCTTTCTTATTGCTAATTTATTGTATTTACAGCTATATACATGATGCTTTGCCAGGATAAGTAGCTAAAATAAAAGAATAAAGAGTGATGAATGAGTATTCATCAATAGACAACGAAAAATATTAATTGTAGTCTTTAGGCGTAACCGATTCTCTTGAAGACATCTTGTTTTTGTATGCTGTGTTCAATATATTGTGCTTTATTCATGAAGTTTCTCATACTTTCTTCTTCCAAATTATATGTAGAGCCACTGCTTCCCATGTGACTCAAGAAAGAGCAGTCTTTTCCATTGTTACCTTTCTTCCAGTTTCGAAATCCATCAACAACGAAGATATTTATGCCCTACTTTAAATTGGCCTTACCCGAAAAAAGAAAGCAAAAAAAGCATAATTCAGCATCTTTAGAAGGCGAATACTCTAAGCATGAATGTTGTCTAAACCAAGATGCCTGAAATCTGCGACGATGTTTCTCATTGCTATTATATGGATAGTTTACCATAATGTGTTGGAAAGGTCCCAAATTTAAGTAAGTACGTATTATTTCTTCTCTCCTATCATGAGGATACTCCCATATCATTTGACATAGCCCCGGATCTCTTTCCAATGAACCACCAAAAGATTTATGAATCTCAACTCATGAAATTTTTGAAGGAGGAAGTCTCTCTTCTTCAGAATTTGAGAAGGAAGTACATTTTCTTTACTACTACTTTCATTCATCGTCTTTGCAAGATAAGTGGTGATGGACCTCTTTGACATGGTTGATCTAAAAGCGTTAAATTAGTGTCATAATTTTAAATATAATAAAAAATAATTAGCTTATTCTCAAGACAATATGTTAAAATTAATCGAGAACAAAAGCAAGGAACCACAAGAAAACTACAATATTTAAATAAGCTAGTTTTGGAAATGCATATTTTCCTGGGAGTTCATTGAGAAATGGAACTTTCAGTGAGCCATTTGAGAATTTTGTAGAAACTAAAATTGAAATATTTGCAAGAGGTAATACACATGTAATAATAATCTAATTAGTATACCTCCACACTTTTAACATTAACTCATTTGAAAAAAGAACAATAAATTAAAAATATATTCGATGATATTGATACCTGTGCTTCCAGTGAGCAATGAATTGGATCAAATCAATATAAGCAGATGATGGACTCGAGACATAGTCAAAGAGGCTACGCTGGGTCAGAGTTGCGACACAGGAAACTGTCGGAGCTTGGAATTTAGTCTGTTCGTGTTGTTGAACCTAGAAGGGGAAGATGCCAATTGCAAATTAAGATGCTAAATATATTATTTTGGAAATCGGGAAACCAAAGTCCCGATAACATCATAAACGCACTGCTACAATATAATTACTGGCATATAGTTTCTCGAATTGAGATACAGAAATAAATATAAGGGGGAACTATAACATTCTTCGAACCATATAATACTATAAAGACTAGATATAATTTGGTCGTTGCATCTAGAAGCTATAATTATTCTATTTCTTTACAAAAAATGCTCAATCCGAACCATTATTCCAAAATATCACATTCTCCAATTGTTGTATGCAATTGTTTGACAATCGTAAATCAACCGGTAATGATGGACATAGATTCTCACCTGATCGGATCATGAAGGAAGGTCAGAAGGAAGTACGGGCTGGGAAAATCGTAGAGGACTCCACCGTGGAAGTTCGGATGCGTTGAAGACAGAGAGGGGGAAGGGGACGTTGGCGGGAGGGAGTTATATATTATAAGGGGCTTTGGTTTGCACAAGAACTATCCACATAATGTATTATAATTTTTATATTTTTTAATTTAGAAAGAAAAATAGAATTTGAATGGAGCCGTGATTCATTAAAAGTTATTCTAAAAATAGGATGGATAGTTACGTGGGTTGTGAAAAGAATGAGCTGGTTGGAGGCGGGATTTCCGAAAATGCAGGCCAAACAGGAGGGGCCAAATGTGATTATCGCACATCTCTCCTAAATTTACGGATGGGAGGCATGTGGGTAACGGGGAGGCCAGGCCCCCTCCCGCCCCCTCCCTCTGTCACTGCTACCATCCTTACTAATACAAAATTTTTTTATTGAGGAAGTTTGGACCTCAATGGTTCGATCCTATTAAGCAACTGAGACTTATTCTTCCCCCATAGTAAGAGTAAGTATCTCCCATGGATATTAAAGGCCTATCCTGTAATATCAGAGGGTTAAGAGCCCAATGGGAAAAATTCGACTTCTTGGATTGACCAAGAAATATTCATGGTGGGTTGTTTCTTATTTGATGATTGGTCGACACATCGATTTCTAGGCTAGCTTGTTAACCTTGGCAGAACGATTGTCAGATAATCAACGCCTTCAACTTCACTCACCACCAAATGGAATCCTCCTCAAGATGCCCACTTAGACTCATTTAAGAAGATTGATCGAGTGGAGCCTTGACTGCAACCTTATTGACCTTAAGGACCAAGACACCAAGTACACCTGGATTGACACATCACAAACTAGATGGGCAATCCTTTACCACATTCTCATCACCCCGTCACTATTAGAGCTCTCCCAACTAGCCAAGACACCGACTCTTCCAAAACATTCTCCAACCATAAACCCTTTCTTACCTCTATCACCTCCCTTAAACTAGTGCACCCACCCTTCAAAATGGAAGGATTATGGTTCAACAAACCATCCTTCTCCAAAGAGGTTAGCGACTCCTAGGCGATTCCATGCTTGGGTAGCAATCCATTCTACATTTGGAACCTCAAGATCAAGAGATTTAAGATTGATATCATTGCTTGGAAGCAAGAAAACATTTCCCCCTTCGTTGTTTACTCAGAAGACCTACTTTTTCAAATACAAACCCTTGAGCAAGATCTCACATCAGCAGACCCCTCACCTATCACTGCAATCGAATTGGGCCACCTTCATAAAGAACTAGAATGCCTCAATGAAGATGAATTCCTAAGGTTGAATCAAAGAGAAAATGTTATATAGCTACACGAAGGGGATATAACCACCAAACTACTACAATTGGTTGCTTCTGCTCGAATAAGCTGCAATACCATCATTGCTCTTAGATATCTTAATAGTATAACCCAGACCTCAAATGAAGAAATATTGAAAATAACAACAACCTTCTATCACAAACTTTACTCTACATTGGAATTAAACCCATTCGATCTCTTCAAATTAAACCAAACCTTAGTTGCTCGGATTTCAAACCTTGAAGATCTCACCAAGCTTATCTTCGAACTTGAGACTTATGCAATCATCCGTAACATGAAATCTCTCAAAGCCCCAGGCCCTGATGGTTGAATACTAGAATTTTTCAAAACAAAATCGATCTATTTTACCGACTCATTAGCCTAATCAACCTCCCTCTGTGTATAATCTCCAAAATTTTGGGACAACAGATGGGCCCCAAAACCAAATGAGATCATACCTCCCTCACAACGTGCTTTCCTCAAAGGACGAGGGACTTTGTACATAGAAGGCTATATCACGATATATCAATGATATATCACCGATATATCAGTATAGGTGGAGAGCCCATACTGATATTCATATAGATATCCATTTACCGGATATCAGCCGGTATCTCGTGAGATACGGGCAATATATCGCTGATATCGAATCATATCGCTCGAAATTGATTGGTTTCAGTACAAAATTTCTTGGATATCGAATGATATCGTTGATATCTATATATATATCAATGATATTACCCTTGTAAGCTTGATTTCAACGAGACCCCCATCTGGTAGAGTATGGTGCTAAATGAGAGTGCATACGACAATTTATGAATTGGTGGATTTCACCCTCTTTAACAATAGAGATGAAAACAAGTCTAATGATAATCAAGTTAGAATCACAGGTTCGATATGATATCTCTTTTTACACCATTTTCCTACCTTTCCCTTCACAGAACTCTTCATTCTAAAGCCCTCATGACTAGGTAATCTCTTTTATAATATTGCATTGATTTACATTTTTTCATCTATTTCTGTGAATAGATAAATCTTCATACCAAAGAAACATTGTCTCATTAATCATTATTTATATTTTTTTAAATCAAATGACTCATCTCTATGCCATTCATTATCTTCCATGAACAAAACAAGTGTTCTAAGTGTGCTCAATTTAACTACTTTGATTCCAATTCCAATGTTTATTAATCACCAATCAACACTAACACTGATATGTTCTATATGACCGATATGTATGATATAAGGACCATAAATGATCTATATGTGTCATCTAAATGTATATTTCTAAGCTATTTAATATTTTAAGAACTTGAATGAAATCCATTTCCAATATCTATGTCACAATCAACATTAACAATAATATGTTCGATATGCCCGATATATGCGATATATAGGGTATAAATGATCGATATGTGTGATATACGTATGTATTTGTATGTTATTTATTGTTTTAATATCTTGCATGATCTTAATTTATGAAAAAATGACAAAATAGCTTTTTTGAGCTGTTTCCAACATTTCCACTGATGTCGTCGATATATCGACGATACATCCCAATATATCCTTTTCTAGGTGGACCGATATGATATCGATATTGATATTTCCCACATTGGCCTCGGATGCGTTCATGGTACCATTAGAAATCATCACCCATTGGAGTCGCACCAACACAACAACTATGGTACAAAAAACCGATATCAAGAAAGCATTTGACTCTTTAAGATGGAATGCTATATCCAAGGCACTTGACCTCACTGGTTGTCCCCACTGCTTTGTATACTGGATACATACCTTCCTACAAAGTACTGCAATCTTGCTGGCATTCTTCAAAACTTCTTGTGGGGTTCATAAAGGAGACCATTTATCCCCTCTACTCTTTATTAACACGGTGAATATTCTCAAAGGCATTGTGCAAAACCTACTAAAAAACAACCAAATTGAGGGCAACCACAAACCAGGTGGACATCTAATCATCATTAATATGCTATTTGCCGATGCCATCCTCATCTTCCTAAAGTATGATACACAAGCACTAAAATGCCTCAAATTCACCCTAAAGTTTTTTGTTAAGTTCATTGGACTATTTGTAAATGAGGGCAAATCATTGATCCACACCCTAAACCCTTCAGATATCGAAAGCCATACTGCTAAATCAATTTTTATCTGTAATTTGGAAAGTTTTCCTCTACATTATCGAGGGATCCCTCTTTCTCCAAAAATCTCTGAAATGCAACAATTGGCTCCCTAGCATTGCAAAGATGATGAATCCACGAGTCATCATCTCAATATATTGATCTTAGCAAAATCCTTGAGTAAAATCTCAAATAAATATTCATAAAATTAATAAATTAAAAAAGAACTCTTGTAAATAAAATACACTAATTATTATATATTATATTGTACAAAATAAATTAACAATAAAAAGCCACAAAATACAGGAGTTTTCACATGTAAATAGCTCAAAACATTTATTTTTAATAATTTCATTTCAACCCATTTTGGCTAATTCTTTTCTAACTTGTTCATAAAAATGTATATAAAAATACAAAAATATAAAATAAATTCCACTTGAAATAAATACTCCTAGAACCTAAAGAGAAAAAGTCGTAAAGTCCAAATTCCCGGCCAAATTCCTGCTCCGTATGAACTCCAAATTCACCATACCCACTTTTAAAGTTTAAGTTAGAAAATTATCTATCCAATGAAAGTGATTTCATTAAAATCGAAGCTCATTTGCAAAATTTGAGTTTCGGGACCTAGGTGTGCATTGTATATTATGTAACTATTCATTCGATCAGATGGTGCCATTACCGGGGGGGCAAATGGCTTAGGGTTTAATTTAGAAAATTTGATTTAGTTTTTCTCTCACTCGGGTAGTCTGACCCCCGAGCCATCTTGTAATTACTCTATTTTCTTTTCTTAATTATTTCTCTGCTCATTTTTGTATATATTTTATTGTTGATCTCTCTAAAATAAATTTTATTTTCCTTGCGAGGGCCCTGTGCACTTGGAGTGCATCGGAGATCGATGGCCGTGACGCACGCCGACTGCTGAAGATCAAGGAATTTAATTTATTTTTGAGAGCAAATTTTTTGTAATTATTGTGTTGTAATAATTTAGGTAATTCACTCTTTACATCGACTCTTGTTTGAGAGCTCGTGCTTGTATCCGGACTGGACATTGGAGCCGCTCGTGATCGTGTGGTTGATTGATGTAGAATAGGACTTGCACTCGGGGCTCTTAGAGCATTTTTATTAGAATATCTTTATTGCTTGTGCTCGTAATATTTAGGAGCATACATCACTTTTAATGAGATACACTTAAATCATAGAGCTATTAGTTCAAATTAACCTGTTCATCACTCGCTGATAGAACTGCTTGTCTAGGAACGGTTTTTCATTTGCATCTCATATAGTATAAAAATTTAATTCTGCCTTGCATCCTGCATGTAGAGTGCGAGGATCACTGTAAGTCTTCTGAACTGGGCATGTATCATTTATTTCACTATTTACATTGGTTTTTCTCGACTCCTTTTCCACTTGGTTTTTGAAACTTAGGTTAAAAGGAAATCGAGACTGATCGTTAGGCGTGCCTCGTTTGGTGGACTAATCAAGTGATAACCAAACTTAAAATCGGGACTGCTAATCAGAGTTGACAAAAAAACTGACTAAAACTAACACTTGTTTTGGGAAAGCAAAACCCTCATTGTATACTTGGCTTTTGTGATTGTTGAGAGGTGATGATGCATCCCTAGGATAGTGCCCAAAACCTACTTTTAAGCCTTACGTGATTGGACTTATATCTTGATTTATCATCTAATTAAAACTAAAAAGATAAACGATCGGACTCTTACGACCATCACTGTGTTGATTACGTGAACTCAGGGTTTGCTCTTGTGTTTGTTTGTTTTGTGTGTTATTCGGTGCACTTGCACACTTTCTTCCTCGATCTGCTTCATTTTCCCATCTCCCTTCCAAGATGTCAGAATATTGGTCATCATATCCAAGTCACTCTTCTTCGAACATGTTCCGACCATCTCCTCCATCTTGATTCATCACTACCACTTCTCCATATCTATTTCCAGTTAAAAAAATAAAAAATTAAAAATAAAAAAATTCAATTCATAACAGCAAAAAAAATAAAAAAATAAAAAAGATTGCAGCAATGGTCGCCCCCCCGCCACCGCCGGCCACTACCGCACCCCCATCCTCCACCACCGGCCACCACCGCCGCCACCAGCCGACCCTCTGCCTGTGATGGCCTCCCTCGCACGACCTCCTCCGCGAGGCACACGCGTCCCTGACCCGCCACCAACCTCCTGGTCGCTTGCAGTTCTGCCCACTGACACCACCCCCACGGCGGGTAGCTACAGCTCGCCAACTGCCGCCATTGCGCGGCCCTAGACCTCGCCGGACACGTGCAGCCGCCCCCCTCCTCGTGCGCGGGCGTTGTCGCCCTCCCATCGCCAAGCACCAGCGCTCAAGTACGTCCGTCGCCCGCCTTCGAGCCCTATCACACAAGAAAGAAGAAGGTGTCCTTCTCATTCTTTTTTTTTGTTTTTGTAAAATTTGCAAAATTTCCTCGTACTGTTTTCATTATTACAAAAGTGCCCTGTGCATAATTTGCATTGTCAAGTTTAATTTTTGAAATTGCACGAATAACCTTACGTTCATGCATTTCTTTGGAGATCTATTTTGCATCATTTATTTTAATGAAAAACGTCATTGTGTTGAGCAACTAATTGTCTATCATCTGAATATTTATTTGGATTTTTCTGAGTTTTGGGTAATTAACTAAAATTATTTAAGTAAAAAATTTCATATTTTAGCTAATTTGAGTTTCTAAATTCATATTTCACTCACATTTGCTCTAAAAATTTCACAAAAATCAGAAATGATGCTTTGGAATATGACTTAATTACTATACATATATCATTTTAATTGGAATTATCCTGTGCATTTAATAAATTATAGAGTGATTTTAGTAAATGATTTTTAATTAAATCCACACATAATATTTTTGCGAAATTTCAACTCTTCTTGATTGTTTGTATAAATAAGTTTTTGAGATAACTCTCACTCTGGCTAATTCGTTAATGTGGATTTATTAGAAATTAAATACTCACTGTCACTCTGATTTCATTATAAAATCCATACAAAATTCACAATTTCTTGAAAATTTTTTTAAAAAATTACTATAGCCTCATTGCATCTTTTTTTATTCTAGTAAAATTTTCATAATTTTTGCATACTGTTTGAGTGAAAGTTTGTGTAAAAACCCATAAAAGTGTTCATTTTCCTTGTTGCATGTTAACCCCTAAAATTCCAAAAAAATATGTTTTGTTTTCATCACTAGATTAGGTTTGTACGAAAAATATAATTTGGCTAAATTGAACTAATTTGACTCAAAACTTAATTTGGCTAAGTTGTATGGTTCCTTATTAACTTAATTCACCCGTATATTGCATCTCATTTATTTTTTCATTAAAAAAATAAAAAATCGCATTGAAAAGCTAGACCTAATTTCTCTTAATTGACATGAAGTTGTTCCTTTGCTTCCATGTATTCGACCCCGAACTTGCCCGAGATATAAATTAAAGCTGAGAACTCTTCACGGAGATTCTTCTCTCGGTTCTGAATGATTCACTGAGTACCCATACTACAACGAGTGCAAAATTATCACGTGCTCTGCGGAACAATCAAAAGATCAAACAAAAACTTCTTAGATGGAAATCATGAATGCAATCCTTGCCTTCAAGAGTATCCTTACTCAGCTCCTCCCTTACACCACAAATAAAACACCTGTTGGCCTCTCTTAAGATACCAAAGACCATTCTCCTTGAGATTGATAAATTACAAAGAAACTTCTCATGGAATGACACCTCTAAAATCAAACACCGCCATCAAGAACGATGTGAAGTTATCTGTTGCCCTGAAGAAAATGATGGCTCGAGCATACTCAACTTGGAAATCTTCAACAATCTATGCTATCCATATCCCGGATAAGGGAAAAAATAAACCCAAACTCCCCCTTTGCCATCATAGTCAGATATTTTTTCACAACTAAAGCCCTGGATCCATCTTAGAACCTCCTAACATTGGAGATTCTCCCTGTTGGCGCACCATCAAAGTAGGATCTAGTAGCATCTGCAACATAAACTCGTGATCTAAAGGATCGGGAAACTATTCTCTCCTTTGGACCAATTCCATAAACAATTAGTGTCATCTTAAGGAAAATTTATCCTGATCTATGGACAATCACAAAAAAATAAAAAGACCACTATAGCACAGGACCTTGCTACTTTGAGGGCCAAACAAAATTGGCTTAAGGCCTTAAATAAGAGATCCCACTTCCACCCGTACATTCCTCTACTTAAAGCTTTCCTAGGAAACATCACTCCTCAATCTAATACCCATGACTCACTACTCATCTCGGGCCGGTCACCAAACTTAAGACTCTCCAACCAACTATACAACCTACTAGCCCATGGTGGAATACACGCCAAGTTGAACCAATGCTTTTGGACCCGTCCTTTCCATCCAAGATTATCCCAATTTCTTTGGTTACTTTGCAAGAAAAAAATTGAGGACACAAGACCAACCGCTTTTCCCCAACACCCAAACCATAAATGTCTGTATGATGTGCTTATAACAACGAATATAATACCACACCTCTTCTTACACTGTCCCTTCACTTACTGTGTGTTTACACTACTTAACTCTTCTAATTTCATGGGAGCCCTTGAGAATTATTTTAATCTTCACAATTTACAAACTATTCACCATTCTATTGGCAAAAATCCACAATTCAAGCATCACTACGGTGGTTGACCTAGAAGGAGAGGTGTTCACGGATATTCCATGGTACCTCCCCTCCTCCCACTCAAATTGCTAAGGAAGCCTCCTTGCTTATATCTCAATCATCTTGAGCTTGCTCATTCTTGGCCCTATTTCAGATTGGAAGATATAAATTCTTATTATTCTATACACTGACTTGCATTTGCAGCCAAGCACCAGCCAACTCAGCGAGTCCCCGACCCCGTATAAGGAAGCTAGTTGGAAAAAAGTGATATCATCAACCATGCTACGTCTCTACTGCCACTTCGAAGGTTTGACCTTCATTTTGCTTTGTCTTTACTTGCTTGCTTAAAGAACATTAGTCCTCTCCTTTGTGGTATTTGTTGGTTGTACTAATTTCCAAGGGTACAAGGGATTATTTTGTATTATCTTCCGTCCTTTGTTTGTCCTCCTTTTGTCCGCCGGTCCTTATACTTGGTAGAACGAATTGTCCCTATCTCTCCGTTTGATAAATAGAATGCGATCTTTTATCTAAAAAAACTAAATCATCCAATTTTCATTTTGGATTTTTTTACACATGTTTCTGTTCAAAATTGGCTTAGAAAAGTTGTTTCCATATCAACTTAGTAATCACACGACCACACTTGTACAATTTCCCTTTGATCTTATTAATTTATGCTGGTCAAACCGTCAGATTAATAGTCAAAGAACTATAATGAAAATTTTCAAACACAATTGGAAGGATGATGATGAGAGAAAAGACAAGGAAAACTAAAAAGGAATTTACTGTGAATTGTTGTGTGTATTTTTCTTCTTATCCATCCATTGAACAGCACCTACAAAGTTAATAGCATGTGTCAATGGAGATACACAACCAAAAATATTTTTGAGTAGTCCTTTCCACTATTAAATGAAACATATTCCAATACAAAATATAAGGACCCAAGTCAAGATCCATGCCATTATTGAGAAAAAATAGTCATGCTAACTTATTGGATTTTTGATACGATTGAACATATGGACAACCATTCAAAATGCTCAAGTATAAGTAGTAAACATCCACTATTATAGCCCACTTTCACTTCTTGTGAATTTCGATTGGCAACTATGTTTGAGGTTTTATAGCATTTTAAGCCTAAATTGGCAACATTCTCATCGCTTTATGTTTCATGACTTATTCCTATTAACAATGATAATTGTATGCTATTGGCTAGTCTTTTCATTATATATAGAGGGGTGGCTCCACCTCTTGATTAATGATCGCTTAAATCATGGTCGATTTAATTCATATTTGTTATCACCTCATTTGAGTTCAAAATATTTTTGATATTAATCTAAACATGAATATAAAAAAATGCTAAACATAAAAAGACAATTTGTTTAGGTTGCAATAAATGAACATATTTTAATCTTTTTTTTCAATATTTGCTTTTAATTTTATATTTGGTTTTTATCTTTTGTAATTTTTATATATGTATTATATACCAATGAAGATTTTCTGAGTTTTATCTATTTTGTATATTTTTGAAAATATTAATGTTTTCAATTTGCATAAATTTCAGATTGACACTTAGTCTTTATCTGATTTTAACTTTGAAATCAATAGATTTTTATAAAGGTTTTTATATGGTTATATTTTTTTTATTTCTATATTTTTTGATTAGTATTATTTTTATTATTTTATCTAAATACAAAAACTAGAGATATTAATTTCTTATGACTTTATGGTCTATTTTTAATTTATTTTGATTTTGTATGGATTTAACAAGATATAAATTTCCTTCTTTAGTTTTAATCAGAGGATGCTGTCTGATGAAGGATCCCAACTTCCTTCTTATTTTGTTATGTTCATGTAGTTGTTGCTGCATTTAGTTTAGATTAGTTGTTAATCAGAGCTCTCATGTTTTTGTCTCAAAAGGCCTCTGGGCCAGAACTTTGTTTAAAGAATTCTGATGCACTTGCTTGTTATATTATAATGGGTTAAATGGGGACTGCCCCCCCTTAGGGGAGCTAACTTGGCTTCTCCATCCTATTTTTTTTCCATTTTTTTTGAAAATTTCTTTCGTAGATTTTCATCAGTATATATCTATATTATGTCATTCAAATTTCGTGTAAAACAGAGATTCCTACATCCCCCATCCAGACGGGGTTGATTTTTTTTAAAAATGACTGTCTGGATGGAGGCCGTAGGACTCTCTGTTTCGCAAGAAATTTTAATGAAATAATATAGGGATACAGTGATGAAATTCTACGGAAGAAATTTTCAAAAAAAATAAAAACTAAAAATGATAAAAATAGGGCGGAGGGAGCCAAGTTTGCTCTCTCTAGGGGGCAACCCCATTTAACCCTATTATAATATATACATACATACATATATATATATATAAATAAAGAAAAGGGAGTATGCACTGACGGGTGCAGCTAACTAGCTACACCCATCCATTTTTCTTATTGATTTTTTTATTTTTTTGAAAAAAACTTATGGAGATTTACTTAGTTTATTGACAAGAATATGTGTTTCAAATTTCATGCAAAACAAACACTCCTAGTATGCTCATCTAGATATGGTCAATTTCAATAATTCTGAAACCGTTAAAATGTCATAGCCTTGATGGAGATGATAGAAATGTCGAATTTAGTTGAAATTGGTATGATATCATGGTGATATATGGTGATTTAAATCTCCTTAGGTTTCATATCAAAAACACATAAAACCAATGAAAAAAATGGCCGGATGCAGCTAGTTAGCTACACCCGCCGGTGCAGCTTCCCCAACCCCATATATATATATATATGGGGTCAATGGGGCTGCCCCCTGTTGGCTGCCCCGCCCCATTTTTTGTCAATTTTTTTATTTTTTTGAAAAATATCATCATGTATATTCATACCTATATCCCTTCTATATGCCATTCGAATTTCGTTAGAAACAGAGACTCCTACGGCCTCCATCCAGACAGATTCGTTTTAAAAAATCCTACGACCGTTAAAAAATGCCGTCTGGATGGAGGCCGTAGGAGTCTCTGTTTCTGATAAAATTTGAATGACATATAGGAGGGATATAGGGATGAATATACATGGTGATATTTTTCTAAAAAAATAAAAAAATTTTGCGAAAAATGAGGTGGGGGCAGCCATGTTGGCTGCCCATAGGAGGCATCACCATTTTCCCTATATATATGACTGATTCAATGAGAGCCAAAATCTGTGAGAGCATGTAATGACCCAAAATCTCGTGATCCGGGTTAATGTATGAATAATCAGGGTCGTTGCGACCCGAACCACGAGGCTAAGTCAATCAAGAAAACTCAAGATCACCAATATAAAATTAAATCAAGCAATCAAGCACAAATAGCGGTCTCGCTATTTTATTTTACCTGATATAGCTACCATGATCGAACACAAGAAGCACACTATGCCTAGGCTACGAAGTAGTCGAAAATCCAAAGAAAATAAAGAAATAAACTAAAATGGTGGATTTTATATTTTTCAATTTTTTTTGTAATTTTTAAATTGAGAATAAGGTGTAAAAGAAATTAAAAATCTCAAATAAACAATTATTTAAGGTAGCAAAAATATTTAGAAAATTAAAATTAAAATATTTTTGGTTTTTAGAAATATTCAAGTGTTTTTGTTATTTTTCTTGGATTTTTCTGATTTTTAGTTAATTTTCTAAAAATGAAACAAGGTCAGAAATACAAGGCAGTGTACAACCCGAATCTAAAGGCTATTTAAAAATACTTAAAAAGCCTAGAAAATTCGAACAACAATTTTATGATAAACTAAAAATAAAAACCTAACTATAGAAACCAAAAATGTAATTTTTAGAGTTTTTGTGAATTTTTAATAATTTTTCTAAGGTTTTTAGTTTTTTTATTTTTTAGGATTTTTATAAATGTAAAAGTAATAAAAATTGGATAGAATAAAAAACAAACCAAAACAAGTTGTTGGTATTTTTTTTGGATTTTTAAAGGGTTTTTAATATTTTTAATTGATTTTTAAAACTAGATAGTAGCAATTTTGAGGGTTTTTGAATTCTTAAAAATACTAGTTGAAAATAAAAAGCAACCAAAAATTCAAACAAATTTCTACACCGTGGCTGGGGCCATGTGTCGAAATTTCACGAATTTTGGATGAGATTTGCTATTTATTAAAACTAAAATAAAGCACACAATACACATGGACTAATTTACAAGAAAAACATGTTCCCGGGGCTTAATAATAACCTGCGTATAAACTATAAGGCCCAGCCTGCAATTTTCCCACAAATTCAGCACGTCATAAAAAGCACACACATGGGTATGGTTGCAAATACTGAAACTAAAAGTTCATTCAATAACAACTAAAAAGTCTAGTATAGTAATTGCAAATAACCCATAAAGCACGTGATGAAGCACGTGTATCCACACAACAAAGACTGAAATATAAATACTAAAAACTACAGGATCAAAAGTGCAAATTAACCTACTGTGTATTTTTTATTTTACATACTAAATAATAAAGGGAAATAACTACAGGGGAAGCGAAGCAAATTACCAAACCACTCGTGCGTCGCACGGGGGGGGGGGGGGGACAGGTGGCATGCTCTGACTGGCTGACGACGTGCGGCTCTGGCGCGTACAGGTGGCAAATCCAACGGCTGTCCGGAGGGTGTGAACGTGGGCATACAGAGGCCGTTAGATGTCAGATCTAACGGCCTGACAGGCGTAGGCTCTGGACGACTATGATGCGATCTGGGCGACGACGATGATCCAACAGAGAAGGATGCTGGAAGAACTCCGCCTGGGCGAAGTTCACCAGAGCACCAATGGAGATCCGGCACTCTGATGGACGATCGGACAATGGTGGTCGACTCGCAAGGTCCCTCCGCATCGGGTGGACGGGTCTGATGAGGTCATCAACGATGGGATCTCCTGGAAGGGTACTGAGACCTGGACGAGCTCCGGTGAGGCTGGATGAAGGTGAACTGGGACGTAACCACGTGCGCAAAGACCTGCAGAAGAAAGCTCAGACTCAGAGGGACACTCCGGTCATGGTTATTTGACCTAAAATGAAGGGAAGCGGCGATGGATGGAGTTGGGGGTTCATGCGAAGAGACGGAAGGAACCTAAGCCTAATCTTGGCTCGGATAGCTAAGACTCGGGTGATCAGGTCGCGGGAGAAGGGTGACGGTGATCAGATGAGTCGATCGGAGCAGAGAAGGGAGGCTGATGATGCTCCGACCGGTGGGTCGGAGCTGGCGGAGCGATGGATGAATGATTCAAAATGAATGGAACTAGGATCGAAATGGAAGCTGCATGAGGGTCCGAGCTGAATACTAAGCTCCAGGGGGTGAAGTCGGACTGGGTCTTCGCCTCGACCTCGCTGCGGAAGGCGGGGGAGGCTCGTCGCGGCGGAACCCCGGCCACGAAGCTCGAGCATCGGCTGCAGCGACATTCTCCGACCACCAAGATGCTCCTCCAGTTGCTGTCACCAAGGGGAAGAGGTCTAGGGTAGAAAGAGAGTGTGCGGCGCAAGCTGCGGCTCTGGGGAATGGAATGAAGAATTTATAGATCTTCCCAGGTGGCTGGAGAGAATCGGATGGAGTGTGTAATCCAAGAAGAATCCGTGACTCCCTAGGGATTCGCGAAGATCGCTGATCCACGGAGAGAAGCGGGCGGTGAAATTGGAGTAGGAGACGGTCAGATCCGAGTGGAAAAATTTTGAGAAGATGGGGCGAAACTCGGATCCGGGCAAAGAATGGTCCGGGAGGGGGAGTTGACCGAGGTCAACATCCCTCCTGGACCAATTAGAAAATACCTTGGTCAAAAATATTTGAAAAATAAATTAAAAATAGAATATGATTTTATTTTAAAATATGTTCAAAAAGAAAAATGTTATTTTTTTCAAACTATTTTTTAGTGATTTTTATTTATTTTTACGAAAAATAATTTATTCTATATACATTATACTATTTTATATACAGGTGTAAAATACCTAAGTATTTTATATAATTAATTTTTATTTTCTTATTTTGTACAAATACCCCAATTTTATATTTTATTTATTTACAACATATTATTTGGAGTATAAAATAATTTTTATTTTATTTTTATTGGTTTACAAGTGCAAAATAAATATGAGATGATACCTATATACATGTGACATGTACATGGTTGAGAGAGAATTTATTTCTTTTTCATTTTCATTTTTTTTAATTTTTGTTTTATTTTTAGAAATATATACAAGGGAATATAAACACTTTTTTATTTTTATTTTTGTGAAAATAAAATATATACATAGAAGGAGTATATGCAAGGTAGAGTGGCCCTATCTCTCTCTACTTATTTTATTTGACGATCAGGCCCATATTGGACCCTCTCTTGGGATTAGGTCACTCAATATTTATTCTAAATATTTCCTTTTTTTCTTTTATTCTTTACTCTTTTATTTTTGCATAAATACATGCTAATTATTAATATTTAACAAATGCATGCTTATTAATAATTTATTGTATTTACAACTATATGCATGATGTTTTACCAAGATAAATAGCTAAAATAAAAGAATAAAGAGTGATGAGTGACTATTCATCACCCCCCTATACTTTACTTTTGCTAGTCCCTTAGTAAACACTTATATGAAAAAGAAGTAAAAATAGAAAGAAAAAGAAAAAGAAGAGGAAGAAAGTGAATCAAGGCTGATTATTAAACTTGTCTTCATTAAATTGAAGTATGGAGCTCAGTCAGATCTTTGGATTATTAATGTATCGGAACCTTATTTGGACTTAGGTTTCAAACTTAACAGCCTCTAAGTTCCACCAATCTATGGTCAAGACTCCTCAATAATCTAGATCAGAACAAGTCTACATACACAAACTCTAATGACCATGAATATTTTCTTATACTGTGTAAGTGATATATAGCTCCCCACCTCAGAAATGGCAAAGTAACAACCCTCCTAACCAAGGTAACTCTAATACCCTAGTATGGCAACTCTTTCCTCGAAGAGCGGGGTATTCCCTTCTAAGTTCAAGTTCAACTGGCTCAAGAAGAGGAGGAAGAAGAGAATGGAACATGGCCAGTGTAGCCATGTATCCTAGGGAGTTCAACCAGTGTAGCTAAGTCTCCCTGCTGCAAGCTTCATGAGATGGGCATGGGTAACATAAGCTTTGCTTTATTTGACTATGTACACTCCGGTGGGTATTTCATTTTCTATCAGACCCACCACTTTTTTTGGAGTTTTTCTTTTTGCATATTTTTTTTCGATGTGCATATGTACAACATATCTACATGGTGCATCATATATACGTAAGGAGTTTTCCTCTTGAGCCGATAGACTATCCCTCTTTTGAAGCTTTATTGCAACCCACAACTCCTGTCTTTAGACCTCACTGCTACCTGACCAAGTTGAGATGCACTTCTTCCACTAAAAGAAGAAGAGAGGTTCTACCTAGAAGTACTACCCTCGTATGCTACCCCAAGTTAAAGAAGACTGCCTCCTCACCACCTCATCCGTAGAGAGCTAGGTGTAAAGTGCTGATGCAAGTAAAACCATTGTCTGTGAGAGTCATGTGTGTGTTGTTAAGTGTTCTACTTAGGCTCATCAAGATGACACATGATCATAGCCTAGTGGATTCAAAGACTTTAGTCACCATGGACCTGAAAAGTCTCAATCCTAAGCCCTATAAGGTTCCTCGAATTAGGTGGATTAAGAACTTAACCAAGCTCCATTTTTCAATTTAATTCCAGTCTAGTTTAAATGTCAACTATGATTCAAAAAAACTATACATATATATACAAAAAAGCTATTTTTGAAAATTTTTGAAAATATGCAAAATTTTTGAAAATGTTTGAATACATGGATGTATGCATGAACACAAAAGTTTTGCAAAATATTTACACACATTTACAAAAGAGTTTTTGCAAACTTTTTGTTTTTCAAACATTTTACAAAAATTTTATACCATATGCATAGTTTTGATATCAAAATATTTACAAACTCTTTACACAAAACATTTTTACAAATATTTTTACAAAAAGAATTTTGTAAGTAGCTATGTATGTGCAATAGAGAATTTTATGTACAAGAAATTTTTTAATTTTATGGGTTTTTACAGATTTTATCCATTTTATTTATTTACACACTCACACAAAGTATGAGTTATGGCTAAAGTATATATGAAATATATACGACACCCCCTATACTTAGCTCGAACGATGTCCTCAAAGTGAATCAAGAGCGATGAAGAAGACATAACTCGTGCTTAGTATAGGGAAGTGAAAAGGAAACCTATACTACAACGACGAATGAAAGAATAGAAAAGAATCTCAGGGTTTTCCCCTATATTTAGGATCAAGTAATCCTAAGTATAACAGGTTGTACACAAAGAGAAATCCGAGTGGAAGAATGTACAAGGTCTACTGATAAGCGGAATGCTAGAGTCGATTTACGACTTTTAGAAGATAGAATTGTCGATGTAGAAAGCCGCAGAAGGATCCTAACTCCGATAAAACAAATTCGGTTTTTCAAGAGAAAACCTACACTATTTTTTTATCCAAGTAAGTGTGCCTGGGTCGAAATCAAGGAGGCAGAATAGAGTACTTTGATTTTTTTAAGAAAATATTTTTGTGATTATTTTTTATCTCTTCTGAAAGCGATCAAAGAAAAGCTACGGTTTTTATTGATTTTTATTTTTTAATTTTTTATTTGATTTTAAACTTCTCCAATTTTTATTTAATTTTCAAAGTGATATTTTTCGAAAGATTTATTTATTAAGTAATAGGTAGAATATAGGTAGAATATAGATGGTACTATATAATAGGTGAAAAGCCGAGCAACGGGCTCGAACTACACACCAAAACAAAACAAAACAAAGGCGGTTTGCGAAATGTCAAAACATGATAAAACTACGAAAAAAATACACGAAAGTTACTAAGAAACTTGCGGAGGTAGTTGTATAACTACCCCAAGAAAAACTACGAAAAATGAGGTCAAAAATAGGTACAAAAAATCCCCTACAGCCTAGGGGTATAAGCGCAAGAAAAGATATTAAAAAGTTCTGCAAAATGGTCCTTAACAGGGACTGTTTTGAAAGAAAATAAAAGTTTTTACATTTAGGTCCCTACAGAGGGACCTAAATGCAAATGCTAGAAACTTCTGGAGCGGGGATAAATTCTGGAAGATCGCTGGGTTGATGTTGCAAATATTCCACCGTTTCAGAATGAAGGGCTGCGATTAGAAGCGGAGGCGCGATCCTGGCCGTCCAGATAGGACACGTGTTGCAAGCCTGTGCGTCGGGCGTTCTTCAGTTGTTCTTGAGCGGTTGGAAGTCTGGCGAATGAGGGCTTCTTCTGCGAATTCTTTCGAGCGAATGGCGAAGCAGTTGGAGCTCCGGCGGAGCCAGAGGGGTGGCTCCTCCACCCCTCGAGCTCTCCCATGGTGGTAGGCTGGAGGAGATAGCTCCGATCGGCGGTGGAAAGACGATGAAGACGGTGGTTTGCTCTGCTCTGTTCTGATGAAAGTTTGTTGAGGCTCTTTTGGGACACGATTTCTTTGAGGATTAAAGCTTCCAGATCGTTTGACTTCGCTCCTGGTTAAAGATGAACTTGTAAAGGAAAGATATATATGCTCGATTAACGAAGAATCAACCAAAGATTTAGAGATTTGCAAGCTCAAAGATGATGTTTCCAGCATAAAAGACATGTGCGAGTGTATGGAGAGAAATTTGGACGCGATTCAGTTTGATTTGGAAACGAAATGAAGATGGATTTTTAAGTGGCGATTTAGATGGATGATTAAGTGAACTTATTACAAGATTAGCCACGCTAATCGTGGCACTATAATCGAGAAGAAATTAAATGAAAATGGAGGAATAGGTCTGGGAGTCAGAGGTGTATTACCTCGAAGGATGTGCTCGACGGTTGACCTTCGCCGGAGCTGGACGCGGCGCTGTGCTGCAATTCAAGGTGGCAATGCACCTTGGAACTCCTCCTCCGACGTCCCTCTTCCACGCGTGGCTTCTCCTAGGCATTGTCACCACCACAGATGGCTGGAACAAGGCGAGAAAGCGAAGGGGTCGGCTACTGGAACTGGGGTGCCTGGGTAGTTGGAAGGTTAGTTATGAACTGACGACCTCTAGGGGTTTTTATTGATCAGATTCGTGGGCTCCAAGTAAAATCCAAGGGTAGGCGAGTAAGGTGGTTGTTATGTGAAGAAATTCAACGGGTTAGATCGTCGGAAGGGGTTAAGAGATGCACTGGATAATTCGAAGAAGATGGCCGGTCAGAAAAAACTCCAGAACGGCTTCTTTGAAGAAGATGAACCAGGTGATGACACGTGTCAACACCTGGTTGGCCTAGATACTAAAATTACTTGTAAATTCATTATTAAATAATAAATAATGTTATTTTAAATGGGTATAAATACAAGAAATGTAAATAAATTAATTATCTAATTTATGGAATAACTACTTTTTATAAATAATAAATATTATTTGAAATATAAATATTATATTAATAAATATGTATATATAAATAGGTTTTCGATTTTTAATTTAATAAATAAATAATTAAAAATTAATTTTATATTTTCTTAATTCTTAGAATAATAAATAAGGATTGTGTGAATTTTTATGGATTTTAATAAATTAATTTACATATATTAATAAATATGGGTATAAGTTATATAGTTTATTTTTACCTATAAGTTAGGGTTTTTGATTTTATTAAAATAATAAATAAGCTCCAAAAATTATGAATAAATTAGGGTGAAAATGCAAAATCATGAAAATAATTAGAAATTATAAAATTAAGGAAACTATAAATAATATGTGCTACATAAAATAAATATCCCAGAAATCCTGTTGTCATTTGGTCCCAAAACCGACTTTTTGCAAACGGACTCTGAATTCGATAAAACCACCTTTATTAATTAGAGTATTATTTTATGATCTTTAAAGGTGAGTAAAGTGAAATTGGAGTTTCTATGAAGAAGTTATGATGTTCGGAAGTTGAGATTTTGACAATTTACAAGTAAGATTTCTTGGTATATGTACAAGGTAATATTTTTAACTTATTTTTATATTTTTATATCATTTTTAGAAATAATTAGGAAAAGAGTTTGGTGAAAAATTTGTAAATATGAATTAATTAAAATTCTTTGAAGTTTTGTATTTATTTTATAAATAGTGAGAGGTACATGAGGTATGTCTTAATTTATTTTTAGGGTTTTCTTTCCTTATCTCCCCCTATTTTTTGGCTTGTCGACCAATTCATGCTGACTTGGTCTCGTTGGTTAGGCTATAAATATACCTTGCAATTATATTTATAGTTATAAGTCATATTGTACATGTTTACATATATCCAATCTGCCTTTTGTTCTTTTTCTTTGTTCTTTATTATTTACATGATTTTGATGGTTAAAAGTGAATATTTATGCATGAATGAAGTTTTGTTAAAAGATGAGAATTAATGAATATTTACATGCATTTGTTAAGGGTTTTAAGACAAAATGCGACAGAACAATTAATGAATCATGGATTCATCATCTATCTCCCCTATACTCAGGGTGAAATATCCCTAAGTATAGGCAGCAAAAACAGAGATAGAAAAGAATCAAAAGGAAATCAAAAGTCTCACACCCCCTATACTTAAGGTAAAGTACACCCTAAGTATAGCATAATCAAAGATGTCAATGGGGTGTTGGACTGAAGAATGGTGTGATATGGACATCTGGATCTATACAAATCGGAAGACAGTGATAATCAGGCATGAGATGTAATAGATGTGAGTCAAGAGACCACATCTCACGCAAAATGAATAGGGGCGACATCAACGATCAATGGCTCATGATCTAGATATGGTTTGAGCCACTGCCCGTTAACACAAAAGGTAGACTGATATGACATCTCAGATATGTCAATGCTTCCATTGTCATGTACCTTTCGGACCAGGTATGGTCCCTTCCACTTGCTCTGCAACTTCCCTGAAAATAATCTAAGCCTGGCATCGAACAACCATACTCTCTGTCCTGGCTCAAACTGCTTGTGGTTGATATGAGAATCATGCCACTCCTTCACTCTCTCCTTATACTATAGGCTGCTCGAAAAGGCTGCATCTCTAAGCTCCTCCAGGGCTTCCAACTCTACCCTCCTCTGGTCTCCTACACTCACTGGATCCAAAAGTATATCTGTGACTGCCCAAAGTGACCTATGTCTCAGCTCAACAGGTAAATGGCAGGGCTTGCCATAAACGAGGCGAAAGGGAGATGTACCCAAAGGAGTCTTGAAGGATGTCCCATATGCCCACAAGACCGAGTCCAAAAGCTGTGATCAATCCTTTCGGTCAGGGCGAACGACAATTCTGCAAAATAGTCTTGATCTCCCTGTTTGACACTTCAGCAAGGCCATTGGTTTGAGGATGATACGGTGTGGCTACTCGATGGTCAATGTTGAACTCACTAGCAAGGGCCTTTACCTTGTTGTTGATGAAATGGGACCCCCATCAGATATCAATACTCTAGGCACCCCGAACCGTGAAATGATATTCTTCCTCAAAAATCTGTATACAGTCCTAGCATCTGCGGTTCGAGCAGGGATGGTCTCAACCCAATGACTCACATAATCAACGGCCAACAGAATGTACTCGAATCCCTGACTCTTAGGGAATGGACCCATGAAATCGATGTCCCATGCGTCAAAAACCTCACATAAATGAATGTGCTACATCGGCATCATATCATGCTGTCCACAAGTGCCCATCCTCTGACAGTCAGTACACCTCTTCACGAACTCATCAAAATCCTTGAAGAGGGTAGGCCACCATAGGCTAGATTGGAGCACTTTCTGTGCCATTCTCCTCCCAGAGTGATGTCCTCCTACCTCAAGCTTGTGGCAGTAAGTGAGGACGCTATGGTGCTCCTCCTGAGGAATGCACCGACGCTGGACGCTATTCCCTCCTTCATGATAAAGGACGGATCCTCCCAATGGTAGAACTTGGCCTTCACGAGGAAGGTCTCAAGTCGCTGCCTGGGCCAACCTTGTGGAACTTTCTTGGCAACAAGATAGTTCACAATGTCAGCGTACCATGGGAGAGAAGCGATAGCAATGATCGCCTCATCTGAGAAGGTCTCAGAAATAGGGTCAATCTGCTCAGAATCCTCAGGATGCTCTAATCAGGAGAGATGATCCGCTACCATATTCTTGACTCCAGGCTTATCCTTAATCTCTATATCAAACTCTGGAGTAGAAGGATCCATCTGGTCAATCTAGATTTGGCATCCTTCTTTGCCATGAGGTACTTGGTGGCGGTATGGTCAGTAAATATGGTCACCTTAGATCCAATGATGTATGATCTGAACTTGTCTAGGGCAAAGACTACGGCTAGCATCTCCTTCTCAATGACAGTGTAGTTCCGCTGAGCGGCATCCAAAGTACGGCTAGCGTAGTGAATGGCAAAAGGTGATCCATCCCTCCTCTATCTCAGCACGACCCCTACGGCAAAATTGGAGGCATCCGTCATGATCTCAAATAGGAGAGACCAATCAGGCGGCTGGAGGACAGGAGCCTCAACAACTAGACTCTTGAGAGTCTTAAATGACACTAGACACTTATCATCCACAATGAACTCGGTGTCTTTCGTCAGCAAACCAGTCAACGACCGGTCAATCCTACTGAAATCATGAATGAATCGTCGGTAGAAACTGATATGCCCCAGAAAAGACCATAACTGTCACAAGTTGGACGGTGCATTGAGTTTCCTAATGGTATCCACCTTGGCCGGATTAACCTCCATGCCCCTGTTGGAGATGATATGGCCAAGCACCGTCCCTTGAGTCACCATGAAGTGACTCTTCTCCCAAGATAGCTCAAGATGAACCTCAATGCATCGCTGAAGGATGCGGTCTAGGCATTCAAGACAAGCATCGAATCCATCGTCATAGATCGAAAAGTCGTCCATGAAGACCTCCAAGCACTCACCCACCATGTCCGAAAGATGGACACCATGCACCTCTGGAATGTTGCTGGGACGTTACATAGACCAAAGGGCATCCGTCTGAAAGCATATGTCCTAAAGGGACAGGTGAATATGGTCTTGTCCTAGTCTTCGGGCACAATGGCCACCTGATTGTATCCGGAGTACCCGTCCAAAAAGCAGTAATGACTCTTCCCAGCTAGCCTCTCTATAATATGATCAATAAAAGGCAGTGGGAAATGATCCTTCTTGGTGGCCTGATTCAGTCGTCTGTAGTCCACACAGACCCTCCAAGAAGTGGGTACCCGGGTTGCGATCTCCTCTCCAGACTCACTCACAACTGTAGTGATGCCCGTCTTCTTAGGCACCACATGTAATGGAGTAGCCCACTTGGAGTTGGAGATGGGGTAGATAAAATCGGTGCTCCACCATTTCGAGATCTCTGTTATGACAACCTCTCGAAGGTTCAGGTTCAGCCACTGCTGGAACTCATGCGATGGATTTGCGTCCTCTTCGAGATAGATATGGTGGGAGCACATGGCTAGATTTATCCCCTAGAGATCGGCTATGCTCCATCCTATTTTATTGCGGTTCTTTTCAAGAACCTCCATTAAACGAGACTCTTGTTCTCTAGTCAAATCTACTGAGATAATGACTGGGTGCATCTCATGCTCACTCGCAAGGAACCTATACTTCAGCGATGACGGTAAGGGCTTCAGCTCTGGACAACTGGGTGCTGGCGGATATGGCTTCTGAAAAGTCTGGGTGAATTCGACGAAATCTGCATGGGAGAACTCTCGTTGAATCCGGGAATCTGGTGAAGACTGCTCTGCTGGTGTGTCTCTGCTCTGAATGGGATCATTCTCCACCCTAGCTGCTGGCTCTGTGGAAGTCAGATATGAAATCATATCATGGAACTCTTCCCAATCAATATCTGACTCCGAGGGATCTGAATTTGTATCAAAAGAATCAACTGCCTCGCTATCGGGGACATGATCTGCTGCCCGAACTGTATCCTGTACCAGGAATGCGCTCTCCAAGCTCTCCTCTACTGGAATCTGTACATCAACGGACTCTGAAGGTGAGAGGATGGCTCGTGAAACTGGGTCAGACCAAACTGCTCATCATCTGTGATCACAAAATCACAGTCCTGGTGGATGTCTCGCTCTACCTCTGTCATCTACTCTTAATATGTGAGCGGCTCTGAGCAAGCAGAATCTCGCGCTATGGTATCATTAATCGTCTCTATTTGTATACTCTCACCCTCGACGCGAAAGTACACCTTCCCGCTATCATGGTCGGACAGTGCCTTGGCTCTGGCCAAGAACGAGCATCCTAAAATGATAGAGGTATCATTTACAGACTCAGGGTCTCCATGTCCAACACAATGAAGTTCACAGGGAATTTCAGGCCCTGAATTGTGATGACCACATACTTCAACAACCCCTTCGGCCTCTTGACAGATCGACCAACAAACTGAAGGACCATCCTACTCTGTCGAAGAGGGCCAAACTCGAATCGGTCGAGTAAGGCTGCCGAAAGTAGGTTGATAGAAGAACCGCTGTCTAATAGAGTCCGATCGAACCTCTGCTCATGAATGTTGCATCTGACATAAGGAGCTCCTGCATCTAGCTTCTTGGCTGGCAGATGGTTCTGGATGGCGAAGCAGGTGGCACGAGTGAGCACATGGATCTCTGAGTGGTGGTTCCTCCTCTTCCTGTGAATGGTGATCCTCTCTCTAAGGTTCCTCTGGAAGTGGGGGATGTGCTCCAAGGCCTCCTGTAGAGTCAGCTGTATATGAAATCTGTCCATCATCTACTGGCTGAACTCTAACTGATGGGATTTTTTTGGGTTTTCTTTTTTAGGCCCCTTAGCCAAGCGGAGTGCTTGGGGAAAGGGGATAAATGGGCCCTTCTCAGATGGAGGGCTAGGATCGGGTCCCTGCTGCTGCATAGTGGAATCCATACAAACATCTCCAAATAAAACAGATGGACTCATAAATGAAGAACCCTATCCTTTATTCACAGAATAGTCCTGAGATACATGAACGGAAGGAAAAGCAACATGAATGGAAATGGTGGCATCAGTATCACCCACATCATCTGAAATCACGGCATCAGTACTGCGCTCTGGCTCAGCATCATCTTTGGTGGCATCAGCACCACCTCCTGCATCTGGTGAAGTGACAGCCTCAGTATCGTCATCTGGATCAACATCCTTGGTGACGTCAGCACCGCCGTCATTATCATCATCACGAGCATCATCAACACCACTCTCCTCCTCGTCTGGCGCTCCTGAAGCTGTATGGGGCCGTCGCTCAGACGAGGCGTCACCGGCTAGCATCTTACCTTTCCTAAGTGTAACAAAGTCAGCATCAAAAGTGTATGCAGTAATATCACCAAGTGAATCATTAGGAGTGGTAATATCTGTAAACTCTACCTGCTCAGACTTCCTCTTGAGGTTGTTCGTGTTCGGCTCAATCTGGGCAGGGATGGCGGCCTTTCCTTTGATGATCTCTCTCATCTCTTGTCGAAACTCATCCATCTCCCGTCTGAAGGTAGCCTGCTGCTCGGAGACAAGGCATGTTAAATCATCTAAGGCTAGGTTATCATAGGCGGGCCCATGAGAACCTGATGGGTGGCCTCTCTGAAAATGAGGCTGCTACTGCTGGGAGTGAGAGGGATACTGGGGCTGAGACTGATACTGCTGAGGCAGCTACTGCTGCCTCCAAGACTGTCCCTGGTGATAGGGACGAGGACCATGCTGCTGGTAATGCTGCTGGGGATGTGGCTGCTGCTGTGGGAACTGGGGCTGCTGGTGCTGCTCTCGCTGCTGGCCGTACTAGCCACCCTGAACTGGAGGTTTCTGTTGGGAACTGGTACCTCCGGTCGACCAACAGAATCCGGGATGGTCTCGTCGGATCCCAGGCTGAGGTCGGTCATACCAAATCCCATTGACATCCATCAACGGCTCCTGCTCGTAGGTGGGTGGTGGGAGTACTGCCAGGGGCTGGTCCGGCTGATACACCACCATCTGGCTGTCTTGAGATGGTGGCGGCTAAATATAATGCTGCTGCGGCTGCTTGAACTACTCCGCCTGAATATGGTGCACCTATCTATAGTGGGCGGAGGGCTGGGTCGAGCTGCTGCTGCCGGTATCTGCCCGTGACCTGAGACGAGGCTGAGAAGGTGTCTGTGCCTCCTGGAGACACATGATCTGAGTCTTCAGGTCACTAAGTGTCTGTGCTATCTGGTCGATCTGCATCATGTCCTGGCACTGTTCTTCGCGATCAACTCGATCCGGTCCAGCTTCTCGCAGATAATCCCCATGTCAGCGGCCGTCGACTCTGCCTGTACTGCGACTGCTGATGAAGTGGAAGGACCGACATCTACCCGTGCTATCCTCTGATAGGATACGGCCTGTGGAGTGGGTTTCCCCTGAGTATAGAGTCGGGTCTGAGACATCACAGTGTAGTTCTCGACCATCTCCTCGTAGATGGCCCAGACCTGATCCTCATCCTTGACAAAATACAAACCCCCACAGGATGCGTTGACTAGCCCCTGCAACTCCGGTGTCAGCCTGCAGAAGAAACTCTGGACGAGATTGGACTTCAATATGTCATGGTGGGGACATCAGTCTGTGAGTTCCCTGAAGCGGTCCCATGCCTCATGAAATTGCTCATTGGGGAGCATGGAGAAATTGCTGATCAGGGCCATGGCTGCATTGGTCCGGTCGAGTGGATAATACTTGTTGAGGTACTCGTTTCGGAGCTGTTCCCACATAGTGACGAATCTCCCTAAATGCTTCAGCCAGTTGGCTGCTCTGTCTACCAAGGAGAAAGGGAAGACCATCATCCTGATGGTGTCCTCGTCCACGATGCGATCGTGGACAGTACTACAGATCATCTCAAACTCCTGGAGATGAAGGTGTGACTCCTCTATGGCGAGTCCGTGGAAATGGGGAAGGAGCTGAATCGTCTGAGGTGAGAGCTTGAAATCTCCCAAAATAACATGCAACACTATCCATCTGTGGGTTAGAGTTGCACTAGGGTTGTGCAACTCCCTCATCGGTCGTGCTGGTGCTGGCTGTGGCGGTTGCTCAGGCTCTCTATCATCGGGACCATCTCCTCCTCCTCCTCCTCCTCCACTGGGTCTGCGCTGCTCTCCGTCGGCTCGCATCTGCTCCATCTCGCGGCACATGTCCACCATGAAAGCCCCCTGATAAGCCTAGCATCAAACAACCATACTCTCTGATATGGCTCAAGCTGCTTATGGCTGATATGAAAATGAAGAATAACTAATTTGCATAATAGGTCCCTTAATACAATTAGGGTTATGTACCATAGCCATCATGATGATCATACAGTTGTTGATTCAATTATTGAATCATAGAGGCTGGTGCTTGGATGAATATATAAAGAGTTAGATTGAGGACTCATCAAGTACCGTCAAATGATTATTAAGAGAGGATCTCCAGCCTGAGTAAGAGATGGCAATCCTTTCTCACTTGGTTGATATTTGACCGACCTCTTGATGCAGGTCCTTTGCATGGGAATAGAGGTGTCAGATTAGTTAGGTTAAAGAGTTGACTTAATGTCGAGATAACCAAAGACCTATGTCGTATGCTGTCATGATACATTGCAGGTTGCTGGAGGAGCACTATTTTTTATTTTTATTTAAATGGGAGAATAAATTGAAGGGTTTTTAACACTCGTACCCTCCTTAATTTCTGCAATATTAGTTATGTTCTTTACTTTTTTTAATCTCAGTTGTGTCCATGACTTCTTACGAAATTCACGGTTACGTCGTTTTGTAATATCAATTTTACTTTTACTTTAACCTACTTAACCTAACAGAAGAGTAGATTTGTAAATTTTGCAAGAAGTCACGAGATAACAGATATTACAAAAAAGAGAGTGACCAACTGATGTTACAGAAATTAAGAAAAAAACAAGTAATAAACATCTTAAACTGGAAATTGGATCTAAGAGATCAATTCGGTGGAAGGATGATACCATCAATTATTTAAATCGGAGTAGAGCTATGGGGAAAGATGAATGTTGTTCGACTTGATAGAAGTGGGTTCTAATCTTACGCATGAATTTACATATAAATACGTCTACAAAGGTTAATATACATCTGGGTTAAATGAGTATCATACACAACATCATGCTCCTACTTCTTTTTTTATTTTGTGATTTTTCAAAATTAAATGTAGGGAGAATTTACTTAAAATAAGGGAATATATGTTTTGAATTTCATATAAAACAATTATTCTTAATATGTCCATCTAGATTAGGTCAATTTCAACAATTCTTAAACCGTTAAAATTTAGTATTCTTGATGAATGTGTTAGAAGTGTAGAATTAATTAAGTTGAATTTGAAATAATTCAGTGGTGATATATGATAATCTAAATTTCTCTATTTCGTTTAAAAAAATCAAAAAGATGGGAAAAAATAGAAAAGAGCATGTAAGATGTATACTCCCGGAGAGCATACTTTTTCCTCTTTATATTTATACATTTTTAACTTATAGATAAATATGTAACAAAAACATGCCATGTACAAATGTAAATGTTTATATTTGAATACAGTAATATGTTGGAATATGAACAAGCATATATACACATTTTTTAGTATAAAAAATCACTTCATTGGGGGAAGGTGTTTTCCTAACGATTGTAAGCTGCCATTAATGATCACCTATTGTTGTCATAATCCGAGAAGAATCGACATTGAAACATATGATGTCATAAGTATTGTTGACTGCCATTTTCACCAGTGTCGATGGTTATTTGAAAATTTAAAATCTATATTATCACTGCAACAAAATACTCTTGCGGCAACTAAGATGCAACATGGAGTTCTCTAATATATGGCTTCATCTTGTTTAAGGATACAGTCTGAGAAGACTGACTATTCTGACATCAACATTGGTCTGCATCAAAGTTCATCTTTGAGTGAATTCTTGTTTACTTTGATTATGGACGAGTTGAAAATTCATATTCAGGATGAGATACCTTGGTTTATGTTATTCACTGATGATACTATGTTGATTGATGAGACTAGAGATGGAGTAAATGAGAATCTTGAGATCTGGAGATATGCTTTGGAGACTAACAGATTTCGTATAGGTAGGGCTAAGACTGAAAATATGGAGTGCGCTTTTGATGGAAGCAATGGTGAAGGAATCGATGTGAAGATTGGTGACAATAACATTTAGAAGAGATTCTTTTAGACACTTGGGATCTATTTTGCAACATGTTGGGTAAATTGATGGAGATGTTACTAATATAATAAATGCAAGTTGGCTAAAATGAAGAGTAGCCTCTACTGTTGCATGTGACAAGAAAATTCCTTTGAAAATCAAAGGAAAGTTTTACAAAACAGTTGTGGGACCTGCTATGCTCTATGGATCTGAATGTTGGCCTGTGAACCATAGACATGTCATATGTGTAGAGAATTGCAACTACAGAAATGAAAATACTAAGGTGGATGCGTGGACACGCGCGCGCGCACGCCACACAGGTAAATATCGGATTCAGAATGATGTAATCAGAAGGAAAGTTGGTGTAGCTCCGATCGAGGATGAGATGCGAGAAAACCATTTAAGGTGGTCTTGCTATTTGCAAAGGAGGGTGAGGTGATGCACCGGTTAGGAGATGCGAGTTTTGGAATGTTGAGCGGGCTAAGAGAGGGAGAGGAAGGCCTACGAAGTTTTGGAATGAGACTATATGAAGGGATCTTAGTTTTTTGGATGTAAGTACGAGATTAACCCAAGATATATCTGAATGGAGGCAAAGAATCCATGTAGCTGACCCCACTTAATATGGGAAAATGCTTTGTTGTTGTTGTTGTAGATAAGTCATAGGACAATGTGGGTTGGCACTATGTTTGGAGCTCCTTGTGCAAGCTTGGCTTCCTGGATCACTAGATCTTGTAGATGAAAAGATGTGTTATCACTTTCTCTTTTGCAATATTGATTAATGCGACAAGAGGTGTTTCTCTTTCAACCATGGCGGGGGGTGTAGTACGGTTACTTTTCGAAGCAAATTTTCTTTTCATCTTGGCAACTATGTGCTTGTCGTCGCTATGTTGAGAGTGGTCTCAGACAATGGATTTGGGAGCTTCTTGGAGCCTAACACTTCCATTCTGGTGTTTTGGCATGCGAATGACCCTTTGTTCTTCATAGAGAATAGTGTCCAAAGGTTCCTTATAGATGGCATGTTGCAAGCGACAAAGTGTATACTTTGTTTGAGAAGATGGAGTAGAAGTTGGCAAATTATGTGCTTGGCATTGTTATGGTGGGAGTGGTTTCAGGAAGTGGCTTTATGGGCTTCTTGAAGCATAATGCTTCCTTTCCGGTGCTTCATTACTCGGATGTCACTTTGTTCTTCATGGAGAATGGTTCCAAGAGGCTAGATGCCTGTCAACAATAATGAATATATTTGGTGGTTTTGGGAGCTTGCAGATCAATCGGGTAAACCTGCTTTTATTTCGTTTGGAATGAAGGAGCTTGTGGCAGCATGTGGTTGGGTTCTAGGGTTCAGAGGTGCGAGATCCCTATGATTTTCATGAATCCTTCTCGTATAGATGGCAAGTTGTACATGATCAAGTGGATCCCTTTGTTTGAGAAGAAGGAACCGAAGTTGGCAAGTTGGAATCTGCTTTGCGTCTCGATTGGGGGGTGGGGGGTCGTCTTGTGCTTCTAAATTCAGTCTTGTCAACTGATCCTGTCTTCTCCCTGTTGATGTACATGATACCATTAGGATCCAATAAGGGCTTAAGAGACTAATGCGATGAATTTTCGGGACTTCTTTTGGATATGATAGCAAGGGGATAGCTCTGGTGGCTTGGAACTCTGTCCCGAGGCCGATGCAAATATATGGGCATATTGTGTATGCAAGAAATGAACAAGGCTTTGCTTGTGAAGTGGGTGGTATGCTTTTGGAGATCGAGCGATGGTTTGCTTTGCTAGGAAGAATATATATTAACTGGATTGGACCTTGAGGTGTCATTTGTTGGACTAAGGAATCTCTTGTGCTTCTTGGGGGTTCGGTTGCAACGCATCCAGAGACAACTACCTTTCCCAGGCCAATTGTGGAATGACAGGGCTTTCAACTTATGGACAGATGATTAGATGGCGACAACGCTCTCAGTGACATATTCCCTTGGCTCTTTGCCATGGAATGGAACAAGAATACTACATTGGCGGATTATTGTGCCTTATCGTATTTTGGCTTTGGTGTTGAATTTTCTCTTCGACGCTCCCAGATCTGAGAATGGTGAAGCTTATGGAACTCTTGTAGACATTGAAATAAAAAAACGAACCCTTATATGGTAGCAGATATCATCTGGCATGGGAGGATGGGGACATTTCGATGGAGAAGGTATGCAACACTTTGGTTAGGCAGGTGGGGAGCTGGCGAGGGTTTGTCACCTGATTTGGAAGGCACAAGACTTAATTGAATGTCAATATGTTCTTTGGCTACTTAGAAGAGGGGAAATTTATCATTTGTGTCTTCAAGCCACACTTCCTCTCGTTTGTAGAGGTGGTTTGCCTGATTTGTCATATGGAGGATGAGGGTCTTTCCCATCCTTTTTTCTGGTACGGTTTTCAAAGGGAGACATGGAGGAGCTGATGGATGCGTCTTGTCTTTGCCAAAAACCTATCACTATCATTGTTGTTTGTTGCCACAATGTTTTTTTAGTATATTTTAATAATAGGTTTCGAAGCTATTGGTCAAGAAATAATCGAGGAGATATTGAAGCAATTGTCAGCATAGATGTTAGCTGGACATGTTTAGGACCTGTATAAGTATACTTAAAATCTTACTTTTTTTATAAAACCATTACCCAAGGGATATTTACATCCATAACCCTGAGTAGTTTCGTAATTACGCAAGAACCTTCGATAATTCATAATTACACTCAGGACCCTTAATAAGTGCGTTGTCTATGTCCATCAGTGCGCTCCTCGCTGCTGGCCATGGTCTCTACAAAGGCAAAAGACCCAAACTCAGGTGTCGATAAATCAACTGGCTGCTGCTGTCTCTGCTCGGGCACCTCAGGACTGGTAGAAGGGTGGTCGAGGGGGAACAGGGTAGAGTCGAACTCGGGTTCGGAGAGCAGATCTCGGCTCTCGCGAACCAACCTAGATGAGCGGGCCAGAGTGCTCGAAAGAGGTGCAGCCAAAGGCTGCCTAAGGGACCTCCGACCCATTATCTTGATCTGGCGAGTGAAGGCAGATGAGATCTGGAAAAGCAAACAAGATCGGTCAAGCAAAACTCCCGATTCCCCTACGCACTCAGAACTGATGATCGTGAAGGTTCGATCTTTTATCTTGTCAATTTTATTAGGTGATCAAACAGTCTTTTAGAGCAATTAAGCGAGCTGTTGGGAATCCAACACCCCCAGGAGACTGTCCTGATACAAAGCTAGATCTTTCCCAGCCAGTACAAGTCGCGGACCATTTACCGGCTACCCGATCGACTCGCTCTATTGAGGATATCACGGCCTGCTTTACCGGAGATCGGAGCGATCCTTACTAGAGAACGACTAACTCGAGATCAGTAGTCTGAAGAAGGGTCGGATGTGGCTCTAGCCTAGGGTGCGGGTCACTCTCTCTCTCTCTCTCATTCAAACCATACAAGGAGGGGATTGCTCTCCCAAGACAAATATTTTTTGGTGAAGTGTCTTTTAAGGTCAAGTTTGCTTAAACAGTCCCAATTTTATAGTTTTTATTTTTTTAGGTATTTTTCAAAGCAAGCAAAGCCTAACGAGTTTTTCAGTTCTCGTGATTATTATTAAGTCCAAAAAAGAGGGAGAAAGCGAAAAAGCCGATACGCGACTAAACACGATGATGCATGCAGAGTAAGAGATGTGTACCTGACTCCAGCTCTCTACATGTAGAGTGATCCACGCATAAATTTAAATACATAAATAAACCTATCTAAATGATGCACGAAGAAATTAACCTTAAACAAATAATTTCTATTCGCGAAGCATAATAGCTAACGGGTCAACGAGAGGGGTCAGGGTCCGATCTCTGATGCCGATCGGTGTCCGCCACAATGGATCTTACCAGCGCTGTATACGACCTCTAGCGGCACGTGACCCCTCAAGTGACCAGGTTAACATTTTATTAGTGATTTAATTAATAAGGTCCAATTACGATCTATATGAGCAGAAATGTAATTAGGGTTGGGCCTTAATAATTACGTCACAAGGCAAGTAAAAATCCTAAGTCTAAGGCTAAAATCTTCGAGAATCAAAGAAAATAAAAGCGGTAAAAAACAAAAACGACGAAAATCACGGTGAGGTCCCCCGAGCACATCGGTGCTCGGCGAAACATACCCGGGAAATCCACCAAGTCGGAGAGTCTGTCCTGTCCTGTATTATTACAACACTAATATAATGCAGAAAATAAACTAAACTAAGCCTAAGCTAACACTCTAAATCTAAGCTCCCCACACTCCTGCTCTCCTCTCTCGCGCTCTCCTGCGGCTCTATGCAGAAAAGAGCCGCCTCCATGTCTCGCGGGTGCGTCAGCTTCCTGAAGAAAGCTGCCCTCGATCGTCGGGCCCTCGCAAGAAAATTAAAATAGAAGAGTATCAGTCCACAATTATATAATAATGAAAAATAAAGTAAAATAAAATGAAAAATAAATGAAAAAATAAAAACAAATAAAATAATAAAGAAATAAAAATAAATAAAAGCAAATAAAAACAAAAATAAAAAGAAAACAAATAAAAGAAGAAAAAGAAAAGCTGAAAAAGAATGAAAAGCCGAAAAAGAAAGCCGACTACTAAGCCGTGCTCCCCGACACCATTTTGATGACCTGAAATCTCGTGATCCGGGTTAAGGTATGAATAATCAGGATCGTTGCGGCCCAAATCATGAGCTTAAGTCAATCAAGAAAACTCAAGACCACCAATATAAAATTAAATCAAGCAATCAAGCACAAATAGCGGTCTCGCTATTTTATTTTACCTGGTATAGATACCAAGGTCGAATACAAGGAGCACGGTATGCCTAGGCTACAAAGTATTCGAAAATCCAAAAAAAAATAAAGAAATAAACTAAAATGGTGGATTTTATATTTTTCAATTTTTTTTGTAATTTTTAAATTGAGAAAAAGGTGTAAAAGGAATTAAAAAGGCTTAAACAAACAATTATTTAAGGTAGCAAAAATACTTAGAAAATTAAAACAAAAATATTTTTGGTTTTTAGAAATATTCAAGTGTTTTTGATATTTTTCTTGGATTTTTCTGATTTTTAGATAATTTTCAAAAAATGAAACAAGGCTAAAAATACAAGGCAGTGTACAACCCGAATCTAAAGGCTATTTAAAAATACTTAAAAAGACTATAAAATTCGAATAATAATTTTCTGATAAACTAAAAATAAAAATCTAATTACAGAAACCAAAATTGCAATTTTTTGAGTTTTTGTGAATTTTTAATAATATTTCTAAGGTCTTTAGTGTTTTTTAATTTTTAGGGTTTTTATAGATGTAAAAGCAACAAAAATTGGACAGAATAAAAAACAAACCAAAACAAGCTATCAATAATTTTTTTGGATTTTTAGAGGGGTTTTATATTTTAGTTGATTTTTAAAACTATATAGTAGAAATTTTGAGGGTTTTTGAATTCTTAAAAATACAATGAAAATAAAAAGCAACCAAAAATTCAAATAAATTTCTACACCATGGCAGGGGCTATGTGTCGAAATTTCACGAATTTTGGATGAGATTTGCTATTTATTAAAACTAAAATAAAGAACATAGCACACATGGACTAATTTGCAAGAGAAACATGTTCCAGGGGCTTAATAATAACACACGTATAAACTGTACGACCTAGCCTGCAAGTTTCCCACGAATTCAGCACATGTCATAAAAATACGCACATGGGTATGGATGCAAATACTGAAACTAAAAGTTCATTCAATAACATCTAAAAAGTCCAGTATAATAATTGCAAATGACCCATAAAGCATGTGACGAAGCACATGTATCCACACAATGAGGACTGAAATTTAAATACTAAAAACCGCAGGATCAAAAGTGCAAATTAACCTACTGTGTACTTTTTGTTTTATAGACTAAATAATAAAGGGAAATAACTGCAGGGGAAGCGGAGCAAATTACCCAACTGCTCGTGCGTCGCGCGTGGGGTGGGGTGGGGGGGGGGGACAGGTGACACACTCTGACTGGCTGACGATCCGACACTTCGACGGACGATCGGACAATGGTGGTCGACTCGCAAGGCCCCTCCACGTCGGGTGGACGGGTCCGATGAGGTCGTCAACGGTCGGATCTCCTGGAAGGGTACTGAGACCTGGACGAGCTCTTGCAAGGCTGGATGAAGGCGAACTAGGACGTAACCACGCACGCGAAGACCTACAGAAGAAAGCTCAGACTCGGAGGGACACTTCGGTCAGGGTTATTTGACCTAAAATGAAGGGAAGCGGCGGTGGATGGAGTTGGGGGTTGCGAAGCGACGGAAGGAACCTAAGCCTAATCTGGGCTCGGATAGCCAAGACTCCGGTGATCACGTCACGGGAGAAGGGTGACGGTGATAAGATGAGTCGATCGGAGCAGAGAAGGGAGGCTTATGATGCCCTGACCGGTGGGTCGGAGCTGGCGGAGCGGTGGATGAATGATTCGAAATGAATGGAACTAGGATCGAAATAGAATCGACCTGAGGGTTCGAGCTGAATCCTAAGCTCCAGGGGGTGAAGTCGGACTGGGTCTTCGCCTCGGCCTCGTTGCGAAAGTCGGGGGAGGCTCATCGCATCAGAACTCCGACCACGAAGCTCGAGCGTCGGCTGCAGCAGCATTCTCCGACCACCAAGATGCTCCTCCGGTTGCTGTCACCAAGGGGAAGAGGTCTAGGTTACAAAGAGAGTGTGTGACGTGAGATACAGCTCTAGGGAATGGAATGAAGAAATTATAGGTCTTCCCAGGTGGCTGGAGAGAATCGGATGGAGTGCGCAATCCAAGAAAAATCCGCGACTCCCTAGGGATCCGCGAAGATCGCTAATCCATGGGGGAGAAGCGGGCGGTGAAATCGGAGCCGGAGACAGTCAGATCCGAGTGGGAAAATTTTGAGAAGATGGGGCGAAACTCAGATCCGGATGAAGAATGGTCGAGGAGGGGGAGTTGACCGGGGTCAACATCCCTCCTGGACCAATCAGAAAATACCTTAGTTAAAAATATTTGAAAAATAAATAAAAATAGAAGATGATTTTATTTTAAAATATGTTCAAAATGAAAAATGCTTATATTTTTCAAACTATTTTTTGATGATTTTTATTTATTTTTATGAAAAATAATTTAATCTATATACATTATACTATATTATATACATGTATAAAATACTTAGGTATTTTATATAAATATTTTTTATTTTCTTATTTTTATACAAATCCCCTAATTTTATATTTTATTTATTTAAAACATATTATTTGTTGTATAAAATAATCTTTATTTTATTTTTATTGGTTATTTACAAGTACAAAATAAATATGTGATGATACCTATATATATGTGACATGTACATGGTTGAGAGAGAATTTATTTCATTTTCATTTTCATTTTATTTTTCTAATTTTTTTATTTTTAGAAATATATACAAGGGAATATAAACACATTTTTATTTTTATTTTTGTGAAAATAGAATATATACATAGAAGGAGTATATTAGAGTGGCCCTATCTCTCTCTACTTATTTTATTTGGCGATCAGGCCCATATTGGACCCTCTCTTGGGATTAGGTTACTCAATATTTATTCTAAGTATTCCCTTATTTTTCTTTTATTTTTATTCTTTTATTTTTGCACAAATACATGCTAATTATTAATATTTAACAAATGCATGCTTATTAGTAATTTATTGTATTTACAACTATATACATGATGTTTTGCCAAGACAAATAGCTAAAATAAAAGAATAAAGAGTGATGAACGAGTATTCATCAACATGAGAGCATGCATTCTTGACCACTAGATTCAATCAGGAGAGAGAAGATCAAGAGATCTTGGTTGAATGTAATGGTCCAGAATGCATGCTCTCATGCTCTCACAAGATGTCAGGATCACCCCCTTCTCTCTCTCTCTCTATATATATATATATATATATATATATTTGTGTGTGTGTATGCAAATATCACCTTTGTTCCTTGTCGCATGCTTAACGTCATTATTTGTTGAATATAGTTTTTGATAGTCTTGAATTGTTCTTGACATATGTGAAATGCGACTTACTGTATATTAGTTTGCTTTGGGTGGGTGTTTATCTTAGATTAGATTGGAACTCTGATTTTGCTTTTGGATCTAATGATTTACTTTGTTTTATGGTTTCTCCTCATCTGATAAGATGAATTCTTTTGCCTAAACTAAATGCATAATTGATTCATGATCCGTTGGCACACATCGCACCCACAAACACTATTCAAGAAATTAAAGTAGAGGCCATGATTCATTGATGACACGCTACTTTTGAGGCACATTCTAAGACTATTTCATGTGCTTTCTAGAATAAAAGAACACACAACGTTCCACATTGCAGTTGTCAACCCGTTCTGCAGAACCTTCCTTGCCTGTATGTCCTCCTATGATACCCTAACATCATCTTCATTTTTTTCGTTATCGAACAACTCATCGTTGTCCTCATCAGTGCTCATACTCTCAGCACCAGGAGGGTGCTTTCGGGTATAAGTGGCTGAGATATGATCCTCACCTTGCACCTATCCAATGAAGTTGTTGATAATGAAACATGTCATAACCACCATCACCTGCATGGGGAAGATGAAATACGACCTTTCATTAATAGGTTTAAAGCGTGCTTTCATTATATCAAAAGTACGTTCAACATACGATAGGAGCTGAGAGTGACGGTGATTGTATATCTCATGCGAACTTTCATATGCATGACCCCTCCTTGCTCTGAAATACGGGAGGTGCACGATCACCCTGTGGTAGGGAGACAAGAAGGTATCTGTGTTTGCCTAACTGTAATCAACAAGACTATTGCCCTAATGAACTAACAATGAAGTAACAATCAACATAACTAGCAATAGACCATAACTGAACTATGAACTATGTGGTAAACTGAAATATGACCTATCAACATAAACAATAACCATAAACAATGGCCATATCAGAGTGATTAGAGAATGGTCAGCATTAACATGAACCATAACTGAACTATGAAGTGAGAGCTATGAGCAGAATAGAGCAGATCTATCCCATATCATCAGAGAACTGTGAGTAAAATAGACATAATATTCGTCAGACCAAACACAAACTACTCTTCAACATACACACAATATATGAGTAGTGGTTCATTGCCCAAAATATTATCCATAGCATGGATAATAAGTTCAAAATTTACATGATCATGAAAAAACTAGGGGCCATATAGCATTCAACATACCAAGCATTGTGAACCTCAATACAAACATACCAGCATACATCAGACGAAGCATACATTGGAACATAACCAACATTGTGAAGCATACATCATATCAGCATCGAGTATTAGATTCCAAAGGTAGAGCATACCAAGCATTGTGAAATACACAACATACAAACATGCCACATATGACAGCCAGAGATGGAAGGTCACACCAAATTTTGTGAAGCTCGAGTACAACAAACACATGACACAAAATTTGAAACCAATCAAAACCGAACAAGATGCATAATACAAGTAAATTGAAACCCCTCAGAACCTACGAACTTCCACCATTAAACCCTTCAAAGCCCCAGCAAATGATGTTTCTTTGAGCACCATAAGGCTGCAAATATGCAATCGAGAAACTCAAAGTAAGGACAATCGCAAGAAAATCTCAACATCAGTAAACATGCAAGAGCGAAGTTGGATGTTACTAAGCACACCAGAAGGCCCACATAGTTGATGAAATGTGAATACAACAACAAAGGAGGAACAACTTGGCAAGGAGTTTCGATTGGAGGGGGTTATTGATGCCCTTTTACAGGGCGTCAATAGCCTGCTTAAAACCCTAGATTCCTGATCAGATTTCATTTGAGAAGATAACACACGCAAACTCAAGGACACCACACCCCTAGTTAAAGGATGTCGTGAAGAATAAACTGATGGGCGTACCTCCACCAACTCCATTGGAACCCAAGTAAAGAGCTACAAGACAAGTGATGGAATTCCCTGATAGCAAGGATGATCTGCAAAAGGTAAAGGAAAAAAGACCACACATGAGACCATTGCGAGAGTAAGAGCCCATTAGTGGAGCTTCGTGCTTGAGATGGATTTATGATGGTGGGAGGAGGAGTTGGGCGCATGGAATAGTCGAAGCCCTAATTCCGGGAAGAGAATAGTGAGAGGGGCGAGCATGGTCTCCAAAGGAGAATAGTCATTCATTTTGTGGAAGGGGAATAATGCCCTTATTCCAATGCCTATTCCCCCACTGAACATGGCCTATAAGTTTTCTTCAAATGGGAAAGGTTCAACTGTTGTAGAAATTCTAGATGATGTATCTCTATCTTTAAAAAGTACAATTTCTGATGTTTATCTTAGAGAATTTAAAACTAATCCATAAAGACACATAGCTTATCTCAAAAGTATCATAAAGTCAAGACAAAATGTTACATCAAAATTGAGCTTAAATAACACTTGATCCGGATATCTAAAACTTTGACCATCGAAGTGTATTCAATACCACCACCCATGTAAAAACACAAAGGGAAGGGAGTTGAGCTCTTCTTTAAGAGGAGCGGTTCCATGCATCACAACCCAAGCAAGGACCCAATACAAGAGATGGTGAAGGGATTTTTCAAATGCCAGGTAAGGGGTGAGAAGGCCATTAGCAAGTTATTTTTTAGAGAGAGAATCCTTGCAAACATTGCTAATGGGTATGTTTTGTAACACTCAATCAAGAGATTGTTGCTTCATGAATGAGAATGAGAGCTCCCTCATCGTATTAGATCGTGAAGAAGTATCCTTCTATGAAGAAGGAAGAGTTAAAAAATATGTTAAGGATATGAAGAGACGATGGCGCCCAAAGTAAGGGTTGAACTTGATGTGTGATGGTTGGACGTGTTACATGAGAAAGCAAATAATCAAATTTCGTGTACTATGATGAGAAGATGGTTTTCTTGAAAGCTATTTATGTATCTCCGCATGTGAAAAATCACCATTTAGGTAGATGAAGACGGTAGTAAAAAAAGATTGGGAAAGCTAACCTCGTGCAGATAATTAAAGACAATGGAAACAATTTCAACAAAGCAAGTGAAATAACCATGGCTTCTAGCAACTATGTATTTTTTGGATGTCATGTGATACACATTGTATCAGCTTTATCTTGAAGGACCTCGATAAGAGGGAACTTGTGGCAAAGGTGGTGGATCAAGCATGCACGATCACCACATTCATTTACAAACTAAAAAAGTTCTAATATTGATGACAAGGATGTGCAATGGGGAACTTGTCAGGCTCGGGACCATGAGGTATGCAACCGATTTTATATCATTACAAAGCTTGAAACAACACAAAATCAGGTTGAAAATCATGTGCTGTTAAAGTGAATGATTTAAGATACCTCATGCTAGAATGGAACTAGGACATGAAATGTGATAATTGATCGACAATAGTTACTTCTAGGATGATGTGGCATGAGCCACGAAAATCATGGACCTGATTGTTTCCACATTCAAGGTTCAAGATGGTTATAAGAAACTAATTATGGGTGTGATTTATGAAACAATATGTTGCATGAGGGAGAAAGTAAAAGAATATTTTGGTAGAGGATGCAAGGCCCAACTAGAGATCATTGATGAATGATGGTCCAAAATATTCTCATATACTCTTCACAAGGCTAGTATTCATGTCTAAGATTTATTTATAACATTGGTTAATGAATGATAGATACATTCTATTTGGATTCTAAAACATGCGCCCTTGTGTTTGACTTATTATTTTAACTCAAAGGACTGATACAATCACAATTTTGATACGAGTACTAATGTAGATCTTCTAACAACTATTCAGATTGTGGTGGAGAAGCTTGTAAATGATGAAAAGATAAAAACATTGCGCACAAATGAGATACGAAATGAAAATTTAAGGTTGGAAACAATTAACAAATTATTTCATGAAAGTTTTATGTGATAATATGACTTAATTTAATGTAGGTTAAGTTCTTTAGAGATTCACTGGGCACATTCGACAGAATTACCATGATTAGTTGATGAGGCAATACTCTACTTGGTAATATTATAAGATTCTCTACATATGCTACTCAAGTAGCAAAATCGTTATATATTAAAATCATGTCTCTCTTTTGATTTTTACATAACCGAATGGTGGTTACTATATGGGTTACAAACTCCTAACTTACAGAATGTGGCAATAAAAGTATCGTCCCAAGCTACATCTATTGTGTGATGTGAGAGGAACTAAAGCAGATTCAACCTTATCCATTCCAAAAGAAGGAAGATGTTGAAAGAAGACAAGCTCCATGATATGGTCTACATACATTACAACTTGATGTTGAAACATGCAAAAGATGGGCATAGTGATGAAGAATACAGATGCCATCGACCTTGCGCATATTTTTAAAATACACGATGACAATATGGAGGAAGATGTTCTTTAGAAGCGGATGAATTCCAATGGTGTTCTGGTATTCGATAAAGTGGGAGGAAGATCAAATCAAAATATAAGTCAACAAATGAATGCATATTGTTGACAATTACATGGCAAGATCCAGTTGAACTGTAGACCCCCTTGGAGGGTTCGAAATCCAACGACAATGGTAATGACATAATTTCCACCAATACTAGAGTAAAATAAAAATTAAAAGCAATAGATGACATTGGAGATGATGCAATGGATGGTGATGGTAATGGATAGTCCTATTCGTGAGGGATGGTGGTCAGAGTGTTGTGAGTTTAAAGATGGGCAAACAAATGCGCAAGAACAATTTCTCCCAAGTATGAGTCATGGTCTTGCGGATTCTATGGATTATTAGGGATATCGCCATAGCTATAGAAACAATAGCTACATGGGGGATTTTATATCTTATGAGGGTTCGTGCCCCGCCACCACCTAAGGCGAATATAGAGTTGCTAAAGGGCATGATGAAGCTAGTTGAGCTACTAGACGACACCCTATGGTCTCCAATGAGGAGAGATGATCACCTTTTGATGTAGGTGAATCTTATGGATTACAACCACTAGTGTGTAGTTGGGGTCCTCATACTCGTAATCACTTGTTGCATGCTTCTTTGACTAGACCTTAGAATTTTCGAGATTTTCTTACATGATTTGTGTTGATGGAAGGAGAAGAAATAACCTCAATATAGATAAAGAAGTGATATGAGTTGTTTGGACAAGGATGTAGAACTAAGTCCATGCTTGTTTAAATTGTTTAATAAGGACATCAAATCTATGATATGTAGAGGCGCTAACCAAAATTAATACATTTGAATCCCCTGGGATTTAGATTCAATTCCATTTAAAGTTTCACATATGAACTCAAATCGAATTTTAAACAAATTTGCTAACTTAAATTCAGATTCGATTTATTGTGAGTTTTGAATATTCAAATTCCATTCATTTTTTTGAATTTGAAATGTTAATTGATGTTTTAAAGCTCATATCAATAGTTTTATGTGAATAATAACTTTAAAGATTTTTATTATATTTAGATCACTAAAATAAGTTGAAAAACTGTATAATCAAGGAAAATATCAAACATGTAATATGGAGTGGATAAAAATACATATTTTTTTACAGTAATTTTATGTAATTTAAAATCTAAATATATTCTTATTTCTTGCAATGAAATAAATATATGAGCATAATATTATTATATGTCATATTAAAGAGATAAAATGCTATTAAAAATTGACCCCATTATGATTACCATTGCATGTTAAAATAAGCCAAAATCAAGCTCATATGAAAACTAAATTGAAAATAATATTTCTTATGAAATAATGAGAAAATCAAAATATAATTTAGAAAAATAAAACTGCTTCATTCATCATGAGAATAATCAACATCTAAAAACTAAAGCTATGAAACATACATGATTTTCGATTTATACAGGAATACTCGGACATGACATAGATTGACCTAGGGTGCAACTGTTACTTGTGTGTATGTAAAATATCAATGCATTATATACTACATTTGTATGTAATATGCATATAAATATATTAATGTCTGTGAATATTGAATCGATTTGAATTATTATCAAAAGAATTCACCTTCATTTGAGGATAAAATTCAAAAGTCAAGTACAAGTTCATTTTATTTTGAATAGATTTTTTTATTTTCTATTGAATAACCCTAATCGAACCAGAAATATTCGATTCAATTGCTTAATGATAGATCCTGAAAACTGACGTACTATTCAATGCTGTAAAAATGTTGCCTATTGGTAAATAGAGACAGCAATGGCAATCGCCAAAAGTTGATTGTTCCGAATATAAAACAATTTTCCACATAGTGATGGAAAAAGGTTGAGAAATAAGAGAATCAAATAATAAACATCGTCATAGAAAAATCATATATATATACATGCATACATATAATTTATTTCCAATAAGGTGCACCTTTCCTGGGTGTAAGGAAAGTCCATCGAGACATTCGTATGTAATTAATCCAACAGATCCAATTAATTCCTTTTTAATCTTAATTTTTTTAATACTGAAAATCCATTTTAGTCTTTTTGTCTCATTCTAAAAATAGTAGGTGACAACCCACATTCTAATTTTTGTCTCTTCGTTGGGAATCCTTTGCTAGGGCTTTCCCCTCCCACAACAAATGATGACGGCGCACGTGGTGGAGCACGACGGCGGTTACTCTCTCCACTGCCTCGCGCTTACCCCCTCCATCGAGTACACCTCCAACACCAACGTCCACCGCCCTCTCCCCTCCCCCTCCCTCTTCAACGCCCTCGTCGATTGTGACATATTCCACCACTTTGTCCTCGCATTCGACAACATCCTCGTTGGCTCTATCGTGGCCGCGTCGCTCGTGCGCAACACACGATTCCTGGAGAGGGTGCTGCTGCATGTGATCACGAAAATGAAGATGCATGTGATAATGCACACATGGTTCGCTTTGCGCCCGCTTGAGCCGGCGTGGTGGAGATAAAGGTGCTGCACTAATTCATCTGGTTCGCGACCATGCGGGCCAACTTCCCAAATATGAATTTACATTTGGATTATTGATTTTACATATCGATTAATTACTTTTTACAAATCAATGCACTCTTTTACAATAGATGCACATATTTTACAAATATATGCAATGATTTTGCAAATCTATTTATTGATTTCCTTTATAAATTATCTAACAATATAAGACCTTTAACATTCTTGAGTTATTTTTTTTTTTACAAAATCAGATCATTTTTTTTACAAATCTCAAATTCTTTTTACAATATCATATTATTTTTTACATGCATCATTTTCAATCAAATTTCTAATAATCTCAAATCATTTTCTTACAAATCCAGATAGTTTTTACACTTATCTCTTTCCTCTTAATAATTTATGAATTACTAACTATTGTTTTTTTGTAGGTCTTCGTATGGATATTACAAACCAAACATGATTTTTTATTAAAGTATTATCAAAATTGCAATTTCGCTAAAAAATATTACTAACCGTGATTTTATTTTACAATACAGGATACAGTTTTACAATGTCAATGCGAATTTTACAAAGAGTTTTGACATTCTTCATAACACAGAAATGCTACCACGTTGGTGAAATCTCATTGAATAAATAGCAATAAAAATACCAAATCAGACAAGATAAAAATAGAAAAATAAATGGATTAAATGAAACTCATATTCAAAACGAAATTCAAATTCAAAACCAAATGATATGAACTAAAATACCATTTTGGAAGAAGAACAGTTAGATTGAAATCTAATGGATCTCGTGACGGGCTTTCTATTGATGCCGGAAAGGTGCACCTCATTGGAATGACCCTCTCTCTATATAAATATAAATATATAAAAAAAGTCAAATGAAATTCAAATTGTGACGGTTTTTATTCATTGTAAAATCTAAATCCTCGATGACTTTTATTCTTTGCGATTTAAGTTTATCAATGGTTAGCTCATTGTTGTAAATTTACAATGGATTATATAACAACTATTCTTGTAATGAATCACAGATTTGTCATGAGGTGGTACATCGACGCTTTATTTATTGTGCTCTTCTCAAGAAATCGGTAACTATATCAGGCCCAACCCATGTAACACGGTCCGATCCATGATATTAGGCCCAATTATATTTTAAGCCCAGCCCGCCAAACTTGCGAGCCTGACCCGATAAAGGGCCCGCTTTGCGGCTTGCAGGCCCGGTCCAAACCCAGTCTCCAGCGCAATCCAGTCTCCCAGCACACACAGAGCAAGCACTCCGCCCTACCTGAACCCACCGACAGGCGCCACTGCGCCAACCACTCCGCGGCTCTGCTCCGCAGTCCGCACCGCCGCGACTCGCGGCGTCAGCCACTCCTCGTTTCGGCTCTGCGCATCCACTCCTTGACGGGCCCTAACCCACCACTCCGCCACACCTCTCCTTCTCAGCTCCAACCCACCACTCCATCCCTGCCATTCTGCCGCATCACTCCATCTTCACCACACCCGCTCGCCCTAATCCAACACCCCGCTACTCTGTTTCGAGGGTCAATTAGTCGGCCATCTTACACTCCGCTTGCAATGGATGTTAAATGATAACCAGCTGTTGCTTGCTTAGATTTTGTAAGTTGGCAGTTGCTTGCAGTCTTTGCTACCCATATTTATATCTTAGTTCTCTTGTTTTTCGATACCAAAGTATCAAGTATCCTTAAATTGTTTAAATATGAGTTTGTATTGTTTAGTTTGATGATACCACTCGCTTTTAGAAGTTAGCTTACAGCGCTGGAACCTGGAACGGGAAAAAACCATTACTTGATAGCTTGTTACGTCACCCATTTTCTCCTTTTTCGTGCAAGATAATGTATTTCATCCATTTTTATGAGAATCCAAAAATATCAAAACCAAAGGGGATGAATACATGTTGATTGTTAATACAAGTTTTCTCATGCTTAGCAACTTGAAGCAGTTTTCTGTGCAGTGTATTCTGTAATAAAATTACTCCTTATAGAACCCACTAATGGAGAAACTCCACTCAAATAAACACATGAATGTTTCACTCCAATCTATCCAAATATTAAAACATCCGCTGGTTTGAGTGTCAAGCTTCCCTCTTGCTGACCAGTCATAAATTCACCGATGCTTCTTTCTTTGAAGCAACCCCAGCATGTCTTAGTACATCATAAAGGGCATCCCTGACAAAATCATGTTTATATTTAAAACCTGCGAGCTCACGACAATGAACTGCATGCTCTCCAAAAACATCTAGGCAGGATTTGTGGCATAGTGGACAAGCTTCATCAACTGATAATAGAGGAATCATAAGGTGATACTTAAGAATAGTACGATATTCAATGGGTGACATATGCATTCCAAGACCCTAGATGGGAATGGAAAGAAGGAAATCTTGAGCATGGTCAGCTTGTAAACATCGAAAAATTACTTTTTGTCTAGCAGTCATGTCAAACTCAACTTTCATTTCTTTAATGATTTTGCTAAAAAGGAAACTCGTCGAAGCATTCTAGACTTTAGAGGGGACGATATCCTTGTTAGCAAAACACGTAATATCGAGAGTTGTAAGTGTGATACGTAGGCCCTCCAAAGCATTTAGAAAATCAGAATCCATATCTTATAACCCACTGTCTCATAAAATATGGCCTTGGAGCACCTAAGATTGAGCTCTAGAGGCTACAAAAGCATACAAAGAAGCCTACATAACTGAGTGCAGACCCAAGCCAGAATGGTAGTGATGCCATCTGCCATTGAAGGTCACCAAAGAAACGACCTCCACAAACAAAAATATCTTCAATAGCTCCATGTAATCCTTTATCAAACCACGCAACATCTCATTCCATGTATGTGCATTGACTTATCCTTATGACAAAAATGAGTTTGACAGGTTTGATAACTGGGATTTCACGTTAGTCAGAAGATATCCTCATAGAAAGTGAAGATAAATTGTCGCTGATGCAACCCACAAGAAATCCCAAGTCAATCAACAATTAACCCACAAATAAATATAGCAATGCAAATAAATGTGTGTAGTTTAAATTTATTTTATTTAACTCTACAAAATATGTGTATAGTGCAAGTATGTAGAGTGTCGAACACAAGGAGCAAATGGTAGATTGAGAAAATGAATTCCAAAATTTGTGTTCTCCTTATTGTCTAAGTGATATATTTTTGGTGTGGATTCTTAATTTTATGTTTTTTTATGGATTTTTGTTTTTTATTTTTTAATATTTTTTTAGTTTTTTAATTTTTATATTCTTTTTATATTTTCTAATTTTTAATTTCCTTTTTCTTTTCAATATATAATATGTGACTAAATATAATTATATATAATATACGGTAATATACTTAGAAATTCAACTAAAAACTAATTAAAAAGTGCAAATTACAATATTTTTGTATTTTAAATATTTGTCTACTTTGTGATTTTTTAGACAATTTTGCTAATTTTTATGGATTTTTAAAGTAAAAAATATCCTAAAATAGGGAATAAATAAATAGGCTGAATTATTTTGGAAATTATGAAGCTAAAATTTTCCAAAACTATTTTTGATTAATAATATAATAAAAAGGAAATTACAGAACAAAAACATATATTTTTGGAATTTCAGGGATTTTTATTTTATAAAATGATTTTAAAAATTTTTTATTTTTATTCTTATTCTTTTTCTATTTTTAGTTGTTTTGGTCCGATAAATAGAAAAATGTCTAAAACGCAAAAATAAAAATTTGGCATGGAAATGTATGCTAACAAGCACTTAACTCTATATTTTTCATAATATTTGGAGCACGGATGATATTTATAATAAATAAAAAAATCACAAAAATAATTGAACTAGCAAGAAATTCAGGGGATTGTAGTGCAATTTACCTAAAAAGTTACAACTGCAATTAAAAGTTTTAATACTAAAATGAATTACAAAAGTCACGATGACTTCAACGTAAAATGGCCACATCACGTGGGACCGCACGCGAGGTGACCTAGCATGGACCAAATAACAATATGAAATAATTACAAGGTGTCACATGCAATTTTACCAAAAGATTTACACTAATTAAACAAATTACATGACTAAAAACAAAAAGAAAAAATAGAGGGGGGCGGGGTTGTAATTTACCAGCCACTCGGCGCAATCCAACGGCGGTTGACACTTCACTTGCCACGTGGTGCGTTGGGAACACATGATACCTCTTCCCGCTTGGACGTCTAGGATTAGATCTCAGTTTGAGATCCTAAGATGCTGGGCTCTAGAGATCCGACGGTAGTTGTGCCTCTCAAAGAACTTGGCTGGATCGAACGGTCCTTGATGGACCTAGAAGAGCTGGGTAGCGGGCTTCCCTGGAGCTCACTCGATCTGGCTTCTTTCCTTGCTCCTACACTCTCAGGAGATGCTAAGAAGGGGAAAAGCTTGCTGGTGTCGATCTGCACCTCCTGATAGCATCAAAGAGATGCATGCCCCATTGATGAGGGCCTGGAGCATTGAAGTTCCTGGAGCTTGTTTCGAACCATGAAACCCCTTAGATGGGGTCATCCAGACATGCAAAGGATTTGAGAAGCTTCACAATACAAGGGGGAGTAGGTCTGGGCCTTTATTGGTGGTTGCCAGAGGTGATATGATGGTGGAGAGAAGAGATCCGACGAAGGTGGTGGTGACAGACCTCGTTCGCCGGATCTCGATTCCTCGATTTAGGGCGAATTAAGGGCTACTACATGGTCTCAAAGGTGGAGAAACAACGAGGGAAGGAAGTCAGGTGGAAGGGCACGTCGGAATGGCTGAACATGGTAAGACGGAGGTCGCCGAAGCTCGAGAGCTCTGACGAGGCTTGATCCTAAAATCTATGCTAAATCAATGACTAAGGACATAAAAACAACAGAAAATAAAGGCCTAAGACTAAAGCTATCTAAAAAGCTAAGAAAAAACACCTCAAATGGACACAAGCCATGAGAAGAGACCTCAATGACGAGCTTCATCGGAGATGGTGGGAACCACCTCTACATGTCTCCCAAGCGGCCAGAATGGCCGATCGAGCTCACTATCACCAAGCTCAAGACCAAGGGCAAGATCTAGGGGAAAACACTGCGCTAAGGGGAACCAAAAATTGAAGGAAGGAGGGGAGCTCGGTTATGTACATGTGATGAACATGGATGCAAGATTGAGGATTTTCACGCGGATCAAGGATGGTACGAGGAAGGAATTGGATCTTCGTGAATGTCCATTGAGTTGTCAAGATTTTTCGTAGAGGAGTCGAGGAGCCTCGAGCAGTGTATCATGAAGTATAAAATCAAGAAGGGGAGGTCAAAACTAGGTTCTGTCAGACCTACGACTTGGCAGATAGTTGACCCAAGTCAACAGGTAATGGGCCCAGATTGGGACACGTCACCCGCAAAAAGACAAAATAAAGATTAGAAATTGAAATAAATCAAAATAAATTAATAAATGATTTTATTCATTTTGATTAAAACATGAAAAATGTTTATTAATTTACGAAGTATTTTAGTATGATTTTTATTTATTTTTATGACCTAATTTATTACAAGTTACTTTTTACAAGTAAATTTAGAGGCATATTGACCTATGTTTTGTATATTTTTTTATTTTGTAATTTTGATTTTATTATTTTATTTTCATAATTTACATATTTATAACTTATTTTTATATGCATATATATATATATTTTTATTTTATTTTTCTGATGTAATATATACACTTAAATAAATAGAGGTATTAATTATATATGTAAAAGTATAGTATATTCATCTATGTATTTATATAGACTCTTTTATTTTTGTATTTTCTTTATGGTTTTATTCTTATAAATATGTACATATATTATAAATAATATTAAAAAATATAAAATTATAAACAAATAAAAATTATAAAGAATAAATAAAAGGAATATTTTATTCAAGTATATTGTACAATAGGGGCCCGAAACCTAACTTTTGCTTCTTAAGTCCAAATTAAATGAAACCATCTTCATTAAATAGCTTATAAAAAGTTATATATAATTAAATGTGATTTTGATACATTTTCAGTCTATATGGAGAAGATATGGATCTGGGATGTTTGAATTTTGGCCTTTTGTTTTGAGTATAAAATGTAAACTATATACTATTTTTATGTGAAATCAATTTTGTATTTTTCTATGTATTTTTATCTACAACTTTTATGTACAAAGTTTCTTTATTTGAGGTATAAAAAATATAAAATAAAATGAGTCCCAAAAGTCAATTATTGAAGAACAAAAACTAAGGTTTTATTGATGTTTTTGGCACTTGTCGCCCCCTACTTTATTCCTTGTCAACGCAGCCATCAAGATGCCTAGGTCTCGGGGTTTAAGTTCATAAAATACCTTTGGCATTTTATTTCTTTTTCTTTTCTTTTCTATTCTTTTCTTTTGTCTTTAAACAATGTATTTTATATAGTATTTATACAATAACTAATGAATATCTACATCGCCCCCTATACTTGCCTTTGCTAGTCTCTAGCAAACATTTATGCAATAAGTACATGAAATAAAAATAAAGAAAAAAAAGAAAGAACTTGGATTGATTTTAATTCTCAAACTTGTCTTCATAAAATCAAAGTTGGGAGCTTAAGTCGGACCTTTGTATTTTAGGTGTGGTCAGAACCTTATTGGGAAACGAATTTGAAACACAACAACCTTCGAGAAGCTCTAAACTTTGCTCAAGTCTCCTCATTAGCCAGGTCAGAATAAGTCAATTCATACACAAACCTTTATGACCCTAATTCCCTAATCCAACAACTCTTTCCTCGAGAAGCGGGGTATTCCCTTCTAACTTTAAGTACAACTGGCTCAAGAAGAGGAGGTAGAGAGAAGAATGGACGGTGGCCACTGTAGCTACCTATCCTAGGATGCTTGACCAGTGTAGCCAAGTCATCCGTCTGCAAGCTCACAAATGTATGACTTTGAAGCTCAAGCTTGCTTATTGACTATACAAATAATATACATTCTGGTATACATTTTATTTTCAATCAGGCCTGCCCACTTTTTTGGAGTTTTTTATTTTTCCATTTTTTGAATACTATATACATCATTATTTACATATGGACCTTTTCCTATTGAGCTAGTAGACTATCCTTCTTTTGAAGCATTATTGCAATGTACATCTTCTATCTTTAGACCTTGTCGCCATTGGATCGGGTTGGGGTACAATGGTCACAAATGTGGGACTTCTGATATTTCCAATGGCTTATGTCTCATGTCGACAAATCCAACCCTCTACTACTTCAACTAATATAAGCAAAGTGAAAGGTGCAGGTATGCAAGCTAGGTTATTATCAACAAGAGTCATGTGTGTGCTCCGAAATATTCTACTTAGGCAGTCAAGACGACATTGAACTAAGTCTCATGATCTCAAAGAATTAAGTCAAATAGACATGAAGTACCTCAATTCCAGTTCCTACATGTTCTTGTGATTAAGTATATTTAAGGTCCAACCAAGCTTTAATCTTCGGATATTATTTAGACTTTTCAATTTATCAAACTCAATCAAAAAAATGCAAATGTATGTATGCACAATGTAGAAAATATTTTTTTGATGCAATTTTCTAATTTTTAACTTTATGGATTTTTGAAAAAGGTTCTGCAAAATTTTATGGAGTTTTTAAAAAGATTTTGCAAATGTTTTTAAGATTTTTGATTTTGAAATTTTTTAGGGATTTTTCAAAATAAAGTTTTTTTGGAAAAGACTTAGGTACACATATTTACAAGGGAGTATTTCTTATTATTTACAAGAGTTGGGTTTTAGGAATTTACATGTTTGTATAGATATGTAAAGGATGTAAATAGTTCTCAAAATAATTTGAAAAGAATTTGGCAAACATTTTGAAAAATTTATTTTGCAAACTAATTTGAAAAATATTTTTGACAAACTTTTTACAAAATTTGAAAATCATTTTGCAAAGATTTTTCAAACAGTATATATAAAATTTTCAAATTATTTTTACAACCATTTTCCAAACATTTGTAAAAAGATTTTCAAAACATTTCATTTCAAAAAAGAAAAGAAGTTTTTACAAAAATGATTTTTACAAAGGTTGAAAATATTTAACAAAACATTTTCCAAATAGTTTTTAAAAGATTTTTCAAAAGGATTTTCAAACTATTTTTCAAATATTTTGCAAAAAATATTTTTTTACCTTATTTATTAATTAGTAAATACAAAGAATTTTAATGAATTTTATACAAGTGTGTAAATAATTGTATTTATCCATACTTATTGAAAATACAAAAGTACGAGTTATGGCTAAAGTTTATACAAAGTGTATACGACCCCCTATACTTAGCATGAGCTATGCCCTCATAGATCAGGGAGAAAAAGATAATACATAACTCGTATTGATCATAGAAAAGCCTATACTACAATGAAAAAATAAAAATAAATGAATGAGAAGTTGACCGTCCCCCCTATACTTTGGATGAAATAATCCTAAGTATAACAGACCATACACAAAGCAGACAATGGTGGGAATGAACAGATCATGACTTAGTCTGTCTTCCCCTATACTAGGGTAAGATATCCCTAAGTTTAGACAAGAAGAGGAGACAGTGGAGGGGATCAAAGAATGAATAACTCAAGGTGCACAACCCCCTATACTTAAGAAAAACTACATCCTAAGTATAACAATGAAGAAGGGGTGACACCTTTTTAGAAAAAAATGAAAATGAAAAGATGAAAATAAGAAAAGAAAAAAAGAAGAAACATCACTCAACTCATCTTCCTCCCCTATACTTAGGACAAAGTACATCCTAAGCAAGACAAAACACATGAAATGAGGTGGATGAGAAAAAATGGTAGATGGAAGGGAGAAAAATGAAAGCGGACATACAAAGAGGTGATATACAAAGATCAAGAAGGTAGAAAGTGAACCTTCTTGCATGACCGCTGAGGAATGGATCTGACAAGGTGCATGTTGATATCAGGGTCATCAATAGACACAAACATATCATGATTGACCTGATGAAGATCCTCATCAATCTCAAAGCGGAAAGGCACGAATTGGTCAGTGGAAGTAGTGTAGTCGAGTTTGGCCTGGGAAGTCTCCGCTAAGTCACAATCAAAAGGCTTGAATTTCTGGATGAAAGAAGTAAGGTCAAAATCAGCCTCCGCTATCTTTTCTAAGTCTTCCCTCCCTCTAAAGTGTCTATAGTGTAAATACCACGGATGCCATCAATGCATCGTCACTCACCGGAAGGGGGAACTCCAAGGTCTATGCTTTTCGAGCCTTTCTCCTTGGAAAGGAATTCTCGGGTCTCAATATCATCCAACATCAAGCAAAACTCTCTGATATCATCATCAAGGTCATAGTACTCGGGGTCGGCTAACACAGGTACGCTCTCGTCAGATGTGGGTCTCTGGTCAATGGTGGGTGTGGTGATAAACACATTGCTCCCGACATCAGAATGGAAGCGAATCTCTCCAGATCCATAATTAATAACGACTCTCGCAGAGGCGAGTAAGGGATGTCTCAGGATGATTGAGGGATGCTCCACAAGGGTGGAGGTCTCCATGGGCAATACGACAAAGTCAGCAGTGAAGCTCATGCTTGGAATCTGAATGATAACATTATCTAGAATACCCTTCAGTCTCTTTATTGATCCATCAACAAATTGACAAATCATCCTGGTTTTCTTAAGAGGCACAAGATGAATAGACTGTATCAATGAGAATGGTATTATATTAATTGAAGTACCACCATCAAGGATAATATGATCACAAGAATAGTTCGAGATGGTGCAACTCATAAGAGGTGTAACATTGTTCCCTTTCCTAGTGTGTGGATGGTGAGAAATGATGTGGGCAGTGGCCATGGTCAAAATATGTCGCTCAGATTTGCTCATTTTCTTTCTCTTCTTGGGTTTAGGAACAGATAATTGGATCATGGTCTGGTGCAGTAGGGCCTCAATAATCTCATGAATATCTGCCACCACTTCTGGTTCAGTCTATATTTTTTTGAGATTTTGGATCTCCTCCATACAAAGGAAGAGATCATAGTCATCATCTTAACAAGGATGACTAAGAGCAGTCTGTACAGTGTCATCCTTAGGGTCAAAGGTGGGAACTGTGGTGAGTGTGTGTGGTCAAGGAATCTTATGAGTGTGCCCTATCCTTACAAACTAAATCGATTGTGTGTCTCTCGAGATCTTTTTGTATTTTTAATCTTTTTTTCATTTTTTGTATTTTTGACGATTGCAAGATCTCATTGGTATCCTCAAATGAATCCATATCATCAAATGGTGAAGCAACATTATGGCTCTTATTTATACTCGTGAGGTCATCAATCCTCTTCTTCATTTGCTCCATCATCTAGGTAAAATGCTCAAGATTGGGCTTCATGAGAGGTGACTCCACTCCAACAAGCCAGTTTCATGTGAGTGGAATGATGGGAAATGTGTGGGTGGTGGCGGTGGGTAAAAATTCGAGATCTGACATTGTCGATGAGGCAGATATGTACAAAAAGAGAAGTCAGGAGTAAAGTCCTCCTGGAAAAATGGAGGTGGACCGATTGGAGGGTACGAGGGATCCGCAAAGTCCAGACAAAAATCACTCCAGCCGGCCATCTCTGAAACAAAAGAAAATGATCGGGAGAACATGAAGGTCAAATCAAGATATGTGAGAAAGAAGAGCATATGCGTAGAGAATATCAAGTATACACACAAACAATCACAAACAAATATATACAAAACAAACCCCTCAATTCACCTGCTCAACACAATGAGGACCGTGAAAGTTTGATCTTTTTTTCTTTTCAAATTTTAGAGTTAGGTGAACAACACAAAGTTGTACACACATGTAGGTAGACCTGGGATTGGTGCACTAATCCTTAGTGTGTACGTATGAAGAATAAAATGCAAATACAATGAGGGGGTTACTCTCCCCAAGACAAGATAATTTTTGTTTTGATTTTAGGATCGGGTAAAATTAGCAGTCCTAATTTTGTTGGTTATCCTTTTTTATATTTTTAATAAAAATGCACGAGCCTAATGAGGGATCAATTCTTTTTAGCTCTTAGGTGATCAAAATTAGAGTTAGAAGGTGAAAATGCAATGCAAGTTGCAAAATGATAATGGATGCTCATATAGAAGATTCACAGTGATTCCCAACGCTCTCCATTCAGGATGCTAAGAAGGATTAAAACCTATCTATATGCAAATGCACTCCGATGAAATCACCCTAGAGTAAAGTATACTATTAGCGTGAAGCACCATATGCTAATTATCTAGATATGAAACCTAAGTCCGGTCTTGGAAACCTCTCGATGCCCACCATAGTGGATCCTGCAAGCACTGTATGAGGTTCCTCACGACGTACGATCTCAAGTCCAAACAGTCAACAATTACGATTTGACTAAGTCTAAAAGCAAATCTGTAGGTACATGCAAATATAATTAGGGCTTTGGACCTTAATCTATCGACAAGAAGATCCTAAACTAAGGCTCAATCACACAAAACAAATAAAATAAAAATCACAAAATAAAGAAAAAGAAAAGCGAAGAAAACACGACAAAAACCGACGAGGTCCCTAAGTGAACAATCACTCGGGCAGTGGACCTCGTGAAGTGTTAGAGTCTTGAAGAGTCCAAGTTATTACAATTATGTATCTCTCTCTCACTTTAAATTATAAAATAAATAAATAAAATAACTATACAAAATGCTAAGTAGCAATGTCTTCCAAAAATCCTCCGAGTCCTCCTTTGTAGCTCTCTCTTGTCGGCTAATGCTGAATAGTGATGAATCCACAATTCATCGCCTTTATTCTTTTATCTTAGTCTCATTTACGTAGTCAAACACCTGTAAATACCCACTAATTCCATGAACTTATCATTTTGCATGTATTTGTTAAATATGCATTTTTAACACTTTTTGTACATAAATAAAAGAATAAAGAAGAAAAGAAAAAGAAAAGAAAAATAAAGGATGTATTTATGAAATAAATACAGACTGACCTGAACCCTGAGAGAAGATCAAGACTTGACCTGATCGATCAGGAATAAAGTAGGGGGAGATAAAGTCTTCTGTCAAAAATCCAAAAATATTCTGTAAATATTTTTCCTATATATTTGTATAAAACTTGTACTATTTTATTTGTACATAATTTGACCTCAAATTAATTATTTTTGTAAACAAAATTTGCAAATAAAAATTTGTTGTAAATAATAAAAATAATTGCAAAGCAAAATAATGTACATTTTACAAATAATCACACTCAGAAAAAGTCGTAAAGCGATAATTGAAATACAAATTCTGTCTCTTTACGAACTCAAATTGAATCAAATCATTTCCATTATACTATAAATTAAATTATCTTTCAAATGGCTATGGTTTCATAATTTTTGGAGTCACGGTTAAAAAGTCGGTTTTCTGGGGTGTTTTGTGCAGTTTAACCAATATTTGTTGTACATTTTTATTAATATTTATTTTTTATGTACATAACTATAAATATTATTTTTATTAAAAATAAAAAAATTGTAAATAAAAAATTAAGAAAAAGATATAAAAAATATTTTTTATTTGTACATATGTATATTGTATAATATATATTATTCGTATACAACTAATTTCCTTATATAAAATCACAAAAAAATAAAATATCTCACATTAATTAATTAACTTAATTTAATTATGAAAATTATATTTAGATTTAATTGTTTAACTCATTATTTGATTTTATTGCCTACCATGTATATAATATTTGATTCCTTACCTTTAATGACCACCATTAAGGTGGCTAATTGATTTCCATAAATTCATTAATTTATTTAATTTATTTAATTCCGAATTTCATAATTAATTAATTAATTAATTAATTTAATTATTTTATTAATTTCAACAAAAAAACCTTCCCCATTAGTAGATATTTTCTTTTTTTATTTTCTTCCTCTTTTTAACGGGCTCCTCCTCCCTCATTTCCTCTTGATCAATCTTTGGTAGAGAGGAGCCTGATCTCCGAGAGCGATCTTGTCGAAGAAGGGTGCCCAACCTCTGAGCCGTCCGGTGACAGCGCGTCGGCCTCGTCGAGGCCATCACGGTATTTTCGAACCCTGAGGTGAGATCCATTTTATTTCTTGTCTTTTTCTCTAGGATAAATCACAAGTCGCATTTTTGCTCTCATTTTATTAGATTTTAGATTTCAAATTACAAAAATATCAACCACACATTTTTCACGTACGAATCCAAATTTTTCGTCTCACATCTTGATCTCTACATTTCTTTTTCTACCGCACGCAATCTTCCACCTTCGGTCACGCACGGTGACCGGAGCTACGGATCTATCTTCCATATCGACAAGATCCGACCCATTCACCGACTCCCTTTTGTTTATAAATAAATTAGAAAAAAAGAATGTATCTTTGTTTTCTAACATTTGTTTTTGTAGGATACAATAAAAACATATATTTGGTTTATATTTAATCTTTGTTTTGCAGGAAAAATTAAAAAAAATAAAAAAAATATATATAAACAATTCCATTCTTGTTTACCGCTTCTGTTTTTACATCTACAAAAAAAATTAAATTTTTTATTTATATTTCTGATTATAGTAGAAAAAACAAAAAAAAAAATATAAAAAATATAAAAAGAAAACACAACAGCAGGGGTGGCGTCTCCGGCACCCCCGTCGTCGCCGTCGCGCCAGGCATCCTGCTCCTCCACCTCCCGTTCCAGGAGGCCCACTGCCCATCGCGGTGCCCCCGCACCCTTCGTCCTCAGCCACCGCCCGCACCTCCCGCCGTGGCCCCGCACCGCCAGACCCCTGTCGCCCGCGCGCGGTGACACGCGCATCCTTACCCCACCGAACGTGCCACATCAGCAGTGGTGCCGCCTCCCGAAGCTCGCGCTCCCAGCGCGTGATATGCAGTCCTCTGCCTGAAGCTTCCACGCCACCACGGCCGCTCCGCCTCAGCCCAGCGTGTCCATCACCCAAGTGCCCGTGCCTCCTTCCCGCGGTCGCTCGCCTCCCCGCTCCCCCTCCGCGAGGCGGCAGCGCCGCCCGCTGCCATGTCCGCACATTTTCCCCGACATCGCCTCCAGCAGCGTGGTCCGCCCGCAGCCGAGGCCCATCGCGCTGCCCGTCGTCTTCCCGCCCGCCGCCCTCCGCTGATCTCCCGCTGATCTGGAAAAGAGGAGGTGGCAATAGCGCCCACTGCATCCTGCCCTTTGATTTTGAAGCATGAAGACACAAAGAACCCTAGTAAATTTTTGGAAATAATTTTTTTGGAAAAATTGCAAGATCGTCCCTGAAGATATTCAAATTTTCAAAGAAGCCCCTGCCTCAAGAATGACACCTTCTTTGTACGTGATGTGTGGGTAAACTTCACTTTTTCTTCCGCAAGTTTATGTTCTTATTATTCAGTCCAGAATTTTTGCATAATTACATTTTAGTCCCTGTATTGCATAACTCGAACTTTGCATGCTCTTTTGACTGAAATAAATGTTTTTATCATTCGAAAATTTCTAAAAAAAATTGTGTATGCTCCTACTGTAGCGTTTGTCATTTATAAAATTTTCATATCTTTTTGTTGACTTTTTATATATTTAAAAATTCAAAAACAGTGTCTTTTTGCCTGCCAAAATTTTGAAAATTCATAAAAATTCAAAAATTAGTCTAAAAATTCCAAAAACATTATTGTAGATGTGTTTTGTTGTCTTTTAATTTCTATCCAATTTTCATGCATTAACTCTTTATAAAAATCAAAAAATTGTGAAAAATGGAAAATCTTAAAAAATTATAGAAAATTCTAGAAAAATCCAAAAATCTGATCTTTGCCTTTGTTTGTAGATATTTACTTGTAGTTTAAATAAAAATAATTTTCAGGAATATTGGGCACTTAAAGTATTTTTAAGTTGCAAAATATTCTTGGTTGTCCACTGTTTTATACATTTTTCATTGTTTGATTTTTAGAAATTCACAAAAACATCAGAAAATTTTAAAAAAATCACCAAAACATTTTATAATATATAAAACACAAAAAATATTTTCTTTTTAATTTTCTGAGCATTTTTTATTAGTTTTAAAAATACAAAAAGAGTGTGGTGTTATTTGTTTTTATCCTTTGTGCCTTATTCGAAAAAAAATAAAAAAAATAAAAATTCAAAAACCACTAAAATCAATTTCGAAATTTGAGTACATAGTTTTTAAATCGTGCTCCTTGTGTTTGACCCTGGTCGCTATACCAGGTGAAAAGAATAGCGAGAACCGCTTACATTTTGTATTTGATTGATTTATCTTCTTTTGAGTGGTTCAATTATTTTTCTCGTTGACCGATTCGAGTGGTTGAGAACAACGACATTGTGATTTATTATTTACATCTCTCGAACTCGTCAGATTTCACGTCATCAGAATGGCGCCGTTGCCGGAGAGTACGGCTTTGTAGCCATTTTTCAATTTTATGATATTTGTCTCTCTATATTATAATTGTTTTTCTGACCTTCTCTCTTGGATTTTTGTGCGAGGAGCTGCTTGGAGGACGACTTCGAGTTTGTTTTTGGAGGACCCGCAAAGGAGGAAGAGGAGGGAGGAGAAGAAGACTGTTATTTGATTTGAGAGAACAATTATTTATCTTGTAATAATTTAGGACTTTGAACTGTGGACTTGGACTTTTCTCGGGGTCTGTTTTGCCGAGCACCGGTGTGATCGGGGGACCACACCGTTGTTTTCCGAGTTTTTGATTTAACCGCCATAACTTGCTAGTTGATTCTCGTGGATTTATCCCTTAGACGTAGGAATTTTTATTGATTGTGATCTAATTGCTTATCTGTTCCCATAGAACGTTATTTGACCTTGCTAAAAATTAACTGAAAAAGTTAACTTAATCGTTTGAGAGGTCACACGCTGCTAGAGGTCATATACAGCGCTGGCAGGATCCGTTGTGGTGGACACCGATCGACATCTAAGACCGAACTCAGACCTCTCTCTCTGATTAGTTAGCTATCTGTTCTTCACGATCAATAGAAGTTGCTTGTCTAAGGACGATTTTCTCGTGCATCATATAGTTAGTTTACTTTCTGTATTTAATTTATCCGCGGATCATATTGCATGTAGAAAGCTGGAGTAAGGTACGCATTTTCTATCTCTGCATGCATCATCGTGTTTGATCGTGCATTGGCTTTCTCGACTCCCTCCCCCTGTTTTTAGACTCAAATTAATCAAAGAGGAAATCAGAAAGCTTGTTAGGCATTATCTTTGAAAAAAATTCAAAAAAAAGAAAATAAAAAAAATTAAAAAATGGGACTGCTAATTGAACTTGACCCTTAAAATCAAACGTAATTAATTCATACATTGTATTGGGAGAGCAATCCCCTCATTGTTTGCGTTTTTAATTGCTCGCATACACACTAAGGAGTAGTGCCCAAATCCTATTAAAGCCTCCTAAGTGTTTTTACAACTTTTTTGATCACCTAACTCTTAAGATTGAAAAGATAAAGACCAAACTCTCACGATCAGATTTGTGTTGAGTTGGTGAATTGGGGGTTTTCTTTGTGTTTTGATGTCTTTGGTGTGAGTTAGTTAGATTCATCTTTGATTCATTAGCAGTCACCCTCTCTCTCCTTCACTCCATCTCTTCTATCCCACCCTCCCACCCTTCATTTCCCTCTCTTCATGATGGGCCACACTCCATTTCAGCCGGATTTCACGGCTTCTTGTCTGTATGCTCATCATTCCCGCCCACTCTCTTGGGAGGTCGGAACTCCGTCCGATTTCCCATCTTCTACGTACCCACCCTCCCATTCGGAACTTGCTGTGAGTGAAGCCTGAGGAGACCCTATTGACCAAATACGAGACTAGGGTAATTACCTTGCTGAGATGAGAGTGCATTCCATAGACGATCATATGGAGCAGTTGCGAGCTTTAAATGACTTCTATCCTGGGATGATGGATGAGTACATAGATCAAGAAACATAGTCTGCCTCTACTTTGAGACCATTCGTTCTGGATTTAGAGTTCATTGATCTACTGCCAAAATTTTCAGGGGAAGTGCACGAGGAACCTTATATACATATCGATGAGTTTGAGGATATTTATGGATCACGATCATATTCTGATATCACTTCTGAGGACATGATGCTAATTACCTTCCCATTTACACTTCAGAGTAGAGCCAAGAGTTGGCATAGACGATTGGGAAGAAAGATTGCTACATGGGGAGATTTACGATCATTGTTTTGTAGAAATTTTACCCCCATCATAGAGCAGAGATTATGCGGTCTTGTATTCGTGATTTTTAGTTAACCCCCAGGAGCCATTGATAGATTCCTGGTTGAGGTTACATGATCTTTTGAGGCGATTTCCAGATCATGGATTTTCGATGACTGACCTTATCCACATCGCCATGAGGGGGAGGACCGCATAGCAGATTTCATATGTCACTACCTCGTGTAGTGATTCACACAACTGTCTTGACCTGGATTCAGTTGAGACCATCTTGGATACACTTTCAGACATTCCATATTCACAAGATGATTTATTCGGGACAATACACAAGGGAGATATGACACATGTTAAGTGTATGACACATCATGCATATTTAGATAACATACCAATCAGAGGATATGGATGCTACTACTTCTCATTTGATGGATGTGTTTACTACCACTGTGAGTTCCCAGAGCCGTACATTGGTCGAGTTTCCATTGGATTTACAATCAGATTTTGAGCCAGTCCCGCACTTCCACGTTGATGATTCTTGGATTCTAGATCTTTTAGCATCCCAAGAAATAGAGGAGGAACACAGATCTCAACCATCCTTTGAGTCATTCCAGTGTCCATATGTAGTTGATTCAATGTTTATTCTTCAGAAGATCTTCTCAGATTGAGATATATTTGGATTCATCTCAGCATAGAGAGCTTGATGAGGAACCGATTTTTTATTTGACAGATCTAGATAGTCCCGTATTTGAGCCTTGTGTCCTCCCAATTGATGAGGTCGATATATTTTTGGAGGACTTGATATTTGACAGCATAGATCCCCAGTTTCCTGATGATTCGGCATTACTCCCCGAGGGTTATCTACGGGAGGATGCCATGGACCATGTGTACTCGGTTTCACTTTCTGGGAGTACATCCGATCTGTCGGATCATGAGACGAGTCTTCTGATATTTGTGATCATGAGTTTGAGGATTCTCTCCTCGAAGACCCTCGCGAGGATGAGCCGATCTTTGAGGTATTCGATGATGTCACTGATTTCTCTACATTATATGCATCGTGTATCAGCCTTTATAGTGAGTCTCCTGATCATGACTTTCCTTATCTATTCGAGACAGTGATTAATGTGGAGGATTCCCTGATAGATCCTTCCTTCTCCACGTTCGACGTCTTCGGCTCTGCCCTTTCACTCCATACAGATCTTGAGCCGACGATTTCTTTTGTGTTACCGGAGCTCGATTTCATCTGTCCATCTCTTTATCCGGTAGCAAACACCTGCCTATTTGTTTATCTGGGTGGTATCATTTACACTGTTGAGTTCATTGTTGTTCTCCCACCGAGACTGCAACGACAGCACGGTATTCGCCTTACAGATGCCGTCCTGAACCTTGATACAACGTTGTCCTAACCTTTGCGCCCAGTTAGGGATGTAAACTCTAGCGCTTGTTGAGAGGCACCTCAACATTGTTCACAGTTGTATAGATCCATTTGTCCATATCATACATTCTTTTTGTCTAAACACCCCATCTCTATCTCATGATCATTTTAGGGTGTACTTTACCCTAAGTATGGGGGGGGTGTCATACTTGTGATTATCTACCTGATTCTTTTTACCTCTATTTTGTTGCCTATACTTAAGGATATTTGACCCTAAGTATAGGGGAGGTAGACTCTGTACATTCTACTCCTCGGTTTTCCCCTTGTGTACAATCTTGTATACATAGGATTACTTGATCCTAAGTATAGAGGGATCACCGACTCCTATTGATTATATTCTTTTATTCGTCATTGTAGTATAATATTCTTTTAGCTTCTCAATACTTAGCACGAGTTACGTCTTCCTTTGCAGCTCTTTGATCACTATCAGGACATAGTTCGAGCTAAGTATAGGGGGTGTCGTATATATTGTATATATACTTTAGCCATAACTCGTACTTTCATATTTTTAATATGGCTAAAACATTGTATAAATAATGGGTAAAAAAGAACATCAACTAACTAATAAAAGATGCAGATATTTCCTCAAAATTCTTTTTGCATATACTGACTAATAAGTCAAGTTAAATTATTTTGAAAACTATTTTGAAAGTAGTTTAAAAATCTATTTGAAAATCTTTTGAAAACTATTTGAAATATGTTAGAAAAATATTTTCAACCTTTGTAAAAATATTTTGGTTTGTAAAATTTTTTTCTTTATGTAAAATAAAATGATTTTGTAAAAAACTATTTGTAAATATTTTGAAAAATGGTTGAAAAATTGTTTTGAAAATCTATATATACTGTTTGAAAAATATTTACAAAATAGTTTTCAAATGCTTATAGATGTTTGTAAAATTGTTTGGAAAAATTATTTTGGACTATAGTTTTCAAAATTATTTGTAAAATTATTTTCAAATAAATTTGAGGAATATATGCATCACAAAAAAATAAAATAAAAAACAAAAATCAAACTATGTATAACATGTATAAATGACTCAAGTTGTAAATTCTTGCATCTGATTCTTGTAAAATAATTAACTCACTCTTGTGTAAATATGTATCTCATCCCTAACTTAAAAAAAGAGATTGTGTATATACTTGTATCTATTGCTAACTATTTGCATTAAAAAAACTCTTTTTGCATGTGCATCATTTTTCAAAAATCCATAAAAAGTTAAAAATTTAAAAACTGTTTCACAAAAAAAGATTTTTTGTTTTCTTTGCATTGTACATATTTTCTTGCATTAGTATGTGCATTTTTCAGGATAATTTTGGCATTTAAACCAAGTCCGAAATAAATTTGAAGAATGGATCTTAGTTGGACCTTAATCCACTTAATTTCAAAGGAACCTTATAAGAATTGGAGTTAAGACTTTTCAGGTCCTAGTGACTTAATTCTTTGAGTCCATAAGACTATGTTCACATGTCATCTTGACAAGTCTAAGTAGAATATTTAACAACACATGCATGATTCTTTCAGATCGCGGCTTACCTTGGACAATACACTCTACACGTAGCTCTTCATGGAGGAGGTAGTGAGGGAGAAGAATCTTTTGGCTTGGGGTAACATACGAGGGTAGTACATCTAGGCAGAACCTCTTGTCCTCCTCTAGGGAGGGAAGTGCGTCTCAACCTGGTTTGGCGATGTCGAGGTCTAAAGACAGGATGCTGTGGGGTTACAATAATGCTTCAAAAGAGGGATAGTCTACTGACTCAAGAGGAAAAACTCCTTATGTACATGTTGCACCTTGTATATATTGTCAAAAAAGAAAAAGAAAAAAATGCAAAATCTCCAAAAGTGGACATGCCTGATAAAAAAGTAAAATGCCTGCCGGAGTGTATATACAACTAAAAAAAAAGAATAAGAGCTTCAAAGTCAAATGTTTGTAAGCTTGCAGCGGATTACATGGCTACACTGGTCATGCATCCAAGGATTGGTAACTACATTGGTTACCGTCCATTCTCTTCTCCATCCCCTCTTCTTGAGCTGGTTGTACTTGAACTTAGAAGGAAATATCCCCTCTCCTCGAGGAAAGAGTTGCCAGACCGGAGGACTAGAGTTGCCTTATTGAGAGAGGCTGCTTCTTTGCTACTTTTGAGATGAGGAGCTATATTTCACTTACACCGTACACGTAAGAACTCATAGTCATAAGAAATTGTGTATGTAGACTTGTTTGATCTGGCTATTGAGGAGACCTGTATAGGAGTCTTATGGAACTTAGAGGCTGTTAGGTTTTAAATCCATTTCCCATTAAGGTTACGACACACTAATAATCCAAAGGTCTGACAGAGCTCCATACTACATTTTTATGAAGATAAGTTTAAAAGTCAACATTGTTCTAACTTCTTTCCTTTTTATTTTCTTTATTTTGATTTCACTTATTTTCCAAATAAGTGTTTGCTAAGGGACTAGCAAAGGTAAAGTATAGGGGAATGATGAATCCATGATTCATCGCCTTTATTCTTTTATTTTAGCCTCATTTCCTTAGTCAAACACCTGTAAATACCCACTAATTTCATGAATTTACCATTTTGCATGCATTTGTTAAATATGCATTTTTAACAATTTTTGTACATAAATAAAAGAATAAAGAAGAAAAGAAAAAGAAAAGAAAAATAAAGGATGTATTTATGCAATAAATGCAGACTGACCTGAACCCCGAGAGAAGGTCAAGACTTGACCTGATCGACCAGGAATAAAGTAGGGGGAGATAGGGTCTTCTATCAAAAATCCAAAAATATTCTGTAAATATTTTTCCTGTATATTTGTATAAAACTTGTACTATTTTATTTGTACATAATTTGACCTCAAGTTAATTATTTTTTAAACAAAAGTTGTAAACACAAATGTGGTGTAAATAATAAAAATAATTGTAAAGCAAATAATGTACATATTACAAATAAACACACTAAAAAAAGCCGCAAAGCGACAATTGAAATACCAATTCCAGCTCCATATGAACTCAAATTGACTTAAACTCATTTCTATTATACTATAAATTAAATTATGTTTAAAATTACTATGGTTTCATAATTTTTGGAGTTATGGTTAAAAGTCAGTTTTCTAGGGTGTTTTATGCAGTTTAACCAATATTTATTGTACATATTTATTAATATTTATTTTTTATGTACATAACTGTAAATATTATTTTATTAAAATAAAAAATTGTAAATAAAAAAAGGTATAAAAATTATTTCCTTATTTGTATATATGTATATTGTATTATATGTACATAATATTTGTATACAACTAATTTCCTTATATTAAAACCACAAAAAATAAAATATCTCACACTAATTAATTAATTTAATTTAATTATGAAAATTATATTTATATTTAATTGTTTAACTCATTATTTAATTTTATAACCTACCATATATATAATATTTGATTCCTTACCTTTAATGGCCACCATTAAGGTAGCTAATTCATTTCCATAAATTCTTTAATTTATTTTATTTATTTAATTCTGAATTTCATAATTGATTAATTAATTAATTTAATTATTTTATTAATTTCACCAATAAAAACCATCCCCATTTGTAGATATTTTCCTTTTTTATTTTCTTCATCTTTTTAATGGGCTCCTCCTCCCTCATTTCCTCTTGATCAATCTTTGGTGGAGAGGAGCCTGATCTCCAAGAGCGATCTTGTCGAAGAAGGGTGTCCAGCTTCAGAGCTGCCCGGTGACAGCACGCCGCCTTCGTCGAGGCCATCACGATATTTCCGAACTCCGAGGTGAGATCCATTTTATTTCTTGTCTTTTCTCTAGGATAAATCGTAGGTCACATTTTTGCTCCCATTTTATTAGACTTTAGATCTCAAAAATCACAAAAATATCAACCACATTTTTTTCGTGTCCGAATCCGAATTTTTCATCTCACACCTTGATCTCTACATTTCTTTTTCTACTTCATGCAATCTTCCACCTTCGGTCATGCACAGTGACTGGATCTACGGATCTATCTTCCATATCGACAAGATCCGACCCATTCACCGACTCCCTTTTGTTTATAAATAAATTTAAAAAAAGAAAGTATCTTGTTTTCTAACATTTGTTTTTGTAGGATACAATAAAAACATATATTTGGTTTGTCTCTAATCTTTGTTTTACAGGAAAAATAAAAAAATATAAAAAATATATAAAAAATTCCTTTCTTGTTTACAGCTTCTGTTTTTACATTTACAAAAAAATTTTAAAAAGTTTTTTATTTATATTTCTGATTACAGTAGAAAAAACAAAAAAAAAGATAAAAAATAAAAAAAGAAAACACAGTAACAGGGGTGGCGTCGCCCGCACCCCCGTCGTCGCCGTCGTGCCAGGCGGCCTGCTCCTCCACCTCTCGCTCTAGGCGGCCCACCGCCCAGCACGATGCCCCTGTGCCCTTTGTCCTCAGCCACCGCCCTCACCTCCCTCCGCAGCCCCGCACCGCCAGACCCTTGTCACCCGCGTGCGGTGCCACGCACGTCCTTGCCCCGCCAAACGAGCCACAGCAGCAGCGGCGCCGCCTCCTGAAGCCCGCGCTCCCAGCGCGCGATCAACAGTCCTCCGCCTGAAGCTTCTACGCCACCGCGACCGTGCTGCCTCAGCCTAGCGTGTCCAACGTCCAGGTGCCCGCGCCTCCCCGCTCCCCCTCCGCGAGGCGGCAGTGCTGCCCGCTGCCGCGTCTAAACGTTTTCCCCGACACTGCCTCCAGCAGCGTGGTCCGCCCGCGGTCGAGGCCCATCGCGCCGCCCGTTGTCTTCCCGTCCGTCACCCTCCGCTAATCTCCCGTTGATCTAGAAAAGAGGAGGCAGCGGCGGTGCCCACTACATCCTCCCCTTTGATTTTGAAGTACGAAGACACAAAGAAACTTAGTGGGGTTTTTGGAAATAAAAAATTTTGGAAAAATTGCAAGATCGTCCCTTAAGATATTCAAATTTTCAAAGAAGCCCCTACCTCAAGAACGATGATGAATACCCATTCAACACTCTTTATTCTTATATTTTAGCTACAAAAACCTTTGCAAATGCATGTAGATATGTGTAAATAGGAATAATTAGCAAAAGCATGCATTGTGTAAAAATCTATAATTAGCATGTTTTTGTGCAAAAATAAAAGAATAAAGATTAAAAAGAAAAAGAGGGAAATATTTAGAATAAATATTGAGCAACCTAACCCAAGGGAGGGCTCAGCATGGGCCTGACCGCATAAAAGCCACAGTAGAGGGAGATAGGGGCTCTTGTGTAAATATTTATGTAAATAAAATAAAAATGTTTTCCTCACCCAAAAATATGCTTGTAAATATTTGTATATATTTATAAAAGATAAAAACAAAATAAAAAGCTAAAAATTAAAAAGAATCAAAAATACCCTTTCATCATGTACATAAACCATGCATAGATATTTATTTAACTTTGTAAATAAATAAAGTTATTTTCTAAACTTTTTGTAAATATTTTATGCTATATATTGTAAATAAATAAAATAAAAAGAATCAAAACAAAAATCAAATAAAAATAACAAAATTAAAATACAAAAATACATTGTACATATACCATGTATATAGATGTATATATCTATTTATTTTACCTATGTATATAAATAATAAAAACAAAATAAAAATACCCTTTTATTCCTTATTTTATTCTATAAATAAATAAAATATAAAATAGGAATAAAATTATACAAAAATAATAATTAAAAATCAAAAATCAAAAGCCTACATATTGTATATATATACCTATATATAGCTATATAATGTAAATACCTTATTTTTATTTCCAAAAATTAATTAAAAATCACCAAAAAATAGAAAAAAATAAAATAAAAATAGTTAGTGTTTTGAGTTTTTACAAAATCGGGCCATAACTACCTTAATTTTGAGCTTTAAAATCCGGCCACATGGCCCATCCTCATTGGGTCCTGGGGATGTTGACCGCCCGGTCAACTGGCCCCCCCAGGACCACCTCCCACGGGTTTGAGCGGCCAACCTGACTTCTCCATTTAATACCCGCTCAACCCGATTGCATATCACCCAAACCCCGGCTCCGTTTTGCACCTCCCACATCCGACACCCTCGCCGGGCATCAATCTCGGGATCCGCGCGCCACCGTGACCCTACCCGAGCCTTTCTTCTCGGATCCCTCCAGCCTTCATAAGCGAGCTCCGCCACCCATTTCACGCATCTTTGGCCATTTGCGTAGTCTTCTAGTGAGCTCCAGAGAGAGAGCGAGGTGACAGCTCGCGTCCCCGACCTGTTGCAGCGAGGAAGGCCGGCGAATCCACTGATCCGGCGAAGAACTCGCCGTAGCTCCGCCACCGGAAGCGAGCTCGAGCCTCGGGCAGTGACGTCCCTTGAGGCGACGACCGGGAGCTTCCCCAGCTCCAGCACAGTCTACTCCCCCACCCAGGTAGTCCCTTAGCTCCGCCATTTCGTCCAATTTCCGTTTACCCCCAATTTGCTCCGCCGTCATCTTTCTTCGATTCACCCCGGTTCCGACCGCCATCCGACCATCGGACCCGACCCACATCTCCGCCTTCCTCCGCCGCACATTCTACACCCGCTCACACAACCCAGCTCGCACAGGAGTTGGGAACCGGGCTCCACCGTCTTCCACCTTCGCCGGAGCCCGTCGCCCCGACGCACCGTCCACCTTCGCTCCGCCTAACGGGGTCGAGGCACTTTGCCCTCGACCCGCGAGTCTTCTGAGCCCTTTTGCAGGTCCTACCGAGCCCATCCGAGGGCTTGGTCATCCAGGCCCGTGCCTGAGCTCCTCCGAGCTTGGGACGATCATCGGAGCGCCGCAGCCGACGCAGGAGCGCATGAGCTTTCTTCTCCGATCATCGGCGCGCCCCGAGGAGGAGGCCAGCACCCGCACGAGCCCGGCGAAGTTCGCCGGGGACCAGTTCCTCCAGGACCCTCCTGCGTCGTCGGATCAATCCCTCAGCTCCAGACGCCATCCAGACCGTCCATTCCTAGCGCCCCCATTGACGTCAGATCTGAGGCGATAGATCCAGGCCGTCAGATCCACACGTGTCCTGGCCTGGACCGTTGGATCGACCAGAGCAGCAGCAGCATTGAGAGCCACCACCATCCTGACCGTCCGATTGCCACGTGGCGGCCATCCAGCAGCTCCGGTTAATAAAGGGTAATTTACCCTTAGGCCCTTATCTTTACTTTATTTCGCATTAGTCCTGTAAATGTTTAAGTACGTTGTTTAGTTTTAGGGTAAATTGCATAGAGGACCTCGAGCTTAGTTTATTTGCATTTATACCCCTGCCTATTGTGAGCCACGTGCTTCGCCACGTGTTTTGTTGGTGTATTTGCAATCTATGCCCTTGTAGTTCTGGATTGTTCTGAAATGAAAGAAACTTTTTAGTTAATTGCATTTATACCCATGTGCGTGGTTTTTTTACACATGTGCGTTATTTTTTGGGTTATTTGCAGCTGAGGCCCTCGGACTTTTGGTACGTGTTACCAATTGGTCCTTGGGACTTATTTTTATTACATATAGGTCCCTGAGTGCCCTAGGCACGCGCTTGGCGCGTGTTTTGCTGGGTATTTTGCACCGGGACCCCCAGAACTTTGGGTATTTGCATTCCAATCCCTGTGCACAGTACCCTCTTGTCATTTTTGAATAAAATATCAAATCACCTCCAAATTCGACGAAAATTTGACACATGGCTCCTGCCATGGTGTAGGATTGTTGTGAATTTTTGAGGACATTTTTGATTTCGTTTGTTATTTTTAAAAATTCAAAAACCATCATTTTTGTTACTGTCTAGATTGAAAACTCATAAAAAAATATAAAAACTCCCCTAAAAATTCCATAAAAATTAGCTACTGTTTAGTTTAGTTTGTTTGATTTTCTAGCCAATTTTGGCTATTTTTAATTGCTTAAAAACCTTAAAAACATAAAAACCCCAAAAAACCCATAAAAATTCTAATAAATACATTAAAGATCCAAAAACAATAAATCTGGTACCTAAATTTTCCTTATTTCATCTTTTTTATAGGAAAATTACCTCCAGGCCTTTTTGAGGTCCTTAGGTATTTTATCTAGGAACTTTAGGCTTGGCTGGACAGTACCCCTTGATTTTGTTACTGTTTGATTTTTAGAAATTAAAATAAATATCAGAAAAATCCCAAAAATTCACCAAAAACATAAAAAAAGATAAAACACATAAAAATATTTTTGTTTTAGTTTTTGGTTGATTTTTGATGCATTAAATAAATTGTTGAAGTGTGCTTATTTGTGTTTCTTTTATTTTCTTTCCATTTTAAAAATCCAAAAAAATATAAAAATAATTAAAAACCACTAAAAAAAATATTTTGTCTTTTATTTTATTTGTTTTTACTACTTCATAGGCCTTCGGCCAATCCGTGCTCCTTGAGTTCGACCCTGGGAGCTATACCAGGTTAAACACATAGCAGGACCGCTTCCTTGCTTTGATTGGTTTTATTTTTCACGAGTGGTTAGATTTTTCTTGATTTAGCGCATCTGAGCGACCGAGGTCGCAACGACCATTTTTGTACCTTTACCTTAGTTGTTCGGATCGCTTATCAGAATGGCACCGTTGCCGGGGAGCACGGCATAGTAGTTTTTCTTTTCTTTTCATTTTGATTTTCGCGGCTTTTCGCGGCTCTTTCAAAGCTCGCGGCTCTTCGCGGCTTTTTGTCTATATTTTATTTTCACTTTATTTTGCTTTATTTTCTTTTTCTTTTATTTTTGTTTTTTTTGTTTTCTTTTGTGTGTTTATTTTATTTTGCATTTTTGCACTTATACCCTTATTTTTCATTTCCTTTTATTTTCTTTATTATTATTGGATTATTGGTTCTGACCACTTTGTTTTCTCTTGCGAGGGCCCGAGGATCGAGGCGGCTACTCTCGAGAGCCGACACAACCGCGGGATTCGGAGGCGGCTCCTTTCTTCGCAGAGCCGCAGGAGAGAGTGAGAGAGAGTTGAGTGGGCGAGGTCTTTTATTTTTATTCATTTATTATTGTAATAATACAGGACACTCTCGGATATTTGTGGACTTGCCGTAGCGGGTCCGTTTCGCCGAGCACTGGTGTGCTCGGGGGACCCTTAGGACCTTAGCGGTTTTTTGCGGTTTTTACGCGGCTTTCTTTTTCCTTTTATTTCTGCCTTTTCCGGTGTTTACGCGGTTTTTGCTCGAGCCCCTAGACTTAGGAATTTCTGGTGATTGTGCCGTAATTAGTAGGATCCACACACCTAACTGCTTATCTGTTCCCATAGATCGTTAATTGGACCTACTTAAAAATCACTAATAAAAATAACCGATTCATTTGCCTTCGTAGCCTACGTGCCGCAGCCCGTCCTGTAAAGCGCTTACTCTTACCCCCGATTTGTCGGACAGAGGAGGGACGGGCCAAGACCGGACTCTTTGGCTTGGAGGTCGGTGACCGGTTAGACGGTTCATCGCTAGAATTGCTCATCTAGGACTCGGCTTTCCCGCTGCATCATTTAGGTTAGTTTCTTTTCAGTATTTAAATTCTGCGCGGATCATATTGCATGTAGAGTGCTGGAGACAGGTACGCATTTCTGACTTTGCATGCATCATTGATTTATCGCGCATCGGCTTTTTCGTCTTCTCCCCCCTGTTTTGGACTTAATAATCAGGAGAACCGAAAAATTCGTTAGGCCGTTTGTTTTCATTTGAAAAAGACTAAAAAGAGAAACCATAAAATTGGGACTGGCTAATCTTATTGATCTTAAAATCCGCTCACCCTAAAAACTTTGTCTTGGGGAGAGCAACCCCCTCATTGTATGGTTTGGATGCGCAAGAGAGTGACCCGCACCCTAGGTAGAGCCCCCCGGTGCTAGTCCCGACTGATTACCGACTTTTCCGTGCGGGCCAGTCGGTTGGGTTAGCATCGGATATCCTAACAGGTCACGTAAGCGCTCTGATATTTTGTGTGTTCACCAAATAAAATTGACAAGATAAATTGACCGAACTTTCACGGTCTTCAGCTCGCGTTGCGTTGGTGAACCGGGGGTTTGTTTGTGATCATAGTTGCTCCAGATCTCATCCGCCTTACTCGCCAGATCAAGATGATGGGTAGACGGTCTGTTAGGCAGCCTCTGGCTGCACCGCTTTCGGGCACGTCTGCCTCATCATCTAGGTTGGCTCGCGAGAGCCCAGACCCGCTCTCCGAGCCCGAGTACGACTCCACCCTGTTCCCCCTCGACCCCCTTTCTATTCTACCTGAGAGACACGAGCCCGAGGAGAGACTGATTGATTTGACAGCACCTGAGTTGGGCTCGTTTGATTTTGCAGACGTCACTATGGCCGGAGCCGGCAGTTCAGATGATCACTCCCGTGAGCCCGAGCATTTTGTACTTGACCAGGGAGCGATCAACTCCACCCTGATCGCATCACTCGAGACAGTCCAGCAGCAGTTACGCGATCAGGGGGCATTCATGATAGAGATGAGGCGAGAGTTGGAGAGGCTCAGAGTAGAGCGAGACCAGCAGAGCGAGCCTGAGGAGATACCTGATGCAGAGGCACGAGCCGCAGCAGCCGCAGCCGCAGCAGCAGCAGCCGCAGCCGCCGCAGCGGCTGGTGCCGCGGCAGGAGGACCACCACGACCGATGCGGGATTTACACAATCCCGGATCTACTCTGATGCATCACTGGGTAGTGGTGCTGGCGATCGTGGGGGACTTCAAGTTCCCCCCGAACACCTTGCAGTTGCTACCCCTCTTCCACAGACTTGCCACTGAGGAGCCCCACCTCCACCTCCAGGAGTTCCTGATGATCTCTAGCACTGTCCACGATCGCCACGTGGACCAGGACACGATCCGGATGATAGCCTTCCCGTTTTCACTGGCAGATAGAGCAGCCACCTGGCTGAAGCATCTTGGGAGGTTTGTCTACACCTGGGAGCAGCTCCGCACCGAGTACTTGAACAAGTACTATCCACTCGGGCGGACGAATGCAGCGAGGGCCCTGATCAGCAACTTCTCCATGTTCCCCAACGAGCAGTTTCACGATGCATGGGAGAGGTTTCGAGAGCTCCTAGACCGATGCCCGCACCACGACATCTCCAAGCCGAACCTAGTTCAGAGCTTTTTCAGCGGGTTGACGCCAGAGCTTCAGGGTCTGGTGAACGCTTCTTGCGGCGGGTCCTACTTTGCCAAGGACCATGACCAGGTCTGGGCCATCTACGAGGAGATGGCAGAAAACTACATGGTGATGTCTCAGACCAGGTTGTATACTCAGAAGACCCAGCCACAGCAGCCAGGACCCGTGCAGTACCAGCGGATAGCACGGGTAGATGCAGGTCCATCCAGTTCGTCCGCAGCCGCAGCAGCACAGGCAGAGTCGACAGCTGCGGACATGGGCATTATCAGCGAGAAGCTGGACCGCATGGAGCTGGTTGAGAAGAAGCAGTGCCAGAGCATCACTCAGATGGAACAGATGGCACAGGTTCTGAGCGACATGAAGACACAACTCATGTGTCTCCAGGAGGCACAGACGGCTTCTCAGCCCCGTCTTCAGTCGCGAGGCGACTCCGGCAGCAGCGGCAGCTCGTCCCAGCACTCCAGCACCCCTGTGCAGCCTAGACAGGTTCACCTTGTACAGGCGGAGCCGTACCAGCAGCCGCAGCCCACCTACCCGTCCCCACCATCTCCAGACATGCAGATGGTGGTATACCAGCCGGACCAGCCTTTGGCAGTACTCCCGCCAGCCCCCTATGATGCCGAGCCGTTGATGGATGTCAACGGGATTTGGTATGACCGCCCCCAGCCTGGGATCCAACGAGACCATCCCGGATTCAGGTGGGGGAGTGGTGGTGCCCAGCCCCAGCAGCAGCCGTCAGGACAGGGAGGGCATTACTCCCAGCAGAGAGATCACCAGCCGCAGCAGCAGCCCCCAGCATTTCAGCAGCACCATCCATCATCCTTCGGTCCTCGTCCCTATCAGCAGCAGGGACAGTCGTGGAGACGTGAGCAGCAGGCTCATCCAGTTCAGCAGCAGCATCCTTCCTCATACCCCTCTTACCACCAGCAGCAGTTCCAGCAGCCTCACCACTAGAGAGGCTACCCGTCGGGCTCCCACGAGAGCCCCGCTTTGGATGACATCGCCCGCCTCCTCACGGACCAGCAGGCCACATTCAGACGGGAGATGGACGAGTTCCGCCAGGAGATGCGGGACTTGGTGAGAGGGAAGGCCGCCATTCCAGCCCAGATTGAGCCGAATCCGAATAACCTCAAGAGGAAATCTGAGCAGGTAGTACACACTGAGTTTGCCACTCCTAGTGACCCATTTGTTGATACATCTTCGGATCTATTTGATGCTGATTTTGTCACACTTAGGAGCGGTAGGACCCCAGCAGGCGGCGACGCCTCATCTGAGCTTCACCACGAGGATACTTCAGAGGCGCCACATGAGGAGGAGGAGAGCGGTACTGAGGCCGCTCCAGATGATGATGGTGGCACTGAGGCCACCAAGGATGCTGATCCCACCGGCGGTACTGAGGCCGCCGCTTCACCAGATCGAGGAGGTGGTACTGACGCCACCAGTTCAGCCGAGCCAGCCCGCGGTTCTGAGGCCGCGAGACGTCTACCGGCAGCAGCAGCAGAGCCAACCCACGGTGGTACTGAGGCCACCAGTGTTTGTCGTGATAGAGATGTTGTCTTTCCTTCAGTTCATGTACCTCAGAATACTGTTGTGAATAAAGGAAAAGGTTTAATTTCTTCTGGTCCCACTGTGGTGCATGATGTATGTGTGGATCCGGTCATCGAACCGTCTAGGCCTTTTCCTAGTCCTTCATCTGCGAAGGACCCTGTGATCCCCTTCCCTAGAGCCCTTCAGATGGGGAAGGGGAAGAAAAAAGAAAATCCAAAAAAGAGAGAGCTTGAGGAGTTCAGCCAGAGCATGATCGATCGATTCCATATCCAGCTGACCCTCCAGGAGGCTTTGCAGCACATCCCCCTTCTCCAGCGTTCTTTGAGAGATAGGACTACAGTCAGGAGAAGGAGGAGGAACCACACTTCTGAGATCCATGTGCTGACGAAAGCCACGTGTTTCGCGATCCAAAACCGACTGCCAGCCAAGAGGCCAGATTCAGGGGCCCCGTATGTCAGATGCCAGATCAGTGAGCAGAGGTTCGACCGTACTCTTCTAGATAGCGGATCGTCGATCAACCTTCTTCCGGCAGCCCTTCTCGACCGCTTCGAGTTGGGCACTCTTCGACAGAGCAGGACAGTCCTTCAGTTCGCTGATCGATATGTCAAGAGGCCAAGGGGGTTATTACGAGACGTTATCGTCACGATTCAGGGCCTGAAATTCCCCGTGGACTTCGTAGTGTTGGACATGGAGATCCCTGAGTCAGTGGCCGATACCCCCATCATCCTTGGTCGTCCGTTCTTGGCCACAGCGAAGGCGGTGACTGATCATGATAGCGGGAAGGTGTACTTTCGCGTCGAGGGCGAGAGTATACAAATAGAGACGGTCGAGGACTACAGAGCTAGAGAGAGAGCCCGCTCAGATGCGAGCACAGATTCAGAGCAGCTGACAGACGCAGAGCCAGACATCCACCAGGACTGTGATTTTGTGATCACAGACGATGAGGCAGCTTGGGCAGATCCTGTAGCACAGACCATCCTCTCATATTTAGATACAGCTGATGCCGAGATGATAGCAGAGGAGAGTCTGGAGAGCACAGCCCTGGTTCAGGATACCATAGAGGCAGCAGAGCCGGTCCTTGATCGCGACACGATTTGCAGTTATGGTGGTGCTGAGGCCACCTTGCTTTCCGGTGGTACTGATGCCACCATGGTTGATACAGATCCCTCGGATTCAGAGTCTGATTGGGCCAATTGTGATGATCAGATGCCAGACCTGATTCCACCTGAGCCTACAGATGAGGAGGAGGCAGATGCAGAGCAGACCAGAGACAGTGCAGTTGAGCAGCCTTCTCCCGATCCAGTTTGCGAGAGTACGCTTTCACTTTCCCAGGCAGATTTGGCAGACTTAGCAGCTTTCACTCAGTTTCTTCCACAGCCAGATTTGCCAGCACCCAGCATTCCAGAGCTGAAGCCGCTCCCTACTTCGCTGAAGTATCGATTCCTTGCGGGCGAGCCAGAGATGTACCCAGTCATCATCTCCGCTGAGTTGACTGGAGAGCAGGAATCCCGTTTGATGGGGGTTCTTGAAAAGAACCGCAAGGCGATCGGATGGAGCGTAGCAGATCTCCATGGGATTAGTCCATCAGTGTGCTCCCACCATATCTATCTCGAGGAGGGGGCGAAGCCGTCGCGTGAGTTCCAGCGGCGACTGAACCCCAACCTGAGAGAGGTTGTGATGAAGGAAATATCAAAATGGTGGAGCGCAGATTTTATTTATCCCATTTCCGACTCCAAGTGGGTCAGCCCCTTGCATGTGGTGCCCAAGAAGACGGGCATCACGACTGTAATCAGTGAGTCGGGAGAGGAGATTGCTACACGAGTACCCACCTCTTGGAGGGTTTGTGTTGACTACAGGAGACTCAACCAGGCCACCAAGAAGGACCATTTCCCCTGCCTTTTATTGACCAGATCATTGAGAGACTGGCAGGGAAGAGCCATTATTGCTTCCTGGATGGGTACTCGGGCTATAACCAAGTGGCCATCGCTCCTGAGGATCAGGAGAAGACCACCTTTACCTGTCCCTTCGGCACATATGCTTTTCGACGCATGCCATTTGGGCTATGCAATGCCCCTGTGACTTTTCAGAGATGCATGCTGTCGATCTTTTCGGACATGGTAGGGGAGTGTTTGGAGGTCTTCATGGACGATTTCTCGGTCTACGGCGACGGATTCGACTCCTGTCTTGACTGCCTAGACCGGGTACTCCAGCGATGTATTGAGTTTCATTTGGTTCTATCATGGGAGAAGAGTCACTTCATGGTGACTGAAGGGACGGTGCTTGGCCATATCATCTCCAACAGGGGCATGGAGGTTGATCCGGCCAAGGTTGATGTCATTAGGAAACTCGCACCGCCGTCCAATCTGAGGCAGCTACGGTCATTCCTGGGGCACGTTGGATTTTATAGGAGATTTATTCAGGATTTCAGCAGGATTGCCCGACCGTTGACTGACCTCTTGACGAAAGACACCGAGTTCCTTGTCGATGACAAGTGTCTTTCGTCGTTCGTGACTCTCCAGCAGTGTGTTATAGAGGCTCCTGTCCTCCAGCCGCCTGATTGGTCTCTCCCATTCGAGATCATGACGGATGCCTCCGATTTTGCCGTAGGGGCAGTGCTGGGACAGAGGAGGGATGGAGTTCCATTTGACATACACTATGCTAGCCGCACATTGGATTCCGCCCAGCGGAATTACACAGTTACAGAGAAGGAGATGCTAGCTGTAGTGTTCGCCCTAGATAAGTTCAGATCATATATCATTGGATCTAGAGTGACTTTGTTTACAGATCACACCGCCATCAGGTACCTCATGGCAAAGAAGGATGCCAAGGCCAGACTGATTACATGGATCCTTTTACTCCAGGAGTTCGACATTGAGATCAAGGATAAGCCTGGAGTCAAGAATGTGGTGGCAGATCATCTCTCCCGACTAGAGCAGCCTGAGGATTCTGAGCAGATTGACCCTATTAGAGATACCTTCCCAGATGAGGCGATCCTTGCTATCGCCTCACTCCCATGGTACGCCGATATTGTGAACTTTCTCGTTGTTGGGAAAGTCCCACAAGATTGGCCCAGGCAGAGGCTTGAGACCTTCCTCGCGAAGGCCAAGTCCTACCATTGGGAGGATCCCATCCTTTACCACGAAGGAGGGGATAGCGTCTGGCGTCGGTGTATTCCTCAGGAGGAACACCATAGCATCCTCACTTACTGCCACAAGCTTGAGGCAGGAGGATATCATTCTGGGAGGAGAACGACGCAGAAAGTGCTCCAATCCGGCTTGTGGTGGCCTACTCTCTTCAAGGACTCTGATGAGTTCGTGAAGAGGTGTACTGACTGTCAGAGGATGGGCACTTGTGGACAGCGTGATATGATGCCGATGCAGCCCATTCACTTCTGTGAGGTTTTTGACGCATGGGGCATCGATTTCATGGGTCCATTCCCTAAGAGTCGGGGATTTGAGTACATTCTGTTGGCCGTTGATTATGTGAGTCGTTGGGTGGAGGCTATCCCCGCCCGATCCGCTGATGCGAGGACCGTTTGCAGATTTTTGAGGAAGCACATCATCACGCGGTTCGGGGTTCCACGAGTTCTGATTTCTGATGGGGGATCTCACTTCATCAACGACCAGGTGAAGGCACTTGCTAGCGAGTTCGGCATAGACCATCGTGTTGCTACACCTTACCATCCACAGACGAATGGTCTAGCCGAAGTGTCGAATAGGGAGATTAAGACTATTCTGCAGAAAGTCGTCCGCCCTGACCGAAAGGATTGGTCACAGCTTTTGGACTCGGTCTTGTGGGCATATAGGACGTCTTTCAAGACACCTTTGGGCACATCTCCCTTTCGCCTCATATATGGCAAGCCATGCCATTTACCTATTGAGCTGAGGCACAAGTCACTTTGGGCAGTCACAGATATTATCATGGATCCAGATGGTATGGGAGACCAGAGAAGGGCAGAGCTAGCTGCCCTGGAGGAGCTTAGAGATGCAGCTTTCTCAAGCAGCCTACATTATAAGGAGAAAGTCAAGGAGTGGCATGATTCTCATATCAGCCACAAACATTTTGAGATTGGACAGAGAGTATGGCTGTTTGATGCGAGGCTACGATTATTTCCAGGAAAGCTTCCGAGCAAATGGAAAGGACCTTATCTGGTTAGAAAGGTACACGACAACGGTAGCATTGACATATCTGAGTTGTCTTCTGAGAGTACCTTTCGAGTGAACGGCCAGCGGCTCAAGCCATTTCTAGATCATGAGCCGCGGGCCGTTGATCTTGCCCCTATTCATTTCGCGTGAGATGTGGTCTTTGACTCACATCTAATGCATCTCACGCCTGAGTTTCACTGATCTTCAGCTGTATATAGATCCAGATGTCCATATCACTACATTTTTTAGTCCCACATCCCTTCCTTCATCTTGTGATTATGCTATACTTAGGGTGCACTTTACCCTAAGTATAGGGGGGATGTGAGACCTTTCGGGTATTTCTTTTGTTTCTGTTTACCCCTGCTTTTGTTGCCTATACTTAGGGATATTTCACCCTAAGTATAGGGGGGATAGACCCTGTACATTATGCACTCAGGTTTTCCCTCAGTATACAGCCTGTTATACTTAGGATTACTTGATCCTAAGTATAGGGGGAGGACCTGAGTCCCTCTTGACTTTTCATTTCCTTTTTGTATAGCCTTTCTTTTCAATTCCTTATACCTAGCACGAGTTATGTCTTCTTCATCGCTCTTGACTCTGAGGACATCGTTCGAGCTAAGTATAGGGGGGTGTGTATATATTTCATATATACTTTAGCCATAACTCGTACTTTGTGTGAGTGTGTTAATAAATAAAATGGCTAAAAACCACAAAAATTAAAAATTTTCATGTACATAATCTTCTTTTATTTGCACATACATAGCTAGTGTACAAATTATTTTTGTAAAAATGATTTCAAAAATCTTCTGTGTAAAGCTTGTGTAAATATTTTTGTATCAAAATTATGTATATAGTACAAAATTTTTCCAAAATGTTTTGAAAATCAAAAAGTTTGCAAAAATCTTGTGTAAATGTGTGTAAATATCTTTTTGCAAAACTTGCACTTCATGCATCATCCATTCATGATTTCAAAACATTTTTCAAAAATTTTGCATGGTTGTAAATGTTGTGTAAATAAGCATCTTTTTGTACATATGTATATAGTTTTTCTGGATGATAGTTGACATTTAAACTAGCCTGGAATCAAATTGAGGAATGGAGCTTGATTAAGATCTTAATCCACCTAATTTCTAAGAGGAACCTTATAGGACTTAGGTTTAAGGCTTTTCATGTCCATGGTGACTTAATTCTTTGAGTCCACTAGGCTATGATCACATGTCATCTCAATGAGCCTAAGTAGAGCACTTAACAACAACACATGACTCATATAGATTATGGCTTTACTTGGACACCAGCACTATGCACCGAGCTCTCTACGGATGAGGTGGTGAGGAGGCAGTCTTCCTTGACTTGGGGTAGCATATGAGGGTAGTACTTCTAGGCGGAACCTCTCTTCTTCTTATAGTGAAGGAAGTGCGTCTCAACTTGGTCTGGTTGCCATGAGGTCTAACGACGGGAGTTGTGGGTTGCAATAAATCTTCAAAAGAGGGATAGTCTACTAGCTCAAGAGGAAAAACTCCTTGTATATATGCTGCACATGTATATGTTGTATAGATGCACTGAAAAAAAATGTGCAAAAAGAAAAGAACTCCAAAAAAGTGGTGGGTCTGAGAGAAAATGATAATCCCACCGGAGTATGTATATAGAGTGCAATAAGAAAAGCTTGGTTTCATGATCCACCTATTGTAGCTTGCAGCAGGGAGACTTGGCTACACTGGTCAAGCTCCCAAGGGTACTTGGCTACACTGGCCTTGACCCATTCTCTTCTTCCCCCTCTTCTTGAGCCGGTTGTACTTGAACTTAGAAGGGAATACCCCACTCCTTGAGGAAAGAGTGGCCAGATTGAGGTCATAGAGTTACCTTGTTGGGGAGGGTTGTCAAGTTGCCATTTCTGAGGTGGAGAGCTTAGACCTCACTTTCACAGGACAAGAAAAGATTCATGGTCTTCAGGGTTTGTGATTGATGACTTGTTCTGATCTGGAGCATTGAGGAGTCTTGGTTATAGATTAGTGGAACTTAGAGGCTGTTGAGTTTTAAGCTTAAGTCTAAATAAGGTTCCGACACATTAATAATCCAAAGATCTGACCGAGCTCCATACCCCAATTTAATGAAGGCAAGTTTAATAACCAACCTTGATCCATGTACATCCTCTTTTTCTTTTTCTTTATTTCTTTTTCACTTCTTTTTCAAATAAGTGTTTGCTAAGGGACTAGCAAAGTTAAGTATAGGGGGGTGATGAATACCCATTCATCACTCTTTATTCTTATATTTTAGCTACAAAAACCTTTGCAAATGCATGTAGATATGTGTAAATAGGAATAATTAGCAAAAGCATGCATTGTGTAAAAATATATAATTAGCATGTTTTTGTGCAAAAATAAAAGAATAAAGATTAAAAAGAAAAAGAGGGAAATATTTAGAATAAATATTGAGCAACCTAACCCAAGGGAGGGCTCAGCATGGGCCTGACCGCATAAAAGCCACAGTAGAGGGAGATAGGGGCTCTTGTGTAAATATTTATGTAAATAAAATAAAAATGTTTTCCTCACCCAAAAATATGCTTGTAAATATTTGTATATATTTATAAAAGATAAAACAAAATAAAAAGCTAAAAATTAAAAAGAATCAAAAATACCCTTTCATCATGTACATAAACCATGCATAGATATTTATTTAACTTTGTAAATAAATAAAGTTATTTTCTAAACTTTTTGTAAATATTTTATGCTATATATTGTAAATAAATAAAATAAAAAGAATCAAAAAAAATCAAATAAAAATAACAAAATTAAAATACAAAAATACATTGTACATATACCATGTATATAGATGTATATATCTATTTATTTTACCTATGTATATAAATAATAAAAACAAAATAAAAATACCCTTTTATTCCTTATTTTATTCTATAAATAAATAAAATATAAAATAGGAATAAAATTATACAAAAATAATAATTAAAAATCAAAAATCAAAAGCCTACATATTTTATATATACCTATATATAGCTATATAATGTAAATACCTTATTTTTATTTCCAAAAATTAATTAAAAATCACCAAAAAATAGAAAAAATAAAATAAAAATAGTTAGTGTTTTGAGTTTTTACAAAATCGGGCCATAACTACCTTAATTTTGAGCTTTAAAATCCGGCCACATGGCCCATCCTCATTGGGTCCTGGGGATGTTGACCGCCCGGTCAACTGGCCCCCCCAGGACCACCTCCCACGGGTTTGAGCGGCCAACCTGACTTCTCCATTTAATACCCGCTCAACCCGATTGCCTATCACCCAAACCCCCGCTCCGTTTTGCACCTCCCACATCCGACACCCTCGCCGGGCATCAATCACGGGATCCGCGCGCCACCGTGACCCTACCCGAGCCTTTCTTCTCGGATCCCTCCAGCCTTCATAAGCTAGCTCCGCCACCCATTTCACGCATCTTTGGCCATTTGCGTAGTCTTCCAGTGAGCTCCAGAGAGAGAGCGAGGTGACAGCTCGCGTCCCCGACCTGTTGCAGCGAGGAAGGCCGGCGAATCCACTGATCCGGCGAAGAACTCGCCGTAGCTCCGCCACCGGAAGCGAGCTCGAGCCTCGGGCAGTGACGTCCCTTGAGGCGACGACCGGGAGCTTCCCCAGCTCCAGCACAGTGTACTCCCCCACCCAGGTAGTCCCTTAGCTCAGCCATTTCATCCAATTTCCGTTTACCCCCAATTTGCTCTGCCGTCATCTTTCTTCGATTCACCCCGGTTCCGACCGCCATCCGACCATCGGACCCGACCCACATCTCCGCCTTCCTCCGCCGCACATTCTACACCCACTCACACAACCCAGCTCGCACAGGAGCTGGGAACCGGGCTCCACCGTCTTCCACCTTCGCCGGAGCCCGTCGCCCCGACGCACCGTCCACCTTCGCTCCGCCTAACGGGGTCGAGGCACTTTGCCCTCCACCCGCGAGTCTTCTGAGCCCTTTTGCAGGTCCTACCGAGCCCATCCGAGGGCTTGGTCATCCAGGCCGGGAGACCCAGCTCCGCCGACCGTGCCTGAGCTCCTCCGAGCTTGGGACGATCATCGGAGCGCCGCAGCCGACGCAGGAGCGCACGAGCTTTCTTCTCCGATCATCGACGCGCCTCGAGGAGGAGGCCAGCACCCGCACGAGCCCGGCGAAGTTCGCCGGGGACCAGTTCCTCCAGGACCCTCCAGCGTCGTCGGATTAATCCCTCAGCTCCAGACGCCATCCAGACCGTCCATTCCTAGCGCCCCCTTTGACGTCAGATCTGAGGCGATAGATCCAGGCCGTCAGATCCACATGTGTCCTGGCCTGGACCGTTGGATCGACCAGAGCAGCATCAGCATTGAGAGCCGCCACCATCCTGACCGTCCGATTGCCACGTGGCGGCCATCCAGCAGCTCCGGTTAATAAAGGGTAATTTACCCTTAGGCCCTTATCTTTACTTTATTTCGCATTAGTCCTGTAAATGTTTAAGTACGTTGTTTAGTTTTAGGGTAAATTACATAGAGGACCTCGAGCTTAGTTTATTTGCATTTATACCCCTGCCTATTGTGAGCCACGTGCTTCGCCACGTGTTTTGTTGGTGTATTTGCAATCTATGCCCTTATAGTTCTGGATTGTTCTGAAATGAAAGAAACTTTTTAGTTAATTGCATTTATACCCCTATGCGTGGTTGTTTTACACATGTGCGTTATTTTTTGGGTTATTTGCAGCTGAGGCCCTCGGACTTTTGGTACGTGTTACCAATTGGTCCTTGGGACTTATTTTTATTACATATAGGTCCCTGAGTGCCCCAGGCACGCGCTTGGCGCGTGTTTTGCTGGGTATTTTGCACCGAGACCCCCAGAACTTTGGGTATTTGCATTCCAGTCCCTGTGCACAGTACCCTCTTGTCATTTTTGAATAAAATATCAAATCACCTCCAAATTCGACGAAAATTTGACACATGGCTCCTGCCATGGTGTAGGATTTTTGTGAATTTTTGAGGACATTTTTGATTTCGTTTGTTATTTTTAAAAATTCAAAAACCATCATTTTTGTTACTGTCTAGATTGAAAACTCATAAAAAAATATAAAAACTCCCCTAAAAATTCCATAAAAATTAGCTACTGTTTAATTTAGTTTGTTTGATTTCTAGCCAATTTTGGCTATTTTTCATTGCTTAAAAGCCTTAAAAACTTAAAAACCCCAAAAACCCATAAAAATTCTAATAAATACATTAAAGATCCAAAAACAATAAATCTGGTACCTAAATTTTCCTTATTTCATCTATTTTATAGGAAAATTACGTCCAGGCCTTTTTGAGGTCCTTAGGTATTTTATCTAGGAACTTTAGGCTTGGCTGGACAGTACCCCTTGATTTTGTTACTGTTTGATTTTTAGAAATTAAAATAAATATCAGAAAAATCCCAAAAATTCACCAAAAACATAAAAAAAGATAAAACACATAAAAATATTTTTGTTTTAATTTTTGGTTGATTTTTGATGCATTAAATAAATTGTTGAAGTGTGCTTATTTGTGTTTCTTTTATTTTCTTTGCATTTTCAAAATCCAAAAAAAATATAAAAATAATTAAAAACCACTAAAAAAAATATATTTTGTCTTTTATTTTATTTGTTTTACTACTTCGTAGGCCTTCGGCCAATCCGTGCTCCTTGAGTTCGACCCTGGGAGCTATACCAGGTTAAACACATAGCAGGACCGCTTCCTTGCTTTGATTGGTTTTATTTTTCACGAGTGGTTCGATTTTTCTTGATTTAGCGCATCTGAGCGACCGAGGTCGCAACGACCATTTTTGTACCTTTACCTTAGTTGTTCGGATCGCTTATCAAACGACACCTTCTTTGCACGCGATGTGTGGGTAAGCTTCAATTTTCTCCCGCAAGTTTATGTTCTTATTATTCAGTCCACAACTTTTGCATAAATTACATTTTAGTCCATGTATTGCAAAACTCGAACTTTGCATGCTCTTTTGACTGAAATAAATGTTTTTATCATTTGAAAAATTCTAAAAAAAAGTATATGCTCCTGATATAGTGTTTGTCATTGCATAAAATTTTCATAGCTTTTTGTTGACTTTTGATATATTTAAAAATTCAGAAACAATGTCTTTTTGCCTGCCCAAACTTTGAAAATTCATAAAAATTCAAAAATTTTTATAAAAATTCCAAAATAATTACTATAGATGTGTTTTATTATCTTTTAATTTCTACCCAATTTTCATGCATTAACTCTTTATAAAAATCAAAAAATTGTGAATAACAAAAAATCTTAAAAAAATTATAGAAAAATTCTAGAAAAATAAAAAAATTTCGATCTTGGTCTCTGTTTTTAGATATTTACTTGTAGTTTAACATAAACATAATTTTTCAGGAATATTGAGCACTTAAAGTATTTTTAAGTTGCAAAATATTCTTGACTGTCCATTGTTTTATACATTTTTCACTATTTGATTTTTAGAAAATCACAAAAACATCAGAAAATTTTGAAAAAAATACCAAAAACATTTTATAATATATAAAACACAAAAACATTTTCTTTTTAATTTTCTGAGTATTTTTATTAGTTTGAAAAATACAAAAATAGTGCGGTGTTGTGTGTTTTTATCCTTTGTGCCTTCTTCGTAAAAAAATAAAAAAAAATAAAAATTCAAAAACCACTAAAAATCATTTTCAAAATTTGACTACATAGTTTTTAAGTCGTGCTCATTGTGTTCGATCCTGGTCGCTATACCAGGTAAAAAGAATAGTGAGAACCGCTTACATTTTTCATTTGATTGATTTATCTTCTTTTGAGTGGTTTAATTTTTTTCTCATTGACCGATTCGAGTGGTTGAGAACAACGACATTATGATTTATTATTTACATCTTAACCGCGTCGAAATCCGTGTCATCAAATAGCCGACCCCGCTTCATGTGGGTACACATGCACTCCTAGGAGAGCCTCCCTCAATCTGCGGTCCCTCACAACAAAGTCAAATAAGAAGGGTGATTAGACATATCAATAATAATAGCAAATAAAATGAAAAAGAAATAAAGATACAAATAGACAAGAGAGGAGACAAAATGAAAATGCAATCTATACAGCTTGCTCCCCGACAATGGTGCCATTTTATGGATTTAAATATTTTTCTATTATTTTTATTTTAAACATTTTTTTCTAATTTTTATGGATTTTTAAAGTAAAGAATATCCCAAAATAAGGAATAAATAAATAGATCGATTTTTTTTGAAATTAAAAATACTAAATGAAGCCAAAAATTTTGAAAACTATTTTTGATTAATAATATATATAATAAAAAGAACATATATAACAGAAATGGATATTTTGGATTTTATTGGGATTTTTTTATTATTTTATAAAGGATTTTATACCCTTTTAATTTTTAGACTTTTTCTTTTTCTATTTTAGTGGTTTTTGGTCTGGAGGCTCGAAATACTAAATAAACAAAATATTTTTTTTGGAATTTGTCAAAATACTTTTATATTGTTTTGGTATTTTTTAATTCATAAAGGGATAAAAACAAGAATTTTTGATTTTTAGAAAATAGAGAAAATGCCTAAAATCCAAAAATAAAATTACAACGTGAAATTGTATGCTAGCAGGCACTTAACCCTATTTTTCATAATTTTTGGAGCATGAATGTTATTTGTAATAAATGAAAAACAATCACAAAAATTGTTGAATTGACAAGGGTATTTTTGTAATAGAAAATAAAGTCAGGGTATGTAGTGCATTTTACCCAAAAAGTTACAACTGCAATTAAAATTAATACTAAATCAAAATACAAAAAGCCACGAGGGCTTCTATGCAAAATGGCCACCTAACGTGGGACCACACGTGAGGTGACCTAGCATGGACCAAATAACAATATGAAATAATTATAGGGGCTCACAAGCAATTCTACCAAAAGTTTTACACTATTTAAACAAATTAGAGGACTAAAAAAAGAAGACAAAAGGGGGGATTTCGAAATTTACCCCACACTCGGTGCGATCCAACAGTGGTGGACGCTTCACTTGCCATGAGGTGTGCTGGGAACACACGATACGTCTTCGCGATTGGACATCTAGGATTAGATCTCAGATCGAGATCCTAGGATGCTTGGATCTAGAGATCCGATGGTAGTTGTGCCTCGCGAAGAACTCGGCTGGATCGAACAGTCCTTGATGGACCAGGAAGAACTGGGAAGAGGGATTCCCTGGAGCTCGCTCGATCTGGCCTGTTTCCTTGCTCATAGACTCCTAGGAGATGCTAAGAAGGGGAAAAGCTTGCCGGTGTCGATCTGCACCTCCTGGTGGCATCAAAGAGATTCGAACCCCATCGATGAGGTCCTAGAGCGTTGAAGTTCCCGAGGCTTGTTTCGAACTACGATACCCCTTAGATGGGACTTGTCCAAACCTGCAAAGGAGTTGAGAAGCTTCAGAGTACAAGCGAGAGTAGGTCTGGGCCTTTATTGTTGGTTATCGGAGGTGATATGTTGGTAGAGAGAAGAGTTCCAACAAAGGTAGTGATGGTGGACCTCGATTCCTCGATTCAGGGCGAATTGAGGGTGACTAGGTGGTCTCAAAGGTGGAGAAATGATGGGGGAAGGAAGTGAGGTGGAAGGGCGCATTGGAATGGTTGAATACGGTGAGACGGAGGTCGTCGGATGTCGAGAGCTCCTGTGAGGCTTGATTCTAAAAGCTAGGGAAAACAAATGATTAAAGCATAGAATAACAACATAAATAAAAGTCTAAGACTAAAGCTATATAGAAAGCTAAGAAAAAACTCCTCAAATGATCGGAAGCCATGAGAAGAGATCTCACGACGAGATTCACCGGAGATGGTGGGAACCACTCCTACATCGTCTCCCAAGTAGCCAGAACTGCTAACCGAGCTCGCTGTCACCAAGCTCAAGACCAAGGGAATGATCTGAGGGGAAAACACAGAGCTAAGGGGAACCAAAAAGTGAAGGAAGGTGAGGAACTCGGTTATGTACATGTGATGCAGAGGGATGCAAGATTGAGGATTTTCATGTGGATTAAGGATGGTACGAGGAAGGGAATGGGTCCATGTGAAGGTCCATTGAGTTATTAAGATTTTTCAATGAAGAGTCGACGATCCTCGAGCAGTGTATCAAGAATTATAAAATCGAGAAGGGTAGGTCAAAACTAGGTTCTGTCAGACCTACGACTTGGGTCAAACAGTTGACCCAAGTCAACGGGTGACGGGCTCCGAGTGGGCCACATCACCGTAAAAAGGCAAAATGTATATTAAAAAAGGAAATAAATCAAAATAAATTAATAAATGATTTTATTCATTTTTTATTAAAATATGAAAAATTATTTATTAATTTATATAGTCATTTAATATGATTTTATTTATTTTATGACGGAATTTATTACAAGTTACTTTTTACAAGTACATTTATATGTATATTGACCTATGTTTTGCATATTTTATTTTTATTTTGTGTTTTTAATTTCATTATTTTATTTTCATAATTTATATATTTATAACTTATTTTTATATGAATGCATATTTTTTTATTTTTATGATGTAATATGTACACTTAAATAAATAGAGGTATTAATTATATAGGTATAAGTATAATACATCTATGTATTTGTATAGACTATTTTATTTTTGTATTTCCTTTATGGTTTTATTCTATTCTAAATATGTACATATATTATAAATAATATTTAAAAAATTATAAAATATATAAACTTATAAAAATTATAAAGAATAAATAAAATGAATATTTTATTTAGGTATATTGTATAATAGGGGTCCAAAACCTAACTTTTGCATCTTAACTCCAAATTGAATGAAACTACCTTCATTAAATAGCTTATAAAAGTTATATACAATTAAAGGTGATTTTGATACATTTTGAGTTCATATGGAGAAGAAATGGGTCTGGAAAGTTTGGGTTTTGGTTTTTTTATTTTGAGTAAAAATTGTACGTATTATATTATTTTTATATGAAATCAATTTTGTATTTTTCTATTATTTTTATCTTCAACTTTCATGTACAAAGTTTCTTTATTTTACATATAAAAAATAGAAAATAAAATAGGTCCCAAAAGTAAATTATTGAAGAACAAAAACTAGGGTTTTATTGATGTTTTTGTCCCTTATCTCCCCCGACTTTATTCCTTGTCGACCCAGTCATCAAGATGCCTAGGTCTCAGGGTTTACTGTCATAAAATACCTTTGGCTTTTTATTTCTTTTTCTTCTCTTTTCTTTATTCTTTTATTTTGGCTTTAAACACTGTATTTTATATAGTATTTATTCATCAAATAATGAATGTTAATTTGTACAATAAATAATGCATGTAAATAATGATATTTACATGCATTTAGCTAGGTTTAAATGTCAAAATGAAAGAATAAAGGTGATGAAATGGAGATCCATCAAGTACCCATACGAGACTGTAATAAAAGAAGTTCGCTTTGTGGATCATTCAACTGAGGAAGTAGATGCATTAAGTCAATAGATTTGGTGGCCTTCATCATAGCTAGGTCTTCAACAAAGTCTTTGTCCCTACTCACTGCTCCTCAAAGTAGCCTCACTCCTAGCTCAGGCCTCTCAATATCCATGGGAAACGACCCTTTACAGATCTTCTGACCATCACATAAATGTCAGAAAAGCTTTGTTTTTTTTATATTCAAAATAAGCCCTATCTATGGACCCTTGCGTTGTATAATATCAAGTGCCTTGGACACCTCTAATGTGTCCCCAAGATAGTCACATCATCAAGATACCAAGCATGGAGAAGGAGTTTATAATTGTCTCTGATCTCATGAATAAGTAAGTGCAATGCTAGAGAAAAAAGAAGTGGGCCTAGCGAATCACCTTGCTGCACTATGGTGATTGACCGTATATGATTATCTCCAATATATAATCTGACGACTTGAGCATATATAAATTCCACCCATGAAGAAGTAGATGTACATCTCCTCCTCACTTCATAGAGCATCAATGATGCATCTATCATGTTGAAAGCATTAGAGAAATCTACTATAAGCATAGAGAGAGACCCACCACCATGAAACTTGTTCAAAAGTCTGTTGGTGCTGTGTACGATGGCTTCCACTCCTCCAGGTACACCTACCCCAAATTGAACGTCATTGAGATACTTGGATGGATCTTTGCCCGCCCCTGCCATAGCAACTTTGGATACTAGATGCATCCAGATAGTGCCTATAATAATAAGACGTATGCCGTCGTCAGGTTTGAGTAGTGGAGTAAGAGGTGTAGAGGATACAAACTCAACCAAACTCAAGGAGCATCTCCCACCTAGCCATAAATTAACACGTAGGAGGTCTGTGAAAACTCCACATAGCACGTAGGAGGTCTGTGAAAACTGCCGACCCTTCCCCACGAAGGGCATCTAAAAGGTGTTGATCTCTCAGACCATCTCTGCCACATGATGTACCTTTAGGAAATTATTTGATAGCGTGCAAAATAGCATCTGCATCAGCAGTAAGAGGAGTCTCTGAAACCAATAAATATGGCAAGGAAGGAGGCTGCTTGCACAGATGTTTAGCGTCTAAGGCCTTCGTGGTGTCTCCATTATAAGGAACCACTCCTGAAGAGCACAAAACCTTTATGGTTGTTGTAAAATGTCCATTTGACGCTTTGAGAAGACACTGTTTGATGTTGGAGCTTTGATATTTATTCTCCTCCAAGGAGTTGTTCTGACTAAAACATGAAGTCCCAAGTATATCACGTTCCAAAATATTACCCACCCACTTGGTGAACCCATATGTACTGCTCCACGTAGTGAGTGAGCTCAGGATAAGTCATTGTTGCAAGGAATTTCTATTGCCAAATCTTTTATCTCGTCTATTCATATGTCTAAAGACTTGTAGGGTGCAATGGGGGAAGAAATAGCAATCTCGCCCAAGCATGTATGGATCCTGGTCCAGCGATAACTTGATATAAAGCTATTTTCAAAGGCTGAGAGAAAAGAAAGATGACAACTGGGAGGAATGCTCTTAACTGTGGTGATTGGATCTTTGAAAATATGATCAAGAAGAGTAGCATCAACAACCAGTCCATCCGTGACATCGGGTGCAACATGTTGGATGGGTTTCAAGATGCTGACAATGTGCCCTTGAACCACCCCCACATCATCTGTAACTCAAACAAGTCCATCGTCATGATAGCAAGCATGACTCACCGCTTGTATCTTCATGCACCTCCCACATATCCACTTATCAACAACCCTCAAGGTTCGTTCTAAGGAAAGATATAGATCAAGATCATTCCTAATGGCATCCCGCAAAACAGAAGCACACTCATCGCTGGAAAGATGTACTCTCTTGATATGAGAGATTAAGAGTGTAAGCCCTTTGCTCCCTTCCCTACCATCCGAACAAGAATGAAAATTCCAAAATAGGCACAACAATCCACCTATACGATGTGAGACACACAAAGTCTCATCAGAACAAGATTGCGAGAGCTCACATGTTTTTGAGGTATGGGGGCACATGCTATAGGAGGAATCTCTCCTTCTTCTGAGTCAAATATAGTGGAGGTCGTCTCGATGGGAGAAGTGGACATCGGTGAGCAGACACCACAACACATCAAGAAGCGTAAGAACCTCTTCGATGGTGAAAAGCCAAAGCTCTGCCATGCAGTGATGGAGAAGTTGCCGCCGAAAGGGCGGAAGGGGTGGGCGGAGGGAAGGGGACACTGGGGCAGAAGGGGCTGGGGTAGAGTTGAGCATTGGACCGTGCCAACCCGACCCGACCCAGAACCCGACCCATGTAGCTCGGTCCGAACATGAACCCTCAAATAATTGGGCCAGTCTTTAGGCCTTAATTCAAGCCCAAATATATATTTGGGCCGGGGTCGTGCCTAATAGATGGCTATTTATTTCAACCTCTCTCTGGCTGCCATCACCTCCAGCCTCGATCTCCCCTACAACCACCCCGTCAAGGCCACTCTCATGGAGATGTCCTCCATTGCCTCCCTGCCTCGGGAAAAGCTGGAGGCTTCCAAGCCTCGACTGGTGTGATGTTGGCACCCTCTGGGATCTCTCGTGCGCTAACTTTCGCATCCATCGGACCCTCGCCGAATCGCTCGATGGCATCCAATTCATGTAGAGACGATCAATGTCGTCGTGCTGCCAGTTGAGGACGATAGGAAGAAGGTAACGGAGAATCATGTGTTTGTCTGTTAATGAGGTTGGGAATCTTACTAGATTAATTAGGGTTTGTTGTATCCAAATAATACAACCGGTTACAAATAATTTTCTTGATATTGTTAAAATCGAATGCGATTATGCGTAGAGCAAACATCAGAAATTAGAGTGTTTGCATTTTGAATTACATTGGAAGATCATGATGTATTGTGTTAGTCCAACAGAGTGAAGGAGAAGAATGGACAAGTTTGTCACGTGAATGGGCCTATATATAATAGATGATTCCTCATGATTTTTTCATTGATGAAGTACATGCTGGTTCAAAGATAATCATTTTTTGGAGCCTGTCAAGAGTAAGAATTTTTGTTAGGGAGAATCGATCTCAACAAAGTAGATGAAATGAGAAGCAAAAAGAAAAGAAAACAAATAAAAGGTGAAAAGAAAAGTCTAATGGATCTAAGAATCTTTCTATAAAGGTTAACTATTGGATCCATAATTTGTTGGTCAATATCTTGAATCGATTGAAATGTTGAGGGAACAAATCTTTACACCTAAAAGTGATTAAAAGATTAGAGAATTCGAATAGAGAGTCTATATACATAAAATCTCATAAATCAAAAGCAAGCTAATAGGAATTATTTTTATATCTTAATAAATTTATATTAATTCAACTGCATATGATAAAATTCTAATAAAAATATTTTAAGTTACCTAATATTTTACTATATACAGTATTAATGTTTGTTTAAAAAATAAATATAATCTTATCTTTTTTAATAAATAAAAAATCAATCATAAAACCACATACAAACTTTTAAAATACATAAAAATTCAATAAAAAATTTAAAATTACAGAAAATCCACCAGACATTAGCGTGGAAATTATGTTATTATCCCTAGATATAAATTTTTTGTTGATTTTGATGATCTTGAAGCTCTGATTTTCAGAGAAATCCACTTAATCAGTATATGAAATTACATTATAATGTGAAATTAAATTTTAATGCATCATCTTACTTTTTTTTATAAATCATTCTAGATGTTTAGGGCATGTAATTTTGTTTAGTATCACAAAACATATTCATAAATAGAAGACAAGCACATGAAAAAAAACATAAAATTGATATTATCTTCTCAGATATGATTGTACATCAAATGCATAATTTTTTCCTTTTCTTTAACGTAATAAATATTAATTTTATACTATCACCTATAATTTTTCACATTAACTCTTCTACAGAAAGAACCTTCATTTATTCAATATTAACCTATGAATTCTTCATAAACATAGATATGCCTGAGGTAGCATGGATTGGATACATGTGTACAATACTCCATTTGAAAAGTTTTTATACTAGATTATATTTTTCACATATTTCTATAATTTAGTTTTCTAATTTTTCACCTCTTTTCTGAGATTCAAGGTTGGTTGACCGCTTTATAGTATGTTTATTCATCTACTTCAAATCCCAGATAACTCATCAATTAAGTATCTTTTTATATTATATGTAGAAAACAATAAATTTTTTAAAAATAAATTATGAAATATCTACATGTACATATATTTATACTAATCTTTAAAATTTTATTTATCATAAATCAATGAAAAGAAGACAACCTCTCTTTTTTTAATCTTTTTCCTATTTTTATTTATGATGTTTAATATTTGCTTCTGATTAAATCAATTAAAGTTTGGTATACATCAATTGCAAGGAAAAATACAAATAATTTCTATAGATATTTTTTTTACTTCTATTATTTAATTTACAATTTCTTATTAATTTATTTACACATTCATTACAAGAAAACATCAGTTAAATTTTAAGTCAATATTAAACTGACTCCACATAGCTGTATAATTATGTTAGTTAATAAGATTTTCTTGCAATATAATTGTAACAATTCAATATTTTTTTATACTTCAATGGTGGTTGTTGTCTGCAATTGTCTTATATGAACTTATTCCATTCTTGGCATGTATTTTTTCCACAAAAATATAAACTAAACTTTTCACAATACAACTTTTTTAATTGTCTTCTAATGTTAAAATGAAATAGTAAAACTTGGTATTTTTTAAAATCAAAGCAACTCAATTTTGTTCCGCCGCGAAGCGCGGGATACATCCTAGTTTGATTAAAAGGAAAGGATTGTAATTGGATTAATTATAAGATATAATGGGATTTAAAACACAGAAGAGGGGCACGTGCCCTGTCTGAATAAAGTGTGGGTCCGCCCATGCCGGGAAGGGAAGGTCTGGGCGATTGGGGCTACATGCAGGCGTGGGGAAGGGAAGGGCAGGTGGGCGGGGCTGGACCGTGCAAGTGGTGTGCAGGTTCGTGGCTCTATGGAAACAAAACTTACATTCGACGTGGATATTTCCTCTTAAGATCCAAAGAGATTGTGCATATCTAAAGAAAAGAAATACTATTATATATTTATTTGCGAAGCACGTGTTTCACGCCAGTATATATTGATATTATCTAATTAAACCTTGTTGCTTTGGAGTAGGCCAACGACTATTAGATTAATGAAGTGGATCACAATCATCATAAAGGACTAAAGTTCACTTAATCCTCTGCATATTTTTCAAATTTCACTCAAATTTTAGGGTAGTTGCTATTTTATCTTAGTGGTCAAAGATTCGTTAACATCTAAGCAATTTAAATTCCATTTAAAAAGAAACGATCTTTAAAATAAAATAATAAATAACCTCGAATTTGAGCGAAATTTGAAGGATATATAGAACATCACTCTATGATTCAATCTATGAGGTTGGATTTTGGAATCAAAATTACAAAAAGGATTACAACAATTCTGATATAAGTCTTGTTACAACAGATGATCCGAGCCCCTATCTACGTTGAAGCGAGAACCCATTTCCTCTCATATATTTGTTATCTTCATGCATGATCAAAGAACCTCACACGCACATATGGCCACTCCAACGGACATCGCTGCACCAAAATGAGCTAATAGTGACAGGTTTTTAAAATCCCTTACTATAAGATCACTAAAAAATAACGATGATTAGTCCAGAGGAATACAAAGACTATTACAGAGAGATTGGTGGGAGACAGGCAACAAGCTGCGCCGTCAATCCCTTTTGAATAGCAAATCCAATTCTTCGAAATATAACATCTATAGATCTGGGAACCATGACATTGTTGTGCATAATTATTGGGACCCTTTTGAGAAGTTGTACTGCTTCAGTAGCTAGAAATCCGAAGGTGTCAAAACCAAAAAGAATGAATACATGTTGATTGTCAATACATGCCTTCTCATGCTTAGCAACTTTAGCTGAGGCAACTTTCTGTGCAGCATGTCCCGCAATAAAATCACTTCTTATCGGACTCACAAATGGAGAAACTCCAGTCAGATCAACACATGCACGCTTCCCTCCAGCCCATCCAAATATCGATAAGCGCTACTCTACGAGCCATTGTTAATGATATAGTAACATATATGATATTGAATTTTTTTGGATGACTAGTTTATAATACAGAATCAGGTTTTTTCTGTTTCCGATAATACGAATCATGGATGGGTGATTCCAAATAAAATCGTTCCACGAAGTCGAAAGATGAAGACTAACTTGGCGAAAATGATGCTTATCTGAATATTATTATTAGGTTGTAATTTCTTTAATATTCTATATATTTTATTTTTTGAAATTCTTTTTTTTAATTTTATTGTCTTATTAATATGATTGACGTTTTATTATTTTTCAGCACACGTTTTACTGCCCATCGTGGAAGGGCTTTGGAAGAGGAAAGAGCTGATTTAGTGCCTTTAGAGGACGTGGCAGAGGAGGTTGTCGACATATCGGCTACTTATGATGTAACGAATCCTTATACGTGTGAGATGAGTGGTAAAATGTAATAAGTTTTTTGTTTTTATATATATTTTTTAAAATTATGTGAATAATTTAATTTATTTTATGTAATAGGCAGGATACATCGTATTCGTGGTCCTACTATATGTAGTGACCATTTTCGATTACCACCTGGATAGCAGTTGCAGGTGAATGTTACTATTGGTGAGAATACATATGACTATCTACAGTTTGCCAGTCGCATGCAGATGCTCGTGTAATGCATGTCCCCATCTATGTTAAATATTGCTATAGTATGCACCAGGAGATGAAGCATCTTATTCTCGAGGTTAGTGGAAATTTTTTTTATTTAATTTGTATATTGAGGTTTTTTATTTTCCACTGTTTAACTGTAGCAAAGTTTTGATTGGGGAACTAATCCGTTAATTTGTGTCGGCATCCTCTCTCATACGATGGGGATTTACAAAGATTGAGGAGATACCAAGAGATGGGTAATTACTTGGTTATAATTTTATATTATTACTTTGTTTTTAACTTAATATTTTGATATATAAGATATTTTCTTCGCCTCATTCTTTTAAGGAATATTGGTCTTCTAAAGTATTCTGAATCCTTGCAATATTCTTCTGAAGTATTCTTTTGGAGGATTGAATTGAGCATGTAACTATTGGTCTTCTGAAGTATTTATTGGAATAATATCTATTTAAATTCAATTTTATTTTATTATTTGATAATTATAATAAAAATCAAAATTACAGGTCAGTTCCTTAATATGGCTAATAGGGAGAAATAACCTGGTCCTACACATGGACAAGGACTGAGGAGTACCGATCAGATGAAACTCAATTGGGTAATTACATTCTTGCCATTACACATTTATAAAGTTATAATCAAAATTTTAACTTATTTATTTTTTTTTATAGAGTAAGAAAAATGAGGGTATTATTTCTGTTTATATACAAACCTTCTGATTCTTGAAGAAAAAAGAGCGGCAGTTGATGGTTCTCGAGTATTGTATCATGAGAGTTACACAAAAGCCAATGTTACATCTTTAATTATAAAATTATTTATTATTTTATATAATTTAAAATAGAATGAGACGACTCAACAGTTGTGTAGGCAACCTACACAACCACTGATGTACAGTCGATTCGACTTCGTCGATGGTAGTTGATGATGCATTGTGTCAATTTATCCTAAAGAGTATCCTGGACGTGTTCGTTGTGGTGGTGTATCAGCTAAAAATGTTCCGAACCACAGAAGCAGAATGCATGCTAACGATCAATCAAGCAAGCACAGTGACACACAGATTTACAAGGTTCACCCTAATTGGGTATGTCCTTGGGTGGTGGCGATGGGTTTCACTATGTGGAGAAAGAAGAAAGTACAAAGGATAATTCAAAACACTAAGCCTATAGAGATTTATATAGCACCTCATCCCACACTAATAAATTCTAAAATAAATATGACTTCAAATTTAAAGTAAATAACACATTGAATCCAAAATCAAATAGGACTTTCTCTACATACGTAAATATGATTCAAGGCATATCAACAATCTCCACCTTGAATTTAATCCTCTAAGAAGCTTTGCCAAGCTTCATTATGCCACTACTAGCCCCTCCTTGGGGCTACTACCAACCGTCGACATTGAACAAGTCTAAATAGTGTTTGAACTTATTCCCAGGAGTTGCCTTTTTGAACATATCAAATGGATTATATATTGTGCCAATCTTCTTCACCTTGATCCACTTCTCAGAACGAATGAAGTGATATCTAACATCTATGTGCTTTATCCTCTTATGATGCGCATGATCGTTGGCTAAGAATATTACATCGAGACTGTCATAATATACTATAGTTTGATCCTATTGTAGACCAAGATCTCCAACTAAGCCCTTAAACTAGATGCCTTACTTTGCATATTCTACTGAAGTCATATACTATGCCTCTGTGGTAGACCAAGTAACTGATGGTTGTAACGTAGCCTTCCAAATGATGACAGAGCTCCCCAAGTAATGTTGTATTAATGATCTCCTCCCATCAACATGTACATCATAATATGAATTTGAATATCCAGCGACCAAGCACTCTGAATCGCTTCTGTAGATGAGGCAAAAATATGATGTTCCTCTCGGATAGCAGAAAATCCTATTGACTTCCTGTCGATGCTCCTGCCTTGAGTTGTCTATGATTATGCTAACAACTTACAACGTGAACTGCATTAGGTCTTGTGCATACCATTTCATACACAAGACTCCCAACTGTGTTGACATATGGACCACATGACATGTATTCCTTCTTTGATTTTTATTGAGATGCGAAAGAAATTGAGAGATGAATATTTACAGAAGATGGAGTACCTAGAGGCTCCTGTAGACATCCCAAATCTCATTTGAACTTTCTTAATGTAGTTCTTTTGCAATAAGAAAAGCTTCCTTTCCACATGATCCCTAATGAGTTCCATCCTCAAAATCTTGTTCCTGCACCAAGGTCCTTCATGTCAAATTTTGAATTAAGGAGCTTCGTCATATCATCTATGTTCTCTTCTTCTTGGCATCAATTTTCATGTCATCAACTTACAATAACAGACAAATGAAGGTCCTTCCTTCCACCTTGTTATAGTAAACACAACAATCGCATGGCCTCCTATTGAACCCATGATCAATGAAGTTGTCAAATATCTTATACCACTGTCTGGGAGGCTACTTAGTCCCATATAAAAACTTCTTTAATTTGCACATATAGTTTTCCTTGCTTTGAAATACGAATCCCTCTATCTGGCTCATAAGAATATCCTCTTCGAGTTCACCATGCCAGAATGTTGTCGTCACATCTCACTACTCCAGCTCCAAGTCTTGATGTGCTACAAGAGCTAGTAGCACCATGATGGATGTATATATTACAACGGGAGATAATATCTCACAGTAATCCACATCTTCCTTATGACCGTAATACTTTGTGACTAGACTTGCCTTGTATCATATGACTTCATTGCTTGTGATTCTGTCTTCTTCTTGAATATCAATTTGTAGACAACAACTTTCCTTCCTTTCGGTAACATGACAAGCTTCTGTGTCTGATTCTTGTGAAGAGATTGTATCTCCTCACCTATAGCAACAATCCAATGCCTAGATTCTCCCCTACTATAGCCTCCACGTAAGTGGAGGGCTCTAGAGTCTCTACCTCCTCCGTAATTTGTAGTACAAATGCAATCATGTCTTTAACGACATATCTTTGTGGCAGATGTATCTCTTTATCGGACCGATTAGTATCAACACTTGGTTGCCTCTCCGATGGTTGCTTATCTTTAGGCTGTTCAACATCAACCTGATCAGGAGTGGTGAGACAAACTGTGTGATCACTACTTGATCTCAGCTCGAACTCCACCTATTTATGCACATTATCACATATTCGACATCAACAGACTTCCTACTCGAGTGAAACATGGAATTCTCATCAAATATAACCTTCCTTCTAATAATAGTTCTATGCTCAGAAGGGGAGTAGATTCTATACTTCTTATACACATGCACTATAGCATGTAAACACCCCTTCTTTTTCCCTTGGTTCTAGTTTCCTTTACTAAATAATAGATGGGAGACTTTGATTCATCAAGTAACAAGTTGTATTCACAACTGCACTAGAATACTCTACCATATCCAACATTAGAGAGAATACACCTTGCTCTCTCCAGAAGTGCCTTGTTCATTTGTTCTACAACTCCATTCAATTGTGGTGTATCTATGATAGTGTGGTGTCTCGCAACACCATCCTCCTTGCAAAACTCATTGACCTATAATGAACAAAATTCCAACCCGTTATTTGTGCGCAGATGCTTCACCTTCTTAGAAGTCTGGTTCTCCACAAAGATCTTCCTCAGCCTGAAGGTCTGAAACGCCTCTCTCTTGTGCTTCATCATGTACACACCAAGTCATTCTAGAGTAATCTTCAATAATAGAAAGAAAATAACCGACACCTCCCCAAAGATGGGACCCATGAAGAGCCCCAACAATCAACATGGATATAGGCAACCATCTCATTTGTCTTATGAACAGCTTTACTGAATTGCTTCCTGTGTTATTTCCCAAATACGTAATGCTCACAGAGCTCGATCTTGGATCCCTTGAGATACCCGATGAGACCCTTCTGAGTGAGATAATTCATCCCCATCTGACTCATTTGCCCCGACCGTATATCTCATAATTCGGAATCTGATTTCACGGCTTGGGACGTCACTGTAATAGAACCCACAACTATAGAATCATGCAAGATGTATAGGGTCCCTGGCTTTGGCAACCTACATAAATCCACCTTTAACACTGTAGTATTTAGAGTACATAACTCTAAGGGATATCATATTCTTTCTCATATTGAGATCATGCCGTGCTTTTGTCACCCTCATGATGACTCCATCATGCATCTTGATTTTCACAAAGCTAATCCCTACAATCTTGCATGAAATATTATTCCTCATGATGATGTTTCCACAATTTATCTTCTCATATGTCTAGAACCAATCTCATTGCGAGTTATATAGTAAGAACAACTTGAATCAAGAATCCATGTTTTATCCATCATCTTCTGATAGAGGCATCGAGAACTAGATCATCTTCAAAATCCACGCCTCCTGGATCCACTGCAGCAATTGTGACTTCCTCTTTCTTCTTCGGACAGTCCTTCTTCCAATGTCTAGATTTCTTACAGTAATTACAAATGTCCTTAGAATTGTGAATCTTCACCTTGGAATTCTTCCTTCCCTTCTTCACGTAGCTAGAACCAGCATGAATCTTTTCTTGAGTCATAACCGAACCTTCAACATTAGAGTTGTGCTTCCCAATATCCATATGTTGAAGTTCACACACATTAGTCGATAGATCAAGGAACCTAGCATCCGGTATTGGAGGGCTTGCAGTGTCTGACAAGTCAGATCTGACAATTGTTGTATCGACACTTGTCTCAGCTCTCGGTACCCAATTAATCAACGAAAACAACAATTAACCCACAATAATGATAAAATAATAAATGAGACGCGGGGTGAAATTTATTATACCCTACAAATGATGTACAATGATAAGTAGTAGGGGTCGAACAACTGAGAGCTACAGGGATATGTATAATTATTATTCATTAATAAAAATCAATAATAATTATTTTTTTTGATTTTTTATCTTTTTGATTATTTTTTTGTTTTTAATTACATTTATTTTTTATGGAATTTTGACAATTTGTATTTTTATATTATTACATTTTGTGATTTTTATTTTCTTTTTTATTTTTGCACATTTTAGTTTTCTTATATTAAGGATATAATATATACAGTAATAATAGTAAAATAGATAATATATATGTGATATACATGTAATAAATAAATAAATAAAAATATAAATAAATCAAATATAAACATGAATAATCCTTTTTATTTTTTTAAGTTTTTAATATATATTAGGTATTTTAAATTAATAATACCAATAATAATAAGTATTCAAATAATTAATATATAGTCTATATAAGGTTTTATATTTTTAAGTGTAACTATAAATAATCAAAATTAAAAAAAATAAAATATTTTTGTGTTTTTAAATTTTTCTCTGTTTGTATGATTTTCTTGTAATTTTTTTTCCAATTGTTAAGGATTTTTAAAGTCTGAAATATATCAAAACATTAGCTATAGTAAATAGTTTGTATTATTGTGGGGATTAAAAATAGAAAATAAGTCCAAAACTCTCCAAAACTATTGTTAATATATAGTTGATGAATCTCCATTTAATTACCTTTATTCTATCATCTTGGCCTTAAAAGCCCTAGTAAATGCATGTAAATCCCTTTAATTTATGCAATTTAAAATTCATGCATTGTTATGTAAATACCGTATAAAAGACACTTTTTAATGTCAAAATTATAGAATAAAGAAAAGAAAAGAAAAAAATAAAATATTGAAGATATTTTATAACCCTAAACACCGAGACCTAGGCATCTCGATGACTTGGTCGACCAGGAATAAAGTAGGGGGAGATAAGGGTCCAAAATACAATAAAAATTCCTTTTATTAATTCATTTTTGGGACCTATTTTATTTTCTACTGTTTATACCTCAAATAAAAAAATGTTTTACATGAAAGTTGTAGATAATAAAATATAAAAATATACAAAATTGAGTTTACATAAAAATAATATAAAGAATAAAAGATATAGTCTAAATAAGATTCCAAAATCCTAATTTCCGAGACCCATACCTCTCAAATAAATGCTCAAATATATGAAAATCACCTTTAATTGTATATAACTTTTCATAAGCTATTTAGTGAAAGTGTTTCATTTTTTTGGAGTTAAGATGTGAAAGTTAGGTTTTGGACCCCTATTGTATAGTTTACCTGATTAAAATAATCATTTTATTTATTATTCATTAATTTTACAATTTATATTTTATATTTTGTAAATATTATTTATAGTATATGTACAAAGTAAAACAAAAATAGAATATTAAAGAAAACACTACAACAAAATATGTGTAGAAAATATACATGTAAAACACCTATATCTATATCTATACAATTAATACACCTATTTAATTACGTGTATATATTATATTAGAAAAATATAATAAAAATATATTTATGTAAAAAAATAAGTTATAATTTTATAAATAATAAATTAAAATAATAAAATAAAAAATACAAAGAAAAATAAAAGACTTATATACATAGATAAATATACCTATATATAACACCTAAAAAGTATCTATTAATAAATAACCTCTAAAAAATAAATAAAAATCATAATAAACTTCTAACTAAAATAATAAACATTTTTTTATAAACATTTTTTATTTTATAACCTAAAATTAATAAAATCATTTATTATTTTTTATTAATTTTTAAAATAATTTCCATGAGGTTTTTCCTGGTTGGTTCACGTGGACCAACCAGGTGGTGTAGAGAGTTGACTCGGGTCAACTCTCTGACCTGCCTCCTGTAGCTGTCAGACCTCGTGCATAGGTCTTCTTCTCTATTTTCCCGACCTCTCCTTGCACCAATAAGCCCCGATGCCTTCATGACTTTTCTTCCCCGCATATTGATGATTCACACTCAGATGATTTTTTAGGACGAGGAGATTTGATTCGCTCCATCTTCCTCGTTCTTCTCCCCTGGTCGACCTCGCATGTACAAAAGCTCCTCTGACTTTCCATTCAATCTTTGAACACCCTTTTGACCTAGTGCGGGCCTCCTCTCGCCTTGCTCAAGTCCGGGGAGGTGACAAATCTCCTCTAGCGGCATTTGGCATGCTCCGATGATGTCGAGTGGTGATTCCACCACCACATCCGGCCACCGGCCATCGAGGTCATCTCCTGGTTCTGCCAGACGAGGTACCTTCTCTTTCTTGCATTACTTAGCTTAGGCTTAGCTGCATGTTCGATCTTTCACCTTCTAATCACAAAATTAGCCATAGGTTCCATCCTTCGAAGTTCGCCAGAGCCCCGCTCCAACGAATGCCTCTGCCCATGCCCAACGCCTTCTAATGCTCCCCATTTCCCTCTAACCGGGTTGAGACAGTTTTCCCTCGACCTGGAGTTGACTCTTGTGCAGGAACGAAGCACGAATGCCTGCTGGGGCAATTTTGCCCTCCGTCGAAGGTACCTAGGACGCGTGCTCCGCCGCCTATGTGGGGACGTTCTGGTGTGCCTCCAGTCGTTTTAAAGGCCCCAATAGATCAAGGACCCATGCATGAATGCTTCCGGTCATTTTGGAGCCTCAAGGACCATCAGAGGTTGAGCCCAGAAAAGATCGCCTCGCCGGAGCCGTTTCTCCGTTCTTCCTCGACCTTCCTTCGTTGTTGGATCAAGAACCCATGCTAGGTTGATCGCCAGCCATTGAATGCGCCCTCACGTCACTGTTAGATTCGCCAGCGCCATCTAATCCTGGTCATGCATCCGCGAACCGGTATTGGCGCACAGGGACGTGCCACATGGCAAGTGATAACATATCTGCCGTCCATCCGTGCCCATGCTTTCGATATTTTGCATGTTTCACCCAAGTATTTTTTGTATTTAAATATTAGGATGCAAACTTTCATTTTCCTTTTATATATTTTTGTGTATTTTGCTATTAGACCCATGTTCTTTTAATAATTACATCTAGGTCCAAGCCACGTCACCTCACGCGACGCCCCACGTAAGGGGACATTTTGTGGGCGTATCCCTGTAGCTTTATGTATTTATCTTTAGTCCAGAAAATTTTTGTATGTGGTATATAATTTTGGTAAATTTGCAGAGATGCCATGGAACTTTATTTTATTTACAAAAAATTCCTATACTAGCATTGTAGTTTCTCTTTGTTTCTTGTATTTATTTTAAATAGCTACACTGCTCTAAAAATCCATAAAAAATAGACTTAAGTTCCTGATTGCATCTGATATTTCATTATTATGCTATTTTAGGATCTTTAATTATTTTTAAAATAAAAAACAACCATTTTTATCCCTGTTTGGAATAGAAAACCCATAAAAATATAAAAATATTTTGAAAAATTCCCAAAAAAATATATTTTTTTATTTATGTGTTTTTAACCTTCACTCCAAAAATCACTAAAAACTACAAACAAAAAATCTAAAAAATTTAAATAACCCTAAAAACATTTATAACAATTTATAAAAATCACAAAAATAAAAAAATATATATTTTCTATTTTATATTTTTTTATAGATTATTGTCTTCATATTAAAATTAATTTGGATTATTTTTGGTACTGCTTGCTATTTTTATCTCCATTTTAATTTCGAGTATTCATTTCATCCCTGATTTTGGGTATTTTTGACTTTTAAAATATATGAAATTAGCAAAAATTCCTAAAAAATCAAAAAAATAGTAGAAAGTATTTTTGAAACCAAAAATATTTTATTTTCTTTAATTTGATTATTTTTATTAATATTTATATCTACAATAGCCTATAATGTATATATATCCGATATATAGCTTTATATATATAAACTAAGAGAAAAAAGAAATTCAAAAAATATAAAAATATAAAAAGAAAACATAAATTTAGAAAATGAAAAATCAAAATACAAAAATATTAAATCAAAGATAAAATTAAAAAAATTAAAAATCTAAAACACACAAAAAAGACATGTAGACAAATATTCTACAATCACTTTTGTGCATTAATTTGCATGTTCTATCATGTTTGCTCCTTGTATTTGACCTCTACATACTTGCACACTATACACATCCATTGTAGAATTATTATAAATTTTAACTCTGCATTGCTTCTTATTTCTTAATTATCATTATCGGTTAATTGTTGAATTTAGCGATTTTCATGAGCGATCAACACACCGACTGTAGTCTCGCCTTGTGAGACCGTACAACCCTCTACAAAATTGTTATTTCAAATGGCGCTGTTGTCGGGAAGCATCGGCTTGTAGAGTAGATTTTATCTCTTTTACTTACTTAGCCATTTTTTATTATCTCTCTTCATTTGATTATCTATTTTGAACTGTCTGACATCTTTTCTCTAGTCTTCTTGAGAGGGACCGTGGACCAAGGAGGATCGCTTAGGTGATTCTACACAACCTTGGGACGAGGAGCCGGCTATTCTGACCTAGCCGGTAGGAGAGAGCAGGAGGCTGTTGAGAGAGAGAGGACAGCTTAGGATTTTTATTTTCTTGTGAGAGAGAATTTTTGAGCAATTAATTTGTAATAATACATGTACCCAGGACTTTAGACACTCGGGCCCGATTTCCAAGTGTTTGTTCACTTGGAGGCTCACTGTGTTTTTCGAGTTTTCTATCGCTTTCTTTTTATTTGTTTCCCATAGTTTTGTGTTTTCCTCCCTTTTTCTATTTGTTTTGTGGAATGAGCCCTTAGTTTTTAGGCTTGTTTGATCATATAGTCTAAGGCAAAACACCTAACTATCTTGAATGCACCTATAGTATTTACGTTTGGACTTAGAATTAATTAATTGTTATGTACTCAGTCTTGAAACCGTGCGCTGAGACAGGGCGTATACAATGCTTGCAGATCCCGTTGTGGCGGGCACCGATCGGCATCGAAGAGCAGACTTAGGTTTCATTCTGAGCACTTAGCATTTGGTTCTTCACCTGTAGCAATTGCCTGCTTAGGACGATTTCCTTGTGTATATCGGCATTTTGTGTAGGTTTATAAATTCATGTTTTACATCCCGCATGGAGAGAGACAGGAAGCATTGTAAGTCTTCTAACTGAGCATTCATCATACAGGAACTAAGGTGAGATTTCCATCTTAGTGTCGCCTTGCATTGCTTTTCCGGCTATCTCCCTCTGTTTTTGGATCAAATAGGAATCAAAGAAATTACATAAACGTTAGGCGCTTGTATTGAATTCATTAAAAACAAGTGATAACACAAAAAATTTAAAAAATGGACTGCTAAAAATACCTGACCTAAATAAAATTGTTTAATTGGAGTCATTGCCTTGGGTGAGCAAAGGCCTCATTTGTTTTCAGGTTGCATAGGAAGGTTTCCTTCCCAGTGAGAGAGCGGCTTCGTAAGGATTAGAGCCAAAAATCCAGACTGCGGCTGCCTTGTGTATCACTTGGATTTCCGAAGTATTGGTGCTCCATCGTACGTAGATGAGGAGGGCTTGGTCAACAATGATGTTCTCTATTGTGTATAGCATCGACCTTGTCTGAAGTATTGAGCTTAGACCACGCCTTCACGGGGGTGTCTGTCTCATCGTCTTACCTCTGAGTAGGTTTTCGTACGCTCACGGGTGATTCCGTTGCGAGCGAGATCCGAAGTAGTGGTTTCTCCTATCAACTCCCTCCCTCTATTTCTTTGGCTGAGTAAGGATCCAAGCCACGTCACCTCACGTGATTCCCTACGTGAGGGGACATTTCGTAGGCGTATCCCTTATAAAAATATATTTTACGGGCATATCCTTATAAAAAATCCCTAAAAAATATAGTTTGTTTATCTATGTATTTTTAACCTTCAGTCCAAAAATTACTAAAAATTACAAAAGAAAACCCTAAGAATTGAAAAACCCTAAAAATACTTATAAAAATTTATAAAATTCCCAAAAATAAAAAACTATTTTCGGTGTTATATTTTTCTATACATTATTATATTTATACTAACATTAATTTGGAGAATTTTTGGTACTGCTCACTGTTTTTAATCTCCATTTTAATTTCGGGTATTAATTTCATCCCTAATTTAGGGTATTTTTGACTTTAAAAATATATAAAAATTAGAAAAAAATTGCTAGAAAATCACGAAAATAGTAGAAAGTATTTTAGAACCTAAAAGATTTTATTTTCTTTATTTTGACTATTTTTATTAATATTTATATCTACCCTGGCCTATATTGTATATATATCTGTTATATAGCTTTATATATATGTTAAAAGAAAAAATGAATTCAAAAAATATAAAAATATAAAAGATAACTAAAAATAGAAAATTAAAAATCAAAAAAAATATTAAATCTAAAATAAAATAAAAAAATAAAAGGCTAAAACCCACAAAAAAGACATATAGACATATATTCCACAATCACTTTTGTGCATTAATTTGCCCGATCTAGCTTGTTTGCTCCCTGTGTTCGACCTCTACATGCTTGCACACTATACACATCCATTGTAGAGCTATAATAAATTTTAACTCCACATTGCTTTTTATTGCTTTTTGTGGGTTAATTGTTGAATTTAGCGGTTTTCTTGAGCAGTCAACACATCGACTGCGGTCTCGCCTTGTGAGACCGTACTACCGTATGAAAAATCGTTATTTCAATATAATATAATATAATATAATATAGAACAAAGCTATTTTTTGTAGATTTTTTACTAATTTTATAGAGTTTTTAAGGTTGTCTAATTTTTAAGGTTTTTATTATATATTTTTTGTGATAATTCATCTGGAGTAATAATATATACTACAATATACTATGTTTTTTTGGAACTTTTAGAGGTGGTTTTATTTTTTTTGTATTTTTATGTCTAAAAAGGGAATATTTAGCTCTTTTTAACCATTTTTAATAAATGGAAAAGAGATTTTTACCCGGCAGACCCTATAAACTTTGCCAATCACCTCCACGACCTTTGAAACAACTTAATTGCCCCCTCGACCCCGTAAACTTGCCAACTCTTACCCCATGAACCCTCCGCGTAATATGTTTTAAGCCCATGGGGGTTCTTGGGGTAATTTACAGGGTCGATGGGGTAATTACGCTGTGCAAAAGGTCGTAGAGGCATTTTAAAACGTTTATAGGGCCTGGTGGGTAAAAATACCAATGGAAAAATGCAAGAAAATGATAATCAAAATTATGGTGTGAACAATCACCATATCAGACATTTATTATTATTTTCCAAGATTTAGCAAGCACCAAAGTTATTTTAATAAAAATGAAAAAGACAACAAATAATATACAACCTAGTAGGGGTTTTTTACATTAAAAATATAGTCTAAGGGCTAGTATGCAAATAACTCAAAAATATTTCACTAATATTACAACTTTAAGTACTAAAAAGAGTTATAGGAAGCCGAAAGGGATCCCTTGCAATTCTCACGTGGGTCTCCACATGAGGTGAGTTGGCAAGGGCATATGTGTGATTTTCAAGGAATTCTAGGGGATCCATAAAATTTTTACACAAAATTTAACACTTAAAAGATACAAGATTATTTTGCAAATACAAAAGGCTCGATGGTTACTAATTAAATTACCACTAAAGGTGCGCAATCGGGAAACACTACTCATGCCACGTGGTTGATCGGATGGTGGGGGAGGCATACCGCTTTGGCTGAAATAGAGGGCTCAAATTTTATCTGGGCCTGCTCCTCGATCCAGCGGTGTTGGAGATGTCTGAAGAACTCGGAAGAACGGTTGCTCATGCAAACTTCGATCATTGATTCCGACCGTCTCCGGCTACCAATCACCTCGCCGACAGTCGATACACCTTCATGGGGACATCTGTTCCTGCAGGACACGTCAAAGAAGTCCAGGCCCCGTCGGAGGGGACCTGGAGGTCAGGTGCACCTAGGCTTCTGATATATAGGCTTTGAGTGGGCCTCCAGGTGCCCATTTGGGGTTGATTGTTGCACAAAATGAAAGAAGGGCTCGATGGGGACCTCCTCGACCTAAAATGAAACTGCTACGCACGAGGAAAGGAATGGGACATAGGAGCTCCGATGGGTGGAAGAGGAGAGGGCTCAGGAGCTATTATTCTCACAAAATCAGAGGTGAGTATAGGGGAGAAAAGTCGAGAAGGTGCTGACAAGCGAAGGCGGAGCGAAGATGAGTCGAAAACGATCGAAGAACATGTGAATTTAGGGACTGGAGCTTAAGGCTCCATCTATTTTAGATTCTAAATTTATCTTAAACTAGTGATTAACTGACTAAATTAACATCTAAACTAACATGCTTAAATGAAACATTACATAAAAATGTGAAAGAAACATCTCGTACCTACGAGGTAGGGAGCAGAGGTAGCTCGACTGGAGAAAGCTCCGACAAACCTCGGATCACACCTTCTTCTTCCTTTCTACACACCAACAAGACTGGGGAACTCCTTGTTGTCATTGAGGGATTCAACCCAGATGGTCCTATTGGGGTTACAATATGAAAAAGGGGATAAAAATAGAGAAGGAAGAAGGAGGGTGTTAATTATAAGTGGTTTTTAAGAAAAAAAGATGGAGAGGTTGCGTGAGATAGAGATGGAGTTGGTGGCTTGTAGGGTGATGGCGAGGTAGAGGGATTTAAGGGCTACAGTTCCAATGGAGCTTGAGGTGGAATGACAGAGTAGAGGAATACCAAGAATTGGGAGAAACATGGGCGCCCATGACTCTGACATAAGTCGGAGGGGGCGGGGGTGCTGTTGACCCACCGCCAACAAAGGGAAGCGCCTGATTGGTACACGTGGACCAATAAGGGAATTAAGGGAATGAATACCTTTATTAATTCATTTAAAAATATTAAATGATTTTATTAATTTTAGGTTTAAACAAAAAAATTGTTGGTAATTTTATGTAGTATTTTATTATGTTTTTACTTAATTTTACAAGTTAATTTATTAGAGGTTAATATTTACATGTATATACTGATGTATATATGCCTGTATTTACAATATTATTTTTATTTTATGTTTTATTTTGATATTTACATATTTTATATGTTTTTAACTTATTTAAATATTCACACACACACATACTTATTGTATTTTTCTGATTTTATGTTTTAATAATTATGCACATGTGTTATACATGTATAGTTTACCTATATATTATAATATATTATTTGTTTTAATGATTTTCTAATACTTTTCTTTTATGTTTATTATTTATATGTATTTTAAATAATATTTACAAATAGCTAAAATGTAAGAATGCTAAAAATATAAAGAACAAACAAACTAAATAATATACATGTATATAGTACAATAGGGACCCAAAAGCCAACTTTTGCATCTCAACTCCAAATTAAATAACACCACCTTTATTGGATAGATAATTAAATTTTATGAATAATAAAGGTGAGTTTGGTGAAGAGACCTACACTTGATGCACCTTCACCTATCTTAGCTGACCCCAAGGGCTATGACCTTGATGAGACGATCAGAGATTTTTGTTGTATGTTGGATTCCACTGAGACCCGAGAATTCATCTCCAAGGAGGAAGACTCGGACAACATGGACCTCAGAGTTCCTTCTTTTGGTGTTTTGTGATGTGTTGATGACATCTGCGGGGTTCACATGACTGACACTATTGAGAGGAGGGTAGATATTGATGATATTAAGGTTGAATTTGATTTGGTTGCTTTTATTAAGGAATTCGGGCCTTTTGATGATAATGATGATCTGGTTGAGATTGTAGAGGATGAACATGACTCGATTAATTCCACAGATGAGTTTGTTCCTTTTGATTTTGACCTAGGAGAAACCTTGCAGGACGACCTTTCCCTTACTTCTTCCGATGATGAGTTCGTCCCTTTTCACTTCAACATCTGCGAGACACCCAAGGTCGGACCTAGCCAAAGTTCTTCCATTGATTCGTATGTGCCTTCCCACCCTAGGACCATTGAGGATCTTCACCAGGTCGATCCTGAGCAGCACTTGTCTACTGAGGACCCCGATATCAACCTGCATCTTGTCAGATCCGTTCCTCAACGGTCTCTCAAGAAGGTCTGCTTTCTACCTTCTTTACCTCTGTACATCCATCTCTCTTGTATATTCGCTTTCATTTTCTTCTGTTCATCTACCGTACTGCTCATCCACCCCATTTTCATGTGTGCCTTGCTTAGGACGTACTTTGTCCAAAGTATGGGGGGGGGGGACGATCCGAATGTTCTTTCTTTGTTCCGTATCATCACTCTTATCGTTTCTTATACTTAGAGCTCTTTCACCCTAAGTATAGGGGGACCTATGCATACATTCTCTTTGATCTCTTCTGCTATCTTCATCTGACTTTTCTTCTTTTCCTTTACATTTTTCTTTTTCTACCGAAAAGGTATCCCCCGTTTTTGTCAGTCTTCTATACTTAGGACGTACTTTGCCCTAAGTATAGGGGGTGTGCACCCCAAGTTCTTTCATTCTTTGATCCTCTCCACTGTCTCCTCTTCTTGTCTATACTTAGGGATATCTTACCCTAAGTATAGGGGGAATCAGTCTGCGTATGATCTGTTTATTCCCACCCTTGACCCTCCCTGTCTTTTGTACAATCTGCTATATTTCGGATTATTTGATCCTAAGTATAGGGGGACGATCGACTTTTTATTCGTTCATTCATTTCCTTATTTGTTTATTCTTTAGACTTTTCTATACTTAGTATGAGTTATGTCCTCTCTTTTCTCTCTTATCTATGAGGACATAGCTCAAGCTAAGTATAGGGGGTCGTATATACTGCGTATATACTTTACCCATAACTTGTACTTTCATTTTTTTAATAATAATTATGGCTAAAATACTATATAATATACCATTAAATTTATTAAAAACACTTAATAAAAAGATGTCTATTATTCCTCAATTTCTTTTTGTATATACTGATTAAAAAATCACGTAAAAATTTTTTTTGCAAAATGTTTGAAAAATAGTTTGAAAATCTTTTTGAACAATATTTTGAAAACTATTTTGAAAATGTTTTGTTAAATATTTTCAACCTTTGTAAAAATGTTTTGTTTGTAAAATTTTTTTTCTTTATATGAAATAAAAATGTTTGAAAATTTATTTGCAAATGGTTGAAAAATGGTTGTAAAAATATTCTGAAAAATCTATATATACTATTTGAAAAATCTTTGCAAAAATGATTTTCAAATGTGTCTAAAAACATTTGTAAAAATTATTTTGGATTATAGTTTTCAAAATTGTTTGTACAATGATTTTAAAATAATTGAGGAATATATACATCACACTAAAATTCTTTATTTGTGTGTGTATATATATATATATAAATGATCACCTACCCCTTGTAAATTTTTAAAAATTTAAATCTTGTAAATATAAGATGTATCTCTGTGTAAATATTTGTACCTATTTTTATCCAAAATCTTTTGTTTTAAAAAAATCACAAACCATTTGCAAAACTAAAAATAACAAAAACATTTGCAATTTTTTTTTAAAAATATTAAAAATGAATGTGCATCATCTTTTTTGAAAATCCATAAAAAAGTTCAAAAGTTTGAAAATTGCATCACAAAAATATTTTCTTCATAGCATAACATTCACATTTTCAGAGTGAGTTTGATAATTGAACAAGTCTAAATAAAATCTGAAGATTGGAGCTTGGTTAGGCGTTAAATATCTACCTTATAATAGGAACCTTATAGGAACTGGAATTGAGGTACTTCAGGTCTAGTTGACTTAATTCTTTTAGAATTGTGAGACTTGGTTCAATGTATTCTTGACTGCCTAAGTAGAATGTTTCAGAGCACACACACGACACTTGTTAATAATGACCTAACTTGGACACCTACACCTTTCACTTGGCTCAACTCAGTTGGAGTGGTGAGGGGATTGGATTTGTTGGTATGAGATGCAAATAAGTGAAAATATTTGTCCTCGTCTAGGGAGGGATGTGCACCCCAACCCGTCTAGTAGAAGTGATGTCTAAAGACATGAGAGTATGGGTTGCAATAATGCTTCAAAAGAGGGATAGTCTATTGTCTCAAGAGGAAAACCTCCCTATGTAAATGCTGTTGTATATTGTATTTCAAAAAAAAGAGCAAAAACTCCAAAAAAGTGTACAAGTCTAATTGAAAATAAAATGCCTACCGTAGTGTATATATTTGTATAGTCAATAAGCAAGCTTGAGCTTCGAAGTCATATCTTGTGAGCCTGCAGCTGGATGACTTGACTACACTGGTCGTGCATCCTAGGATAGGTATCTACACTGGCTACCATACATTCTTCTCTTCACCCCTCCTCTTGAGCTGGGGGTCAGTTGAATATTAGTAGGGAATACCCTGCTCCTCCAGGATGGAGTTGCTTAATTGGGGAATCACTAGGTTGTCGTACTGGAGAAGTTAGTCTCTTTATCATTTCAGTTGAGGGGAGCCACTATCACATATACTGTATAAGTCAGATTCATAGTCATAAGGGTTTGCGTATGAGTTGAAATATTCTGACCTGGCTATTAAGGGGACTTGAACAGAGTTTTGGGATTCTCAAAGGCTGTTGGATTTCAAATCCGATTCCTAATAAGATTCCACCCGCACTAAAATTTCAAATGTTCGACTTAAGCTCTAAACTTTGATTTTGTGAAGACAAGCTTGAAAATTAAACTTAATCCACTTTCATTGTTTTTCTTTTCTTTGTTTTTCTTTTCTGCACTTATTGCATAAGTGTTTTCTAGGGACTAGCAAAAGAAATTATAGGGGTGATGATTCTCCATTTCATCACCTTTATTCTATCATTTGGCCTTAAAAAATCTACTAAATGAATGTAAATACCTTTAATTAGCATAAATTAACATTCATGCATTGTTGTGTAAATATTATATAAAATACAGTTTTTAATACCAAAATTATAGAATAAAGAAAAGAAAAGAAAAAGAATAAAATATCAAAGATATTTTATGACCTAAAGTCGACAAGGAATAAAGTAGCGGGAGATAAAGGTCAAAATACAATAAAAATCCCATTTATTCATTCATATTTCATTCATTTTGGGACCTATTTTTATTTCTAATTTTTATACCTCAAATCAAGAAACTTTGGACATAAAGTTTGTAGATAATAAAATATGAAAAATATAAAATTGAGTTTACATAAAAATAATATACAGTGAAAAAGTTATACTCTGAATAAAATTCCAAAACCCCAACTTCCTAGACCCATATCTCTCAAATAAAAACTTAAAATATATCAAAATCATCTTTAATTATCTATAACTTTTAATAAACTATTTAATGAAGGTGGTTTAATATTTTTTGGATTTAAGTTGTGAAAGTTAGGTTTTGGACCCCTATTGTATAATATACCCGATTAAAATATTCATTTTATTTATTCTTTATTATTTTCATAATTCATATTTTTTTATAAATTTGTAAATGTTATTTATAATATATGTACATATTTAAATAAAAAACAACAAAGAAAACACTAAAATAAAAAACTTATATAAAATACATAGATGAACATACAATAACTAGACCTATATATTTAATATACTTATTTATTTATGTGTACATATTATATCAGAAAACTATAATAAAAATATATCTAAGTATCTAAAAATAATTTATAATTTTATAAAATAATAAATTAAAATAATAAAATAAAAAATACAAAATAAAAATAAAGACACAAAAAAATAGATAAATATACCAATATATTACCCCTAATAACTAATTATTAATAAATAACATCTAAAAAATAAAAAAAATTATAATAAAATAACTTAGGATGTAATAAAGATTTTCTATTTTACAACTTAAAATTAATAAAATCATTTATTAATTCTTTTTGATTTTTTAAATAATTTTCAGGATGTTTTTCCATGGTCCACGTGGACCAACCAGGTTTCGGCTGGAGTTGACTTGCGATCGGCTCTCTTCCCAATGTCATATAGCATGCCAAACATAGTTTTTGACTCTATTCTCGATTTTTTAGGGATTGATTCTTTCACCTTCTTGTGTCGAGCCCTTGATGACTTTTTCTCCTCGATGCTCGAGCATACATGCCCAGACGTCACCTTAGGCTATGGATCGCTATGTCGCTTCCCATTCCTTGTTCTTCTCATCACCTCGTCAACCTGTACATAAACCTTCCTCCACCTTCCTCTCTCTTTGGAACCTCTTTTTCCCTAGCCTTGGCCTCCTCGTGTGTGCTTAGTATAGATGCAGGTGACATGTGCATCTCCAGCGGCTCGTAGCGAGTCCAGGCAAAGGTAGATGAGCTTCCACCACCACCTCCAACCACTCACCGTTGAGGTCCGCTTCCCAGTCTTGGCCGGTGAGGTATCGCTTTTCGTTTTGTTTTTATAGCCTTATTAGGTTCCTAGGATCATTTTCAGCTTCTATTTTATCAGTTAATCGCGTTAAACCCAAACCCGTAGTTCGCCGGAGCTAGCCTCCAACGAACCTCCCATGCATGCTTCTCCCATCTTCCGACCAAGCCAACACCTCCACTTCAATCCTCTTTGCCTTCTAGTCACTTCCGACCATTTCACCACCCAGACCCATCGTGTACATGGAAACCAGGTCCCCTCCTCCGCCACATCACCGGTGACCTCCGCCTTGACTCCCTACGACTCCATTCCACCTCCCAAACACATCTGGCCCCTTCGTTTTCTTGTATTCGTGCTAACCCTACAGGTGCCTGCGCATGATAGCCTCAATCGAGACAATTGTTGCTGAAGAACAAGGTACATGGAGCTTCATTTTTCCCGAGCTCGTTCGCCGCCATCTGAGCTCCGACGTACCTCCATAGGAACTCTTCTGTTGCGGAGGATCAAGTGCTCCATTTTGCCTCTTGCCAGACTATTCTAGGTGGTCGGAGGTGCTCTTGTGAGTGGATTGAAACTCGACCCAACCGAGTTCTTACTCTGTTCATCCATGCCCTCTTCCCGTCGTTGGATCCCTTTACCGATCCAGATCATACAACGATCGTTGGATCAAGCGTGCCATAGCCGTCAATCATCCTGAGATCATCTAATCCTGGCCGTTCAGACGAAGCATCATCAGGCTACATAGACGTGATGCGTGGCTTAAGTTATTAATCTCCATCGTTCGTTCGTGCAGCGTGTAGGAATTTTGTGTATTTGCCTGTAGTACTTTAGTATTTAATACTTAGACCTTAAAATTCCCTCTGCAGTTAATATCTTTTTGTAATAATTGCAACTAGACCCTTCGATTATCTTTATTTGCACTTAGGCCCTCCACCACGTCACCTTGCGTGCCTTTACGCATGAGGTGCGAGCATTGATGAATCCCTGATTCTCACTCTTTATTCTTTTATTTTAGCTATTTATCTTGGCAAAGAATCATGTAAATATGTGTAAATACAATAAGTTATCATTCAACATGCATATGTTAACTTTGAATATTTAGCATGTATTTGTGCAAAAATAAAAGAATAAAAGAAAAGAAAAAGGAAGGAGGTATTTAGAATAAATACAGAGTGACCCCAACCCTAAGAGAAGGTCAAGCATTGGTCTGATCTCTAAATAAAATAAGTAGAGAGAGATATGGCTTACTCTATATTGTACACATTACTTATATACGTGAATAATTATTTTTGACAAAATAAAAATAAAATATTCTTTTTACCTCCTTGTATATAGTCCTAAAATTAAAATACTAATCAAAATAAAATCATCTCTCACTTGTATGAAAAACATGCATATATGTCTCACTCCCTATTTATTATGTACCTATAAATAAACAATAAAAATAAAATAAAATTACTTTATACTCCTAAAAATATGTTGTAGATAACTAAAATACAAAATTAGGGTATTTGTGTAAAAATAACAAAATAAAAATAATTATACAAAACACATATGTATATTATACATGTATATAATACATTATACTGTACAAAGATTAATTTATTTTTCATAAAAATAACTAAAAATTACAGAAAATAGTTTAAAAAATAATAATATTTTTCATTTTATACACTTTTTATTTTAAAGCCATTTTCTATTTTTAGTGATTTTGTAAATATTTTGTAAATCCTAATTTTCTGCATGGCCAGCTGGGATTGTTGACCTCCGGTCAATGGTTCCTCCTTCCTTGGTCAGGCCTGGATACTGTTCGCTGGAGCTCCTTCTCGAAATTTTCCAGCCCGACTCCGTACTCCTTCGGCCTCAAAATTTGGACCTAATAATCATTGTACCTCTGACATTCTCGCGGGTCCTTAGGCCGATCCGATTCGCTCTAGAGTTTCACGCTTTACTCCGATCTTTCTGAACCCCTGAGTGACCTATAAAGCATCCTCTTGTGCCTCCACAGAGCGGCAGCTCGTGCCTCGCTCCTCATTCCAACCCTTAACACCTCTGGTTGAGTGACAGCTTCCAGAGAGACCTCTCGTATTGGATTTTGGTGGAGCATCCATGTTGCTCAGCCTCGTGGCCGGCGTACGCCTCCGTGAAAAGCTTCCCGACCTTCCACAGCTTGGTCGAGGCCACAACCTCACTTTCCACCGTCGCCTGAAGCTTCAGAGTTCATCTAGAACCTCAAGTATCAACCATTCCACTTCCTTTCGTCCTTTCGATTCGTTCTTCCCATTTTGCACCACCGCACCTTCATCTGCTAAGCTCCGGTCGTTGGAGCTCCATCTCATCGCCATACCCATATCGATCGAACCCTCTACGCATGCTCGCCCTTCCTTTGCAACCTGTTCACCCTATATCTCAACCATTGGGTTGAGATTAGGCTCGACGTCCCTCCCTCGCGTTCGCCGAAGATCAACCATCCACCTTACCACCGCTTCTTTCCCTTCTATCATTAATAACCTGGATCAGAGCTTCGCCCCGAGTCCCAGCCTTATATTATAGGTACCCCCATGCAGTAAGAACCTATGACAGACCTCCGGCTGATCGGCGGAGCAGCTCCAGGTGGAGCTCCCTCGTCCCGGCCATCCGACCATCATCTAGCTGATCTGCCTCTGGCATTAGACACAGAGTACCCCTTCGGAGGTGTAGGACCATTTAGGGGATCGATCAGCCCAACGGATTCGCACCCATCCTCGATTGAAGTTCACCTCGCACCTCTTCATCCACCATCGCCAGCCACCGTCGGATGAGGAACAGAGCGCCAGGTTGGATCTGAGCCGTTCGTTGCACCAGCTTTTGGACCGTTGATCAGGCACACTCTGACACATCTGCATCACACGTCGCCACCATTGCTTGGAGCGTCAGATCTTACATAGCAGGTGATCTGCATCGCACGTTCCAGCATTGTCTAGAGCCCACCACGTGTGCCCACGCCCTCCTCACGTGACTCGGGGGTATATTGCACTATTTCCATGCCTTTTTCATGTTTTATTTTCTAGTCCCAGTAAATAAGTTTTAGTTTGGATATTTTACATGCAGACCCTTACACTTTTAAGTATTTATATTTCAGTCCAGTTGAGTTGAACTCACGTTCCTTCCCACGTGGTTTTGTGGGGTTTTTGCAAGAACTATCCTGAACTTCATGAATGTTACTATTTGGGTAGAACTTTTCTAATATTTGCAAATATGCCCCTGTGCGTGGTTTTATAAGCATGTGTGGCTATTCTCTGATGATTTTGCATGTTTGACCCTGAGCTTTTATGCGTGTTATGTTAATTGCCAGTAGGTCCCTTTGTGTTGTGTCTCTTATTTCAAATAATTATCAAATCAACTCCAAAAATGCCATAAAAATTACAGTTAGCTCCTGCTAATGTATAATATTTATGGTAATTTTTATGACTTGATTTAATTTAATTTGATATTTTCTAAAAATAAAAAACCTTAAAAAAGTATCCTGTCTACTTTCCAAAATACCAAAAAAAATTAAAATAGTCTAAAAAATTCTATAAAAATTTTTGTGTGTTTGTTATAGTTTGTTTTTGTTCTTTTGTAATTTTTGTTGCATTATATTTTATAAAAACCCTAAAAATCACAAAAGCCTCAAAAATTTATACAAATCATTTAAAATTCTAAAAAATTCAACAAAATAGGTTTTCAGTTGTTGTAGTTAGGTCTTTTTATTTACTTTATCATAAAAATCAAACCAGGGTGTTTGGACATTTTTCATATTTTAAATTTTCCCGTTGGTCCAGGTTGTACATGATGTTCTGTTTTGATTTTCTTTTATTTTTATAAAATCATATAAACATAAAAAATACCATAAAATCACCTAAAACAGCTGCATATTTAAAAAACATAAAAACATTTTTATTTCTATTTTTTGAGTATTTTTAGTCTTAATAAAAATTGTTAAAGCTTGTTCTTATCTTTATCTTTTTATTTGTTTTCTTATTAGAAAATATAAAAAATTTGCAAATTAAAAATCACAAAAATTTGTTTTGATTTCATCTTATTTCCGACTACTTCGTACATTTCTGTGCTCCTTGTGTTCGACCTTGGTCGCTATACCAGGTTAAATAAATAGCGGAGACCACTTCCATAGTTTTATCGACTTATCTGTTTGATTTTGTGCTTTGATTGATTTACTTATCTGGTTGGTCTTTATTTTTTTCTTGTTGAGTCCGATAGGGTGATTGAGGTTGCAACACCTTTGATATCTCTTAACCTTGATCACCCGAGCGCTCACTAGAATGGCGTCATTGCCGGGGAGCACGACTTAGTAGTCGCTTTTCAACCTTCTTTTTATTTTTATTTGTTTTTCGCTCTATTTGTTATAACTACTTTTTGGACCGCTTCTGTTTCACTTTTTTTGTGAGGAACCACCCGAGGATGCTTTGGAGGATACCCGTACCCGATGAGAAGCAGGAGCAGGATTTGAATTAGTTATAGCTTATAAAGTAATAGTAGATCACTTTACTTTTAAGCATTCATTTGATATTGTATTAATAAAGGTACACTCAGACACTTTCTGGACTTGGCTTATATCAAGATCTGTTTCACCGAGCACCAGTGTGCTCAGGGGACCTCACCGCGGTTTTTTGCCAGTTTTGATTTTCTCCACCTTTTATTTTTTTATTCTCGAAGAATTTGGCCCCTAGATCTAGGAATTTCTCTGATTGCGATGTAATTTATTAAGGTCCGATCCTTAATTATTTGCCTGCACCTATAGATCGTAATTGGACCTACTTAATAAATCATTAATAAAAAGTTAACTTGGTCTCTTGAGAGGTCACGTACTGCTAGAGGCCGTATACAGCGCGTGCATGATCCATTGTGGCGGACACCAATCGGCATCAGAGACCAAACCTCGATCTCTCTCTTTGACCAGTTAACTACCGTTCTTCGTGACCATAGAAATTTCTCATCTAAGGTCGTTTCCTTTTTGCATCATTTAGATTAGTTTAAATTCATTTTTTAAATTTATGTGCGGATCACCCTACATGTAGAGTGCTGGTGACAGGTACGCATCTCTTACTTTGCATGCATCATACTGTTTGATCGCGCATCAGCTTTTTCGACTTCTCCCCCTTATTTTTGGACTTTAAATAATCAGGAGATCAAAAAATTCGTTAGGTGTTTATGTTCTTATTGAAAAATACCATAAAAAGTGATAACCATAAAATTGGGACTGCTAAACAAACTTGATCCTAAAAGACACCTCACCTAAAAATTTGTCTTGGGAGAGTCATCCCCTCATTGTTTGATTTGTTTGCGAGAGAGTGACCCGCACACTAGGCTAGAGCCATACCTGAACTCTCGTCAGAATACTGGTCTTGGGGTTAGTCGTTCTCCAGTGAGGATCGCTCCGGTCTCCAGTAAAGCAGGTCGCGATATTCTTAACAGAGCGAGTTGATCGGGCAGCCGGTAAATGATCTGCAACTTGTACTGGCTGGGAAAGATCTAGCTTTGGGATTGGGCCAATCTCCTGGGAGCATCGGGTTCCTACCAGCTCCCTTAATCACCCTGTTAGGCTGAATTATCACCTAAATAAAATTGACAAGATAAAATACCAAACCTTCACGGTCATCAGCTCTGCGTTGTGTAGGTGAATTGGGGGTTTGACTGCCGATCTTGTTTGTTTCCAGATTCCGTCCGTCTTTCTTCTAGATCACGATGATGGGCTGGAGGTCCCTTAGACAGCCTTTGGCTGCATCGCTTTCGAGAACTCCACCCCACTCATCTAGGCAGGTTCGAGAGAGCTTAGACCCGCTTTCCGAACCCGAATTCAATTCCGCCCTATCCCCCCTCGATCAACCTTCTTCCCATCCCGAGGTGCCCGAGCAGAGATCAGCACAGATATTCATTCATTTGACGGCACCTTAGTTCGGGTCTTTTGCCTCTGCAGAGACCCAAGAGATGACCAGCAGTGAGGAGCGCACTGATGGGCAGCCCCAGAGTACCACATATATTCTAGACCAGGGCGCCATCAATAATACACTGTTAGCCTCCCTGGAGATGATGCAGAGGTACATTAGAGACCAGGGAGCCTTCGTGGCAAAGGTGCACCGAGAGATGGCACAGATGCGAGCAGACAGAGGAGAGACAAAAAGAGCAGGCGGTGGAGAGATTCCAGATTTTGGAGGAGGAGACGGAGGAGATCCAGAGGAGCCACAAGAGCCAGTCCGGCCAGCTAGGTTGATGACAGAGTTGCACAACCCTAGTGCAACTCTTACACACCGTTGGATTCAACTTCCGATGATTCTAAGAGATTTCAAGCTCCCTCCTCAGACTATTCAGTTGTTGCACAAATTCCATGGGCTTACCACCGAGGAGCCGCATCTTAACTTACAAGAATTCGAGATGATATACAGCATTGTCCACGACAAATACGTGGATGAGGACACCATAAAGATGATGGATTTTCCATTCTCCATGGTCGACAAAGCAACCTATTGGCTGAAACATTTAGGGAGATACGTCACTTCATGGGAACAGCTCCGGACCGAGTACTTGAACAAGTACTATCCACTCGACCGAACGAACGCAACGCGGGCTCTGATTAATAATTTCTCCATGATCCCTAACGAGCAATTCCATGAGGCGTGGGATCATTTCCGTAAGCTCATTGACCGGTCCATATCACAACATCTCCAAGCTAAACTTAGTACAGAGTTTCTTTAGTGGGCTGACACCGGAGTTGCAGGGGCTTGTGAATGCTTCATGTGGGGGCTCCTATTTTGCCAAAGACGAAGATCAGGTCTGGGCCATCTACGAGGAAATGGCTGAGAACTATATAGTGATGTCTCATAACAGGCTCTACATTCAGGGGAAGCCTTGATGAATCTATGTTTCATCATCTTTATTCTATCATTTTGGCCTTAAAACCCCTAGTAAATGTGTGTAAATATGCTTAATTCATGCATTTTATCATCTATGCATATTTGTGTAAATATCGTATAAAATACTGTTTTTAAAGCCAAAATTATAGAATAAAGAAAAAGAAAAAGAATAACATATTGTATATATTTTATGACCCGAAACTCCAAGACCTCGACATCTCGATGACTAGGTTGACAAGGAATAAAGTAGGGGGATATAAGGGCCAAAAACCAATAAAAATCCCTTTTATTTAATTCATTATTTATTCATTTTGGGACCTATTTTTGGCTCCACTCTTTATACTTCAAATAAAGAAACTGTATATAAAAGTTATAGATAATTAAATATAGAAAAATACAAAATTGATTTCACATAAAAATAATATACAGATAAAAAGTTATGATCTGAATAAGTTTCCAAAATCCCAACTTCCCAGACCAGTATCTCTCAAATAAAAACTTGAAATGTATCAAAATCACCTTTAATTGTGAAGGTGGTTTCATATTTTCGGAGTTACGGTTTGAAAGTTGAGTTTTGGTCCCCTCTAGTATAGCTATATCGATTAAAATATTCAATTTATTTATTATTCATTATTTTTATAATTTTATATTTTTATATTTTTGTAAATATTATTTATAATATATGTATACATTAAATATGGAATAAAAACATAAAGAAAATACTAAAATAAAATACATGTATAAAATACATAGGTATAAGACCTATATCTATACCTATACAGAATATACTTCTATTTATTTAATTGTATAGAATGCATCAGAAAAATAAAATAAAAATATATTTAAGTGTATAAAAATAATTTATAAATATATAAAATAATAAAACAACAACAACAAAGCCTTTTCCCACAATTAAGTAGGGTCGGCTACATGGATTCTTCGCCTCCATTCAGATCTGTCTTGGGTCAATCTCGGACTTATATCCAAAAAACTAAGATCCCTTTGTATAGTCTCTTTCCAACACTTCTTGGGCCGTCCTCGCCCTCTCTTATCCGGCTCAACATCCCAACACTCGCATCTCCTAACCGGTGCATCAGTTGACCTTCTTTGCAAATGACCAAACCATCTTAAGCGGTTTTCTCGCATCTTATCCTCGATCGGAGCTACACCAACTTTCTTTCGGATTGCATCATTCCGAATCCGATCTTTACGTGTATGTCCACACATCCATCTTAGCATTTTCATTTCTGCTACAGCCATTCTCTGCACATGTCTATGGTTCACAGGCCAACATTCAGAACCGTAAAGCATAGCAGGTCTCACGGCTGCTTTGTAAAACTTTCCTTTAATTTTTAAAGGAATTTTCTTATCACAGAGAATAGCGGAGGCTCCTCTCCACTTTAGCCAGCCTGCATTTATTCTATTAGTAACATCTCCATCAATTTCCCCATCATGTTGCAAAATAGATCCCAGATATCTAAAAGAATCTCTCTTCTGAATGTTATCGTCACCAATCTTCACCTCGATTCCTTTACCATTGCTTCCATCAAAGGTGCATTCCATATATTCTGTCTTAGCCCTACTTATACGAAAACCTTTACTTTCCAATGCATGTCTCCAAACCTCAAGCTTCTCATTTACTCCATCTCTAGTCTCGTCAATCAACACAATATCATCAGCAAATAACATACACCAAGGTAACTCATCTTGAATGTGACTTGTCAACTCGTCCATAATCAAAGTAAAAAGAAATGGACTCAAAGCTGAACCTTGATGTAAACCAATGTTGATATCAAAATAGTTAGTCTTCCCCGTCGGGGTCCTCACACAAGATAAAGCCCTATCATACATATCCTTTATGAGATTAATGTATAGGACAGGTACTTGTCTCTTCTCTAAAACTCTCCACAGTATCTCTCGTGGGACAGAATCATAAGCCTTCTCCAAATCAATAAAGATCATATGGAGATTCTTCCTTTTAGCTCTATAAATCTCCATTGTTCTCCTCAGCAAATGGATGGCTTCAATAGTTGAGCGACCTGACATGAATCCGAATTGGTTTTCTTTTACTTGGGAAACTTGCCTTAACCTTCTTTCGATCACACGTTCCCAAATTTTCATTATAAAATAATAAAAGAATTAATAAAATTAAAAATAAAAATAAAAAATATTAAAATATATAGATAAATACACCTATATAGCTCATAAAAGGAAACTTGTGTTTTTAAACTTCGAAAAAATAAATAAAAATCACCATAAAAAATTTATAAAATAAAAACTTTTTTAATTTTATAACCTAAAATTAATAAAATCATTTATTATTTATTATTCATTTTCTAAACTTTTTCAGGTGGCCTTTTTTCTGGTTGGTCCACGTGGACCAACCAGATGGCAAGGAGAATTGACCCCGGTCAGCTCTCTGACCCCCTCTGCCACCTTTGTCAGACCTCGTTTCTCGTCATTTTTGTCGAGTTTTGCAGCTCGATTCTTTCACTATCTTGCGACGAAGCCTTCATGACTTTTGATCCTCGTAGATTGGGTATATACACTCCCAGGGTTTACCTCGATTCCTGGATCACTGAAGTGCTCCAGAATCCTCGATCTTTGGAGCTCGTCGACCACATGTAGAAAACCACCTCCCGACCTTCCTTGATCTTTTGAACCTCCTTTTGACCTGTTTTGCCCCTCCTCTCTTATGCTCCGGACCGGTGGTGGTGAGAGCACCACCTCCAGCCGAGTAGGGCGGAGTTCGATGTGTCGGTGGCACGCTTCCACCATCTCCGGCCATCCTTGGCCATGAGGTTTTATCTCCTCAGCCCAGGCTGAGTCGAGGTCATTTTTGCTTGTTTTTCGTACTCTTTAGCTAGCCGTAGTTGGTAGCTTTATTCTCATGTGTTTTTCCTTGCTTTTTAGAAACTTAATCACCCCAGCCACCTCTCGCCGGAGCTTGCTCCGACGAGCTTTCATTCCAATGCTTTCCACCGTCTATCACCTACTGGAGGGTCACGACAGTTTTCCCACGACCCTCTTAACCATTTTTTTGCAGGTACTCTGGACGTTACACGCTGTTGGGGCGAATTTTGGGATCGACGGCAGCACCTGGGGCACGACAGCTTCCACCTCGCCGTGGAAGAGTCCCCATGCCGCTCGCTCCATTCTATCACTTCCAGCCATCAGCGTAGATCACTGGCTCATAGAAGATGCAGATCACGTCGGAGGATGGAGTCCGCATCGATTATATCTCGCCGGCCCCTGTTCTTCGACTGTTCTTGCAGATCAACGTAGAGCCGTCGAATCCCCGCCAGTTCTTCAGACCGCACAACCACCGTCCGATTTTGAAAGCTTTCAGCCGTCGATCGTCGTTGGGCGATCTAATCTAGACCGTCAGTGGCGAGGGGGTATCAGCCGACAGGATCCTGACGCGTGTTTAAGTGAGGGCGCTACGCCGTTGGATCCACATCAAGCTTGGGTATTTTGCACTTTTAACCCCGACCATTTTTGTATTTATTAATTGGGACATAAATATTCATCTACAGTTTATTAGTTTTGTAAAATTTATAAAAAAACACCCCTGCCTTTTTATTATTTGCACTTTAGTCCCCAGCCACGTCACCTTACGTGACTTGTACACGCGGGGTGGGGGTATTTTGCATGGGGTCCTTACAATTTTTATTATTTATGTTAAGTCCAGAAACTATTTTATAACATTGCAATATTTTTGGTGATTTTGCAAATTATCCCTCAGGATTTGGATAATTACAGAAAGGTCCTTGCCTTGTCACGTGCTCCGTGCACGTGACTTTGGTAATTTTGCTCAATTAACCCTGTGGTTTTTGGATTTAATATTTAGTCTACAAAGTTTTTATTGCATTGTATATTTTGTGGAAAAATTACATTGCGACCCCTGGACTGTGGGATAATCATAGAAATACCCTTGGTAGGATTGAATTTTCTTTTTGTTTCATCTATTTATTTCATGCATCTATAAACTTCTAAAAAATCCCCAAAAATACCTTATCTTCCTGTTTCATTGCACTTCCATGCCATATTTCTATTTTACATTTTTGTTGCATTTTAATATTCATAAAAATTCAAAAACAGGCATTTTCGTCCCTGTTTGCATTATAAAATCCATAAAAAATATAAAAACTTTCCAACAAATTCCCCAAAAAATATTTTTTATGTGTCTTTTCTTATTTTAACTTCAGATCAAAAATCACTAAAAAATATAAAAGAAAACTCCTAAAAATTACAAAACCCCAAAAATCTCTCTAAAAATATTAAAAATCCAGAAAAAATAAAAAATTATAATTTCTATTTTTGAATTTTCTTCATTTCATTTTCTTTATTTTAAAATTAATTTGGAGAATTTTTGTTACTGTTTACTATTTTTTATCTCCATTTTAATCTCTGCCTTTTATTTTATTTACCGTTTTCAGTATTTGTGACTTTAAAAATACCAAAAAATTAGCAAAAATATTGAAAAAATCTGAAAAGCATTAGAAAAAAATAAAAAGTTTAAAAGTATTTTATTTCCTGAATTTCGCTTATTTTTACATATTTTTATAAATACATTATATCTCTTTTCTTATATTTTATGTATAGTTTATTTTATAATTAAAAAAAGAAAATATAAAAAATATAAATTATAAAAATAAAATTTAAAATCAGAAAATTGAAAATCAAAATAAAAAAATAAAAGTAAAAATAATGTTTAAAAATATATAATTAAAAACCCACAAAAAATAGCATTCATAGACAAATATATCATAGTTACTTTTGTGCATTGTTGCCCTGATCTTCCTGCTTGCTCCCTGTGTTCGACCTCTACACTACTTGCACTATACACATCTTTTGTAAAGTTATAATAAATTTTAACTCCGCACCGCTTTTCATTGTTTGATCTCTGTTGTGGGTTAATTGTTGTTTTAATCCGAATTTCGTGCGCGGTCGCCTCAGCGACATCGTTCCCGCCTTGTGTGGACTAGTTTAGACCGCACGAATTTCAGGTTAAACAAATGGCACCGTTGCTAGGGAGCAACAACGATTAGATTGGGTTCATCTATTGACTGTGATTATTTGCCTATTTGTGTGCTTCACTTATTTTCTTTATTTGTGATGTATCTGTTTGAGCTGTCTGACCCCTTCTCTTTGTTGACTTCATGTGAGGTATGCGGATCGAGGGAGGCTCTCCACCCTAGGCGCCTACACACCCACGTGAAGCCGATGACAGTCTGCTCACCTTGCACTAAAGGAGTCTTAGAGATTTTTGAAGACCGATATCCTTTTTATTTTTTGTATTTATTTTAATAATTTACGTGAGAGAGAGCCTCTATTATTGTAATAATACAGGTACTCTGAACATTGGACATTCGGGCCCAATTTCCAAGTGATTGTTCACTTGGAGGCTCACCGTGATTTTCTCGTGTTTTCTTCGCATTCTTTTTCATTTGTTTTCAGATTTTGTTTTCCTTTTTTTGTGATTGAGCCCTTAGTTGTAGGAGTTGCTTGTCGATAGCATTAGGTCCAAACACTTAATATATTTTCCTGTGCCTATAGTGACGTTTTGGATCTAGTCAAATTTTGAAAACTGTGCTTCACTCTAATAGTAGTTTCTCACACTAGGGTGATTTCATCGGCTTGCATTTGCATATAGTTTAGGTTTCAATTCTGCTGAGCATCCTTGCATGTAGAGTGCTGGAGGCAAGGTGAGCATTTACGAGTTAGCATTCATCATCGATTGTCGCTTGCATTGCTTTTCCGCCTCTCCCTCTGATTTTGATCACTTAGATGCTTAAAGGAATTGACTCCTAGATAGGCACGTGCATTCTCATTAAAAATCTAAAAAAAGTGATAATCAATAAAATTGGGACTGTTAATATTACTCGACCCTAAAATCAACCAAAAAGTAAATTTTGTATCGGGGCGAGTAATCCCCTCATTGTCTTCGTTTAACATTGTTCGCGCACATACTAAGGACTAGTGCCCAAATCCTATTCAGCCCCTTAAGTGTTTGCACAATCTTTGACTTCTCACCTAACTCTAAAACAGACAAGATAAAAAGACTACATTTGTGATCTTCACCGAGTTGAGTAGGTGATTTGAGGGTTTGTTTTGTGTGCTTTTGTTTGTGATTGTCTGTGTGTATCCTAGATCGCCTCTGCGCATTTGCACCTTTTTCTTCACTCTTTTGATTTGACCTTCGTGCTCTCCCGATCATTTTCTTTTATTTTCGAGATGGACCCATGGAGTGTTTTCTATCCGGACTTTGCGGACCCCCCATTCACTCCAACTGGTCCACCTCCCTTTTATCAGGAGGATTCCCCTCCTATTTTTTCTGATTTTTGTACATACCCGCCTCAGCCACAGTATCAGGACCCAGATTTCTACCCACACCCACCACCACCTCCGTATTTTCCACCTTCACATCCGCCCGGGACTGATTTGTTGGAGTCACCTCTCATGATTTCCACACTTGAGACCTTGTCCCAGTTCATGGAGCAAATGAATTCGAGGATTGACGACCTCACCTGCTTAAATAAGAGCCATATCGATGCTTCACGATCTGAGATTTGGAATTGATTAAGGATTTCCATGAGAGCTTGCAATCGCCCAAAATAAAAAAATGAGAAAACTTTAAAATGCCAAAAAGATTTCAGGAGACGCTTGGTTAATTCAGACTGTGAGGAGAGGGTCCACTTGCCAGATCCCTTGACCACACATTCATTCACACTCTGTCCCATCTTTGACCCCGAGGATACCATTATACAGACTGCTCTTGGCATGCCTCGTGTAGACGCTGATTTTGATTTCCTCCCTTGTATGGAGGAGGTCCAAAAATTTTAAAAAATATTGACTGAACCCGAAGAGGTGGCCACCATTCATGAGATTATCCGATGCCCCACTTCAGCAGGCCATGACCAATTTATCTTCTCCTCTTCCCAAGAAGAGAAAGCGGAAGAGCAGACCTGAGCGTCACATTTTGACCATGGCCACTGCCCACGCCATCACACACCGCCCTATTCCTAGGAAGAGGAACACTACCACACCTTTCATTAGCTGCAACATCTCTGATCATACCTGTGATCACACTCTCCTCGAAGGCGGTGCTTCGATTAGCATATTACCCTTCTCGTTGGTACGATCTCTTCACTTAGGACCTCTCAAGAAAACCAAGATGATCATTCAGTTTGCTGATGGAGCTATCAAGAGGCCGAAGGATATCCTTGAAAAAGACATTATATCAATTCAGGGCATGAGATACAATGTCGACTTTGTCGTATTGCCCATGGAGACCTCCACAGGGGAGCACACTCCAATTATCCTGGGACAACCATTCCTCGCCTCTGCGAGGGTTGTTATTGATTATGGATCAGGAGAGATTTGCTTCCGTCCTGCTGACGAGAGCGAAGTGATCATCACCGCACCCACAGTTGACCAGAGACCTGCACCTGATGTAACTACACCTATTCTGGATGACCCTGAGGACCATGACCTTGATGAGACTATCAAAGACTTTTGTTGCATGTTGGATTCCACTGAGACCAGAGAATTCCTCCCCATGGAGGAAGACTCGGAAAGCATGGACCTCGGAGTTCTTCCTTCTGGGACCTGGAGATGTATTGATGACATCTGCGAGATTTACACGATTGACACCTTAGAGCGGAGGGCAGATTTAGAGACTAGACAGGATGGACATAGTTCGACTACTTTCACTGATGAGTCTGCTCCTGTTCACTTAGATTCAAATAAGACAAAGGCCGAATTTGATTTGATTACTTTTATTCAGGATTTCGAGTCTTTTGATGAAAAAGACGATCCAGTTGAGATTATAGATGACGAACAGAGTTCAGCTACTTCCACTGATGAGTTCGTTCCTTTTGGTTTTGACCTGGATGACACCTCGCAGGACGACACTGACTACACTACTTCTGATGATGATGAGTTCATCCCATTTCACTTTGATATCATCGAGACTCCCAAGGCCGGACCTAGTCGTACTTCTTCCAGTACCTCGTTTGTGCCTTAACACTCTAGGACCACTGTGGACCCCGATGTTGACCTGCACCATACCAGATCCATTCCTCAGCGATCCCGCAAGAAGGTTCGCTTTCTACCTTCTTGATCATGTGTACATCCATCTTTGTTGTGCATCTGCTTCTGTTCATCTCTGTCTATCTCCCGTATTTCTCATCCACCCATTCTCGTGTTTGCCTTGCTTAGGACATACTTTGTCCTAAGTATATGGGGGTGGATGAGCCGAGTGTTCATCGTTCCGTTTCATTACTCCTGTTGTTGCCTATACTTAGGGCTTCTTTTACCCTAAGAATAGGGGGAGTGATGTGTACATCCTCATCTATCTTTTTCCATCTACTGATCTCTTTTCTTCTTTTCCTTTTCTATCTTCTTTTTCTACCAAAAAAGGTGTCACCCCTTTATGTCAGTCTTCTATATTTAGGACGTACTTTGTCCTAAGTATATGGGTGTGCACCCCGAGTTCTTCTATTCTTTGATCCTCTCCATTGTCTCCTCTTCTTGTCTATACTTAGGGATATCTTACCCTAAGTATAGGGGAGACAATCTGAGTACGATCTGTTCATTCCCACCCTTGACCCTCCCTGCTTTGTGTACAGTCTGCTATACTTAGGATTATTTGATCCTAAGTATAGGGGGATGGCCAACTTCTCATTGATTCATTCTTCATTCTTTAGACATTTCTATACTGAGTACGAGTTATGTCTTCTCTTTTTCTCTCCGATCTATGAGGACATAGCTCAAGCTAAGTATAGGGGGTCGTATATACTCCGTATATACTTTAGCCATAACTCGTACTTTCGTATTTTTTTATTAATAATTATGGCTAGTAACACTAATTAAATTCATTAAACTCACTTAATAAAAAGATGTTATTATTCCTCAATTCTTTTTGTATTTACTGATTAAAAAAATCAGAAGAAAATGATTTTTGCAAAATTTTTGAAAAATAGTTTGAAAATCTGTTTGAAAAATATTTCGAAAAGTATCTGGAAACATTTTGTTCAATATTTCCAACCTTTGTAAAATATTTTGTTTTGAAAAATATTATTTTCTTTGTGTGAAATAAAATCTTTGAAAAACTATTTGCAAATGGTTTAAAAATGGTTGCAAAAATATTTGAAATATATATATATATATATATATATATATTGTTTGAAAAACCTTTGCAAAATGATTTTCAAATGTGTGTACATGTTTGTAAAAATGTTTGTAAAAATTATTTTGGACTATAATTTTTCAAAATTGTTTGTAAAATGATTTTCAAATAAGTTTGAGGAATATATACATCACACCTAAAATTCCGTATTATATATATCTATAATATTTACCACTTACCCTTGTAAATTCTTAAAATCTACTTATTTTAACCTAGTTTTTATCCAAAATCTTTTGTTTTCAAAAATCCCAAAACCATTTGCAAAACTAAAATACCAAAAACATTTGAAAAATCTTTTTGAAAAATACATTTTTTGCATATGCATCATCCTTTTCAAAAATCCATAAAAAGTTCAAAATCTTTGAACATTGCATCACAAAAATATTTTGTGCATTCTGCATAGCATTTGCATTTGCGTGATCATTTTTCGAATTGCCTTTTATAGTTGAACAAGTCTAAGTAAAATCTGAAGATTAGAGCTTGGTTGGACCTTAAAATATACCTAATAACAGGATTCTTATAGGGATTGGAATTGAGGTACTTCAGGTCTATCGACTTAATTCTTTGAGGATCACGAGACTTGGTTTAATGGATTCTTGACTACCTAAGTAGAGTATTTTGGAGCACACGCACGACTCTTGTTGATAATGACCTAACTTGGACACCTGCACCTTTCACATGGCTCAACTCAGTTGGAGTGGTGAGGGGATTGGATTTGCTGGTATGAGACACACACAAGTGGAAACATTTGTCCTCCTCTAGGGAGGGAAGTGCACCCCAACCCGTCCAGTGATGAGGAATTCTAAAGACAGGAGAGTGTGTGTTATAATAGAGCTTCAAAAGAGGGATAGTCTACTGGCTCAAGATGAAAAACTCCCTATGTAAATGTTGTTGTAAATAGTATTTCAAAAAAAAAACTCCAAAAAAAGTGGACAGGCCTGTACAAAAATAAAATGCCTGCCGGAGTATGTATATATGTTGTATAGAAGATAAGAAAGCTTGAGCATCAAAGTCAAATCATGTGAGCCTGTAGCTGGATAACTTGACTACACTGGTCTGGCATCCTATAATAGGTAGCTACACAGGCTACCGTCCATTCTTCTCTTCCCCTCCTCTTGAGCTGGTTGCCACTTGAACTTAGAAGGGAATACACCGCTCCTTGTGGAAGGAGTTGTTGGATTGGGGAATCATTGGGTTGTCGTACTGGAGAAGTCAGTCTCTTTGTCATTCTAGTTGGGGAGGTCCACTATCACTTGCACTGTACGAGTCAGATTCATAGTCGTAAGGGTTTGTGTATGAGTTGAAATATTTCTGACCTGGCTATTGAGGAGACTTGAGCAGAGTTTTGGGATTCTCGAAGGCTGTTGGATTTCAAATCTGATTCCCATTAAGGTTCAACCCTCACTAAAATTCCAAAGGTCCGACTTAAGCTCCAAACTTAGATTTTGTGAATACAAGTTTGATAATTAAACTAAATCCAATTTTCTTCCTTTTATTTTCTTTATATTTCTTTTATGCACTTATTGCATAAGTGTTTGCTAGGGACTTGCAAAGGCAAGTATAGGAGGATGATGAATCTATGTTGACGTTAAAAACCCTAGTAAATGTGTGTAAATAAGCTTAATTCATGCATTTTATCATCCATGCATATTTGTATAAATATTGTATAAAATACTATTTTTAAAGCCAAAATTATATAATAAAGAAAAGAAAAGAAAAAGAATAAAATATTGTAAATATTTTATGACACGAAACCCCAAGACTAGGCATCTCGATGACTAGGTCGACAAGGAATAAAGTAGGGGGAGATAAGGGCCAAAACCAATAAAAATTCCTTTTATTTAATTCGTTCTTTATTTATTTTGGGACCTATTTTTGGTTCTACATACTTTTTATACTTCAATAAAGAAACTTTGTATATGAAATTGTAGATAATTAAATATAGATTAATACAAAATTGATTTCACACAAAAATAGTATACATATAAAAAGTTATGATCTGAATAAGTTTCCAAAACCTCAAATTCCCAGACCTGTATCTCTCAAATAAAAACTGAAATGTATCAAAATCACCTTTAATTGTATATAATTTTTAATAATCCATTTAATGAAGGTGGTTTCATATTTTTCGGAGTTACGGTTCGAAGGTTGAGTTTTGGTCCCCTCTTGTATAAATGTACCAATTAAAATATTCATTTTATTTATTATTCATTATTTTTATATTTTTTAAAATATTATTTATAATATATGTATACATTAAAACTGGAATAAAAACATAAAGAAAATACTAAAATAAAATACCTGTATAAAATACATAAGTATAAAACCTATATCTATACCTATAAAGAATGTACTTCTATTTATTTAATAGTATAAAATACATCAAAAACTAAAAAAATATATATTAGTGTATAAAAATAAATAATAAATTTATAAAATAATAAACAAAATTAATAAAATTAAAAATACAAATTAAAAATAAAATATTAAAATATATAGATAAATATACCTATATAGCTCATAAAAGGAAACTTGTGTTTTTAAACTTTGAAAAAATAAAAAAATCACCATAAAATAATTTATAAAATAATAAACATTTTCTATTTTATAACCTAAAACTAATAAATCGTTTATTATTTATTATTCATTTTATAAACTTTTTTAGGTGGCCTTTTTTCTAGTTGGTCCACGTCGACAAACCAGATGGCAAGGAGAGTTGACCCAGGTCAGCTCTCTGACCCCCTCTGCCACCTTTGTCAGACCTTGTTGCTCGCCATTTTTGTCGAGTTTTGCAGTTCGATTCTTTCACTATCTTGTGACGAAGCCTTCATGACTTTTGACCCTCGTAGATTGGGCATACACGCATAGGGTTTACCTCGATCCCTGGATCGCTAAAGTGCTCCAGAATCCTCGATATTTGGAGCTCGTCGACCACATGTACAAAACCACCTCCCGACCTGCTTTGATCTTTTGAACCGCCTTTTGAACTGTTTTACCCCTTCTCTCTAGTGCTCCGGACCGGCGGTGGTGACAGCACCACCTCCAGCCGAGTAGGGCGGAGTTCGACGTGTCGGTGGTGCATTTCCACCATCTCCGGCCATCCTTGGCCATGAGATTTTATCTCCTCAGCGCAGGCCGAGTCGAGGTCAATTTTGCTCATTTTTCGTACTCTTTAGCTAGCCGTAGTTGGTAGCTTTATTCTCATGTGTTTTTCTTTACTTTTTAGGTACTTAATCACCCCAGCCACCTCTTGCCGGAGCTTGCTCCGGCGAGCTTTCATTCCGACGCTTTCCACCGTCTATCGCCTACTGGAGGGTCGCGACAGTTTGCACACGACCTTCTTAACCTCTTTTTTGCAGGTACTCTGGACGTTACGCGCTGCTGGGGCGAATTTTTGGATCGACGACAGCACCCGGGGTGCGGCAGCTTCCACCTCGCCGTAGAAGAGCCCCCGTGCCGCTCGCTCCATTCCGTCGCTTCCAGCCATCGGAGGAGGTCACCGGCGAGCTTGTGAACCTCATAGCAGCTACAGATCACGTCAGAGGATGGAGTCCACGTCGATTCAATCTCGCCGCTCCCCTGTTCTTCGGTTGTTCTTGTCGATCAACGTAGAGCCGTCAGATCCCCGCCAGTTCTTCAGACCGCACAGCCACCATCCGATTTTAAAAGCCTTCAGTCGTTGATCGTCGTTGGGCATTCTAATCCAGACCATTTGGTGGTGAAGGGGTATCGGCCGATAGGATCTTGACACGTGTTTAAGTGAGGGGCGCTGCGCCGTCGGATCCACATCAGGCCTTTGTATTTTGCACTTTTTAAACCCGACCATTTTTGTACTTATTAATTGGGACATAAACATTCATCTGCAGTTTATTAGTTTTGTAAAATTTATAAAAACACCCCTGCATTTTTATTATTTTATCTTTAGTCCCTGGCCACGCCACTTAACGTGACTTGCGCATGTGGGTGGGGGTATTTTGCATGGGGCCCTTACGATTTTTATTATTTCTGTTAAGTACAGAAACTATTTTATAACATTGCAATATTTTTGGTGATTTTGTAAATTAGCCCTCAAGATTTGGATAATTACATAAAGGTCCCTACCAAGTTATGTGTTGCGTACACGTAACTTTGGTAATTTTGCTCAATTAACCCTATGATTTTTGGATTTAATATTTAGTCCACAAAGCTTTTATTGCATTGTATATTTTGTGGAAAAATTACATTATGACCCCTGGACTTTGGGATAATTACAGAAATACCCTTGGCATGATTGAATTTTCTTTTTGTTTCATCTATTTATTTCATACATCTATAAACTCCTAAAAAATCCCAAAAAATTACCTTAGGTTCCTGTTTCATTGCACTTCCATGCCATATTTTTATACATTTTTGTTGCATTTTAATATTTATAAAAATTTAAAAACATGCATTTTCGTCCCTGTTTGCATTATAAAATCCATAAAAATATAAAAACTTCTCAACAAATTTCCAAAAATATATATTTTGTGTTTTTTACTTCTTTAAACTTCAGACCAAAAATTACTAAAAAATAGAAAATAAAAGTCCTAAAAATTACAAAACTCCAAAAATCTCCATAAAAATATTAAAAATCCAGAAAAAATCGTAAAAATATAATTTCTATTTCTGAATTTTCTTCATTTCATTATATTTATTTTAAAATAAATTTAGAGAATTTTTATTACCATTTACTCCTTTTTATCTCCATTTTAATCTCAGCCTTATATTTTGTTCAATATTTTCAGTATTTGTGACTTTGAAAATACCAGAAAAAATTAGCAAAAATATAGAAAAAAATCACAAAAACATTAGAAAAATATAAAAAAGCACCAAAGTATTTTATTTCTTGAGTTTTGCTTATTTTTACATATTTTTATAAATACATTATCTCTCTCTTTACTTATATTGTATAGATATTTTATTTTATAATTTAAAAAAAGAAAATATAAAAAATAAAAATTATAAAAAGAAAATATAAAATCGGAAAGTTGAAAATCAAAATACAAAAATATAAAATTAAAAATAAAATTAAAAAATATAAAATTAAAAACCCACAAAAAATAGCATTCATAGATAAATATATCACAATCACTTTTGTGCATTATTGCCCTGATCTACCTGCCTGCTCCCCGTGTTCAACCACTACACTACTTCCACTATACACATCTTTTGTAAAGTTATAATAAATTTTAACTCCGCACTATTTTTCATTGTTTGATCTCTACGGTGGGTTAATTGTTGTTTTAATCCGAATTTCATGAGCGGTCACCTCAGCGGCATCGTGGTCCCGCCTTGTGTGGACTACTTTAGACCACACGAATTCTGGGTTAAACAAGCCTCCACCCCAGGTCGTGACCTATCACAGGATATCACGGGTTGATGCGGGTCCATCTGCCTTTTCTTCAATAGCCGCAACGCATGCAGAGTTATCGACCGCTAATATGGGCATCATCAGCGAGAAGCTGGACCGCATCGAGGTTATTGAGTAGAAGCAGTGTCAGGTCATGACTCAGTTCGATCAGTTGGCACAGACTTTGAGTGACCTGAAGATCCAGATCATGTGTCTCCAAGAGGCACAGACAGCTTCTCAGCCTTGTCTCAGGTCACGAGCCTATCCTAGCAGCAGCAGCTCGTCCCAACACTCCACCCAGTACAGACAAGTTCACCACATCCAGGCGGAGCCGTTCCAGCAGCTACAGTACCAGTACTCTTAGCCACCGCCACCTCAGGACTCAGATGGTTGTGTATCAGCAGGATCAGCCACTGACAGCTCTTCCTCCATCCCCCTACGAGCAAGAGCCATTGATGGAAGTCAACGGGATTTGATACGACTGACAGCAGATCGGGATCCGTCGAGATCATCTCGGATTCAGGTGGTCGACTGGATGACCCTCCTCCCAGTAGTAGCCTCCAGCTCAGGGTGGTCAGTTCGGCCAGCAGTCAAAGCAGCAACCCCAGTTCTCCCATCAGCTACAACAACAGCATTTCCAGCTAGGTCCTAGTCCCTACCAGCAAGGACAATAGTGGAGGCAGCACCAGCAGCAACCTTAGCAGTATTCTCTGCCTCCCCCTCACCAGTTCCAACAACAGCCTCCCTTTCAGCGAGGAAACCCATCCGGTTCTCATGGGCCAACCTGTGAGAACCCTTCTCTTGATGATCTAGCCCGCCTACTCTCAAATCAGTAGGCCACATTCAGGCGGGAGATGGAAGAGTTCCTCCAGGAGATTAGGGAGATCATCAAAGGAAAGGCTGCCATGCCCACTCAGATCGAGCCAAACCCAAATAACCTCAAAAGGAAATCTGAGCAGGTACAATTCACATAGACCACCACTCCTAGTGATTTATTGGGTGACATTGCTTCGTATACATTTGATGCTGATTTTGTGTCACTTAGGAGCGATAGGATGCCAGCCAGCGACATCTCATCTGAGTGACAAGACCACGAGGATTCAGGAGCACCAAACAAGGGGGATAGCAGTGTTGATGCTGCTATGGATGACGATGATGACGGTGGTGCTGATGCCACCAAGGACGTTGATCCAGTTGATGATACTGAGGCCGTCGCTTCTTCAGATACAGAGGGTGGTACCGATGCCACCAGATTCCATGATGTTGAGCCAGAGTGCGGTGTTGATGTTGCAACATCTGATGTCGTGGGTGGTACTGAGGCCACCCCTTACATTCCAGTAGTGTTTTCTCCAGTTTCTATACCCCAAAACTATATGAAAAACACCAAAAAAATTAATAAAGGAAAGGTTTCTTCATCTTCGAGTCCATATGTGATTATTGATGATACTTGTATGGATTCCATGCCTTCGCAGCAACAGGAACCTGTTCCTAGCCCTCTATCTGAGGAGGGCCCATCCATCCCCTTCCCCAAGCACTCCGCTTGGCTAAGGGGAATAAAAAAGAAAATCCAAAAAAAGATCAACAACTAGAGTTCAGCCATGAGATGATTGATGGATTCCATATCCAACTGACTTGACAGGAGGCACTTGAGCAAATCCCTCTCTTCTAGAGGAACTTGAGAGAGAAGACCACTATCCGCAGGAAGAAGAGGAACCATCAAGCAGAGATCCATATGCTGACCCATGCCACCTGCTTCACTAGCTAGAAACGTCTGCCATCCAAGAGGCCAGATGCAAAGTCCCTATGTCAGATGCCATATTTATAAGCAGAGATTCGACTGTTCTCTATTAGACAATGGCTCTTCTATAAACCTCCTTCTGGTAGCCTTACTCGATCGATTCGAATTTGGCCCTCTTCGACAGAGCAAGACAATCCTTCAATTTACTGATAGATCTGTCAAGAGGCCGAAGGGGTTGTTGAAGGACGTGGTCATCACAATTCAGGGCTTAAAATTCCTCATGGACTTCGTTGTATTGGACACGGAGATCCCTGAATCTGTGACCGATACCCCCATCATTCTAGGACGACCATTCTTGGCCACAGCCAAGGCGGTGTCTGACCATGATAGTGGGAAGATGTACTTTCGCGTCAATAGTGAGAGTATACAAATAGAGATGATCCACGAGACCAGAGCACGAGACTCGGCTTGCTCAGAGCAGTTTAGTGATGCAGAGCAGATGACAGTGGCAGAGCGAGACGTCTACCAGGAGTGTGATTTTGTGATCATTGATGATGAAGCTGCTTGGTCCGACCCTGTTTCACAAGACCTTCTCTCACCTTCAAATGCCGTAGATTTGCAGTTTCTAGCAGCGGAGAGTTCGGAGAGCACACTCTTGGCCAAGGACATTTTTGAGGTTGACGATCGCGTTCAGGACAGCGAAGCAGATTTTGTCTCATGTAATTCTGATTTAGATACCTCGGATTCAGGCATAGACTAGGCAGAGTTTGATGATTTATCACCTTGTCTGATGTCCGTAGAGCTAGCAGCTAGGGTGGAGACCCTACTAGCACCGAGTGCAGATACACCAGTAGGGCAGTCTTCATCAGTTTTGTATGATCAGCGAGAGTTCTCTCATTTAGATCTAGTTGAATTCACTCAGACCTTTTAGAGACCAGATTTGTCAGCTCTCAGTTGCCCAGAACTGAAGCCTTTGCCACAGTCGCTGAAGTATAGATTCCTTGCGGGTGAGCATGAGATGTACCCAGTCATTATCTCAGCAGATTTGACTAGAGAATCATAGGAATCGCAAGGCGATAGGATGGAGTGTAGATGATCTCCAGGGAATAAGTCCAGCTTTGTGCTCCCACCATATCTATCTCGAGGAGGACGTAAAGTCGTCGCGCAATTTCCAGCGATGGCTGAACCCAAATCTTCGAGAGGTAGTCATGGAGGAAATATCGAAATGGTGGAGCCATGATTTTATCTACCCCATCTCCGACTCCAAGTGGGTGAGTCCATTACATGTGGTGTCCAAGAAGACGGGCATCACTATAGTTGTGAGCGAGTTTGGACAGAAGATAGCTACCCGGGTACCCACTTCTTGGAGGGTCTGTGTGGACTACAAACGATTGAATCAGGCCACCAAAAAGGATCATTTCCCGCTACCTTTTATTGATCAGATTATAGAAAGGCTAGCTGGGAAGAGTCATTACTACTTCCTTGACGGGTACTCCGGATACAATCAGGTGGCCATAGCGCCCGAAGAACAGGACAAAACGACATTCACTTGTCTGTTTGGGACTTATGCTTTCATAAGGATGCCCTTTGGTCTATGTAATGCCCCGTCGACATTATAAAGGTGCTTGTTGTCCATATTCTTAGACATGGTGGGGGACTGTTTAGAGGTCTTCATAGAAGATTTCGTGGTTTACGACGATGGGTTTGATGCTTATCTTGACTGCCTAGACCGATTTCTTCAACGCTTCATAGAGATTCATCTTGTCTTATCTTGGGACAAGAGTCACTTCATGGTGACTCAGGGGACGATGCTTGGTCATATCATCTCCAACAGGGGCATGGAGGTTGATCCGGCCAAGGTGGATATCATCAAGAAACTTAATCTACCATCCAACTTGCGACAGTTACGATCTTTTCTGGGCATGTCGGTTTCTACCGATGTTTCATTCTTGACTTCAGCAGGATTTCCGTACCGTTGACTTATTTGCTGACGAAAGACACCTATTTCGTTGTAGATGATACGAGTCTTGCATCATTTGAGACTCTCAGAAGCTTAGTTGTTGAGTCTCCTGTCCTTCAGCCGCCTGACTGATCTCTCCCATTCGAGATCATGACGGACGCCTCCGATTTTTCCAAAGGAGCCGTACTGGGACAGAGGAGGGATGGAGTGCCATTTGTCATTCACTACGCCAGCCGTACATTGGATGCCGCGCAGCAGAATAATATTGTTACAAAGAAAGAGATGCTAGCTGTAGTCTTTGCCCTGGACAAATTCAGATCGTATATTCTTGGATCCAAAGTGACTATCTTTACTGATCATACCGCCATCAGGTACCTTATAGCTAATAAGGATGCCAAAGCAAGACTGACTAGATGAATCCTTCTACTCCAGGAGTTTGATATTGAGATTAAGGATAAACCTGGAGTCAAGAATGTGGTGGCGGATCATCTCTCCTGATAAGAAAATCTTGAGGAATCTGAACAGTTTGATCCCATTATAGAGACCTTCCTAGATTTGGCGATCCTTGCTATCGCCTCTCTCCCATGGTACACCGACATTGTGAACTATCTTGTTGCCAAGAAATTTCCACAAGGTTGGCCCAGGCACCGGCTTGAGACCTTCCTTGTGAAGGCCAAGTCCTACCATTGGGAGGATCCCATCCTTTATCTGGCGTCGGTACATTTCTCAGGAGGAGCACCACAACGTCCTCACATACTACCACAAGCTTGAGGCGGGAGGACATCCTTCCAGGAGGAGAACAACACAGAAAGTGCTCCAATCCAGCCTATGGTGGCCTACCCTCTTCAAGGATTCTGATGAATTTGTAAAGAGGTGTACTGACTATCAGAGGATGGGCACTTGTGGACAACGTGATATGATGCCGATGTAGCCCATTCACTTCTATGAGTTTTTTGATGCATGAGGCATCGATTTCATGGGTCCATTCCCTAAGAGTCAGGGATTTGAGTACATTCTGTTGGTTGTCGATTATGTGAGTCGTTGGGTTGAGGCCATTCCCGCCTGAATTGCAGATGCTAAGACTTTATGCAAATTTTAGAGGAAAAATATCATTTCACGGTTCGGGGTGCCTAGAGTATTGATATCTGACGGGGGTCTCACTTTATCAATGATAAGGTAAAAGCCCTTGCTAAGGAATTCAGCATAGACCATCGAGTAGACACTCCATATCATCCTCAGAGCAACTGGTCTTGATGAAGTATCGAACATGGAGATAAAGACGATATTAAAGAAGGTAGTCCGCCCAGACCGAAAGGATTGGTCACAACTTTTGGACTCGATCTTGTGGGCATATCGGACTTCCTTCAAGACTCCTTTGGGTACGTCTCCCTTTCATCTCATTTATGACAAGCCCTACCATTTACCTATTGAGATCAAGAACAAGTCACTATGGGTTGTCACTGAGATATTATTGGATCTAGAGAGTATACGAGATCAAAGGAAGGCAGAATTGGCAGCCCTGGAGGAGTTAGAGACACAACCTTCTCAAGCAGCCTACAGTATAAGGAGCGAGTAAAGATATGACATGATTATCATATCAACCATAAGCAGTTTGAGCCAGATCAGGGAGTATGGTTGTTTGATGCCAGGCTCAGATTATTTCCAGGGACGTTGCAGAGTAAGTGGAAAGGGCCATACCTGGTCCGAAAGGTGCATGACAATGGCAGTATTGACATATCTGAGATGTCATCCGAGTCCACCCTTCGTGTTAACGGTTAGCGCCTCAAACCATATCTAGATCATGAGCTGCTGATAGTTGACATCGCCCCGATTCATTTTGCATGAGATGTGGTCTTTGACTCACATCAGTTGCATCTCATGTCTGATTATCACTGTCTTCCGCCTCGTATATATCCAGATGTCCATATCATCTCATTCTTTAGTCTAACACCCCATCTGCATCTTGTGATTATGCTATACTTAGGATGTGCTTTACCCTAAGTATAGGGGGTGTCAGATTTTTGATTATTTTGTTGACTCTTTTTACCTCTGTTTTACTGCCTATACTTAGGGGTATTTTACCCTAAGTATAGGGGAGGTAGACCCTGTACATCCATTTACTCGATTTTCCCTTTATATACAATCTGCTATACTTAGGATTACTTGATCTTAAGTATAGGGGGAATCACCGAACTCTATTCTTGTTATTCTTTGATTAGTTGTTGTAGTATAGCATTTCTTTTCACTTCCCTATACTAAGCACGAGTTATTTCTTCTTCATCACTCTTTGTTTACTCTGAGGACATTGTTCGAGCTAAGTATAGGGGGTGTCGTATATATTACATATATACTTTAGCCATAACTCGTACTTTGTGTGAGTGTTTTAAATAAATAAATTGGCTAAAATCCTTTATCTAAAAATCGCAAAAATTTTAAATTTTTTTCTTGTACATAAAATCCTTTCTTGCACATACATAACTATTTCTAAAAATTATTTTTGACAAATGTTTGTAAAAAAATTTTGCTTGTAAAGAATTTGTAAATATTTTTGGTACAAAAATTATGTATGTAGACAAAATTTTCGTAAAATGTTTGAAAAAAAAAGTTTGCAAAAATACTTATGTAAATGCTTGTAAATAGTTTGCAAAACTTCTGCATTCATTCATGCATTCAAACATTTTCAAAAATTTTGCACATTTTCAAAAAACTTTGCATAAAAAGATTTTTATATATATCCTTCTGAATCATAGTTGACATTTAAATTAGCCTAGAATTAAATTTGAAAATGGAACTTGGTTAAGACCTTAATCCACCTAATTCTAAGAGGAACCTTATAGGATTTAGGGTTGAGACTGATCATGTTCATTGGTGACTTAACTCTTTGAGTCAACTAGGCTACGACCACATGTTATCTTGATGAGCCTATGTAGAACATTTAACAACACACACATGACTTTCACAGACAATGGCTTTACTTGGACATCACTCTACACTCAGCTCCACATAGATGAGGTGGTGAGGAGGCAGTTTTCTTTGGCTTGGGGTAGCATACGAGGGTAGTACTTCTTAGCGGAACCTCTCATCTTCATTTAGGGAAGGAAGTCCGCCTCAACTTCGTCTGGCGGTGTTGAGGTTAAAGACAGGAGTTGTGGGTTGCAATAATGCTTCAAAAGAGGGATAGTCTACCGGCTCAAGAAGAAAAAGTCCTTATGTATATATGTTGTACCATGTAGATATGTTGTACATATGCACATCAAAAAAAAATATGCGAAAGAAAGAAAAACTCCAAAAAAGTGACAAGTCTGATAGAAAATGAAATACCTGTCGGAGTGTTTATAGCCAAATAAAGCAAGGCTTGTGTTACACCTTCTCATCTCATGAAGCTTGCAGAGGGAGACTTAGCTACACTGGTTGGGCTCCTAGGGATACGTGGCTACACTGACCACGGTCCATTCTCTTCTTACCCCCTCTTCTAGAGCCGGTTGAACTTGAACATAGAAGGCAATACCCCTCTCTACGAGGAAAGAGCTTCCAAACTAGGGCATTAGAGTTACCTTGTTGAGGGAGGTTGTTGCCTTGTCACTTCTGAGGTGGGGAGCTACATATCACTGACACAATACAGGAAAAGATTCATGGTCACTAGAGTTTGTGTATGTAGACTTGTTCTGATATGGATTATCGAGGAGTCCTGACCATAGATTGGTAGAACTTAGAGGATGCTGAGTCTTAAACCTAGGTCCAAATAAGGTTCCGACAAACTAATACTCCAAAGGTTTGACTGAGCTCCATACTTCAATTTAGTGAAGACAAGTTTAATAATCAACCTTGATTCTCCTTCTTTTTCTTTTCTTTTCTTTTTCACTTCTTTTTCAAATAAGTGTTTGCTAAGGGATTAGCAAAGGTAAAGTATAGAGGGGTGATGAATCCCTGATTCTCACTCTTTATTCTTTTATTTTAACTATTTATCTTGGAAAAGCATTATGTAAATAGGTGTAAATACAATAAGTTACATTCAACATGCATATGTTAACTTTGTATATTTAGCATGTATTTGTTAAAAAATAAAAGAATAAAGGAAAATAAAAAGTAAGGAGGTATTTAGAATAAATATTGAGTGACCCGAACCCCAAGAGAAGTCAAGCATTGGCCTGATCACTAAATAAAATAAGTAGAGAGAGATATGTCTTACTCTATATTGTACATATTACTTATATATGTAAATAATTATTTTTGACAAAATAAAAATAAAATGTTCTTTTTACCTCCTTGTATATAGTCTTAAAAATAAAATCAAAATCAAAATAAAATCATCTCTCACTTGTGCAAAATACATGAATATATGTCTCACTCCCTATTTATTATGTACCTATAAATAAATAATAAAAATAAAATAAAAATTACTTTATACTCCTAAAAATATGTTGTAAATAACTAAAATACAAAAGTAGGGTATTTATGTAAAAAAACAAAATAAAAATAATTATACAAAACGCATAGGTATATTATACATGTATATAATACATTATATTGTACAAAGATTAATTTATTTTTCATAAAAATAATTAAAAATCACAGAAAAATAGTTTAAAAAATAAATATTTTTCATTTTATACACTTTTTATTTTAAATCCATTTACTATTTTCTAATGATTTTATAAATATTTTGTAAATCCCAATTTTCTGATTGGCCAGTTGGGATTGTTGACCTCCAGTCAACGATTCCTCCTTTCTGGGTCAGACCCGGATATTGTTTGCTGGAGCTCCTTCTTGAAATTTTCCAGCCCGACTCCATGCTCCTTTGGCTTCGAAATTTGGACCCGATAATCCTCGTACCTTTGATATTCTCGCAGGTCCTTTGGTCGATCCGATTCGCTCTAGGGTTTTGCTTTTCTCCGATCATTCTAGACTCCCAAGCAACCTATAAAGCATCCTCTTGCACCTCCATGGAGCGGCAGCTCGTGCCTCGCTCCTCATTCCAGCCCTTGACACCCCAGGTTGAGTGACAGCTTCCAGAGGGACCTCTCAGATTGGATTTTGGTGGAGCATCCACGTTGCTCAGCCTCGTAGCCGGCATGCGCCGCCACGAAAAGCCTCCCAGCCTTCCACAGCTTGGTCGAGGCCACAACCTCGCTTTCCACCATCGCCTGAAGCTCCAGAGTTCATCTAGAACCTCATGTATCAACCATTCCACTTCCTTTTGTCCTTTCAATTCGTTCTTCCCATTTCTCACTGCCGCACCTTCATTTGCTAAGCTCCGGTCGTCGGAGCTCCATCTCATCACCATATCCATATCGATCGAACCCTCTACGCACACCCACCCTTTGCCCGCAACATGTTCACCCTTTATCTCAACCACCGGGTTGAGATTAGGCATCTTTCCCTTCTAGTGTTAATAACTAAGACCGGAGCTTCGCCCTGAGTCCCAGCCTTATATTGCAGGTACCCTGCACAGTAAGACCCTCTTACGGACCTCCAGCTAATCGGTGGAGCAGCACCAGGTAGAGATCCCTCGTTCCGGTCATCCGACCATCATCCAACTGAATTGCCTCTGTCATTAGACGCGGAGCACCCCTCCGGAGGTGCAGGACCATTTGGGGGCTCGATCATCCAATGGATTCGCTCCCATCCTCGATCAAAGTTTACCTCGCACCTATTCATCCACCATCGCCAGCCACCGTCGGATGAGGAAGAGAGCACCAGGTTGGATCTGAGTCATTCGTTGCACCAGCTTTTTGACCGTTGATCTCTCTGATAGTTCTGCACCGCATGTCGTCGACTTTCCCTGAAGCGTCAGATCTGACATAGCAGGTGACCTGCATCGTACGTTCCCGCATCATCCAGAGCCCGCCACGAGTGCCCACCCCCTCCTCACGTGCCTCGGGGGTATATTGCACTATTTCCCTGCCTTTTTCATGCTTTATTGTCTAGTCCCAGTAAATAAGCTGTAGTTTGGATATTTTGCATACGGACCCTTGCACTTTTCAGTATTTACATTTCAGTCCAATTGAGTTGAACTCACGTGCCGTCCCACGTGGTTTTGTGGTATTTTAGCAAGAACTATCCTGAACTTCGTGAATGTTACTATTTGAGTAGAACTTTTCTGATATTTGGAAATCTGCCCCTGTGCGTGGTTAAATAAGCATGTGTGTCTATTCTCTGGTGATTTTACATGTTCGACCCTGAGCTTTTATACGTGTTATATATTGGTCAAGAACTTTATGTTAATTGCAAGTAGGTCCATGTGTGTTGTGTCTCTTATTTTTCATTAAATAATTATTAAATCAACTCCAAAAATGCCACAAAAATTATAGTTAGCTCCGGCTAAAACGTAGTATTTATGGTAATTTTTATGACTTGATTTAACTTTATTTGATATATTCTAAAATTCAAAAACCTTAAAAAAGTGTCCTGTCTACTTTCTAAAATAAAAAAGTTAAACATAGTCTCAAAAATACTATAAAAATTTCTATGTGTTTGTTATAGTTTTTTTTGTTCCTGTGTAATTTTTGTTGCATTATTTTTTATAAAAATCCTAGAAATCACAAAAGCCTCAAAAAATTATAAAAATCATTTTAATTCTAAAAAAAATCAAAAAAAGGTTTCCAGTTGCTGTGGTTAGGTCTTTTTATTTTCGTTATCATAAAAATCATAACTAGGGTGTTTAGGCATTTTTCATATTTTAAATTTGCCCGTTGGTCCATGCTGTACATGGTGTTTCTGTTTTTGTTTTCTTTTATTTTTAGAAAATCATATAAACATCAGAAAATACCGTAAAATCACCTAAAACATCTACATATTTAAAAAAACACAAACATTTTAATTTCTAATTTTTGAGCATTTTGTTAAAGCTTGTTCTTGTCTTTATCTTTTTATTTGTTTTCTTATTAGAAAATATAAAAAAATTATAAACTAAAAACCACAAAAATTTATTTTGATTTAATCTGATTTCTGACTAGTTCGTACATTTCCGTGCTACGTGTGTTCGACCTTAGTCGCTATATTAGGTTAAATAAATAGCGAAGACCTCTGGCATAGTTTTATCGACCATCGCATTCGCCTGAGATCAACCATCCACCTCACCGCCGCTTCTTTCCCTTCTAGTATTAATAACTTAGACCGGAGCTTCGCCCTGAGTCCCAGCCTTATATTGCAGGTACCCCTGCACAGTAAGACCCTCTTACGGACCTCCAGCTGATCGGTGGAGCAGCTCCAGGTAGAGATGCCTCGTTCCGGTCATCCGACCATCATCCAACTGAACTGCCTCCGTCATTAGACGCGGAGCACCCCTCCGGAGGTGCAGGACCATTTGGGGGCTCGATCATCCCAATGGATTCGCTCCCATCCTCGATCAAAGTTTACCTCACACCTATTCATCCACCATCGCCAGCCACCGTCGGATGAGGAAGAGAGCACCAGGTTGGATCTGAGTCGTTCGTTGCACCAGCTTTTTGACCGTTGATCTGGCGCACTCTGACACTTCTGCACCGCATGTCGCCGACTTTCCCTGAAGCGTCAGATCTGACATAGCAGGTTATCTGCATCGTACGTTCCCGCATCATATAGAGCTCGCCACGTGTGCCCACCCCCTCCTCCCGTGCCTCGGGGGTATATTGCACTATTTCCCTGCCTTTTTCATGCTTTATTGTCTAGTCCCAGTAAATAAGCTGTAGTTTGGATATTTTGCATACAGACCCTTGCACTTTTCAGTATTTACATTTCAGTCCAATTGAGTTGAACTCACGTGCCGTCCGACGTGGTTTTGTGGTATTTTTGCAAGAACTATCCTGAACTTCGTGAATGTTACTATTTGAGTGGAACTTTTCTGATATTTGGAAATCTGCCCCTGTGCGTGGTTAAATAAGCATGTGCGTCTATTCTCTGGTGATTTTACATGTTCGACCCTGAGCTTTTATACGTGTTATGTATTGGTCAAGAACTTTATGTTAATTGCAAGTATGTCCATGTGTGTTGTGCCTCTTATTTTTCATTAAATAATTATTAAATCAACTCCAAAAATGCCACAAAATTACAGTTAGCTCTGGCTAAAATGTAGTATTTATGGTAATTTTTATGACTTGATTTAACTTTATTTGATATTTTCTAAAATTCAAAAACCTTAAAAAAGTGTCCTGTCTACTTTCTAAAATAAAAAAAAATTAAAAATAGTCTCAAAAATTCTATAAAAATTTCTATGTGTTTGTTATAGTTTTTTTTGTTCCTGTGTAATTTTTGTTGCATTATCTTTTATAAAAATCCTAGAAATCACAAAAGCCTCAAAAAATTATAAAAATCATTTTAATTCTAAAAAAATCAAAAAAAGGTTTCCAGTTGATGTGGTTAGGTCTTTTTATTTTCGTTATCATAAAAATCATAACTAGGGTGTTTAGGCATTTTCCATATTTTAAATTTGCCCGTTGGTCCATGCTGTACATGGTGTTTCTATTTTTGTTTTCTTTTATTTTTAGAAAATCATATAAACATCAGAAAATACCGTAAAATCACCTAAAACATCTACATATTTAAAAAAACACAAACATTTTAATTTCTAATTTTTGAGCATTTTGTTAAAGCTTGTTCTTGTCTTTATATTTTTATTTGTTTTCTTATTAGAAAATATAAAAAAATTATAAACTAAAAACCACAAAAATTTATTTTGATTCCATCTGATTTCTGACTAGTTCGTACATTTTCGTGCTACGTGTGTTCGACCTTGGTCGCTATATTAGGTTAAATAAATAGCGGAGACCTCTGGCATAGTTTTGTCGACTTATCTGTTTGATTTTGTGCTTTGATTGATTTACTTATCTGAGTGGTATTGATTTTTTTCTTGTTGAGTCCGATCGGGTGATTGAGGTCGCAACGACCTTTGATATCACTTAACCTTGATCGCCGAAGCGCTCACCAGGCCTTTTATGGAGGAACCCCTATGGGTTTTCCTATTTGTATTCAGTACCTTAAATCTCTAAGTAGAGTAAAAGTTTCCGATTATTTTTTAACTTGGCCCCTGGACTTTTTGATAATTGTAAAAATACCCTTGCTAGGCACGAATTACTTTAATATTCTGGAAATTTTGTACGCCATGCCCCTGGAGTTTTGCATAGGGTTACAATTAAATGCTAAAACTTTCTTGTATTTACGATTAAGTCCCTGCTAGGTTGATTTTTCTTTTTGTTGATTTTATTTTATTAAAATTAGTTCCTTTGCTCTGAAAATTAAGAGAAAATTAGGATAAATACTTTATATTATTATTTATCACGTATATTTTTATTAAGGCATTTTATCCTAATTATATTTTTATTAAAATTCCAAAAAAGAGCAATTCATCCATGTTTGATTTTGAAAACAACAAAAAATATAAAAACTTCATAAAAATTCCAAAAAATATATTCTGTATTTATTTAGTTATTTTACAGCTCTAGACAAAAATCCTTAAAAATTATAAAAAAACTCCTAAAAATTAAAAAAACCCCAAAAAACTTATAAAAATTTATAAAATTCTTGAAAATTCCAAAAATCTTGTTTTCTATTTTATAATTTTCTTCTCATTATTTATAAATTAAAATTAATTTGAGAAATTTTGGACTTGATTTCCTATTTTTCATTTCCATTTCAATCTCGATCTATTTAATTAAACCCTGATTTAGGGTATTATGACTTTAAAAATATATAAAAATTAGCAAAAATTCCTGAAAAGTCACAAAAATAGTAAAAAATTAATTAAAAACCCAAAAAGAGTTTATTTTTATTATTTTGTATTTATATCTATATTAGTTTATATTGAATATATACTCTATATATAACCCTATTTTATATTTTAAAAGAAAAGAAAATATAAAAATATAAAAAGAAAAAAAATAGAAAATTAAAAATAAAATACAAAAATATAAAATAAAAATAAAATAAAAAAATATTAAAATTTAGAAAACCCATAAAAAGAAATATAGACAAAGACCTCACAGTCACATTTAGTGCTTAGTCATCCAATCTATCCCGTTTGCTCCCTGTATTCGACACTCTACATACTTGCACTATACACAAATTTTATAGAGTTAAATAAAATAAAGTTTAACTCCACATTTATTTTCATTGCTTGATCATCATTGTGAGTTAATTGTTGTCTGAATTGGGTTTCTCGCGGGTCGCCACAACGACTGCGTCTCCACCTCATGTGAGACATATTTTAGACCTGTGAAAATTCCTTTTCAACAAAGGCTCACATCTCCATCAATCAATGCATCATTGCGAAAAAAAATGAGAAGATGGACAAAAATGTAGGACTGTCAAAAGCTAGATATGGGATCAGAGTTGACCCTAGGTCAATGGAGGGCGTGGCCTGATTAGGCCATGTCACCTGCAAAAAGATAAAACCGAGTAAAATTGAAAATAAATTAAATAGTTTAATAAATAAATTAATAAATTAATTAATTAATTAATTAAATAAATAAATGATTTTATTAAATAAAGTTATAAAATAAATAATGTTTCTTATTTTAAGAGGTATTTTATTATAATTTTTTTATTTTTTGAACTTTTTATTTATAATTTACTTTTTAGGGTGTATATGTATATTTATCTATGTTTTAAAATATTTTATTTTTATTTTATATTTTTATTCTATTATTTTAGTTTATTATTTTATAAAATAATAACTTATCTTTAGATACTTAAATATATTTTTATTATATTTTCCTGATATATCATATACACTAAATTAAATAGGATTTTGACATCTATAGGTATACGTATAGGTATTTCACCTATGTATTTTATATAAGTATTTTATTTTAATATTTTATTTTGTATTTTTATTTTAATTTTAATATGTACATATACTATAAATAAGATTTACAAAATTATACAAACATGAATTACAAAAAATAATAAATAAAATGATTATTTTAATCGGGTATATTGTACAATAAGGGTCCAAAACCTAACTTTCACATCTTAACTCCAAAAAATATGAAACCACCTTCATTAAATAGACTATTAAAAGTTATATACAATTAAATGTGATTTTGATATATTATGAGTTTTTATTTGAGATATATGGGTCTGGGAAGTTGGGATTTTGGAATTTATTTTGAGTATATCTTTTACACTATATATTGTTTTGTATGAAATCAATTTTATATTTTTCTATATATTACTATCTACAACTTTCATGTTCAACGTTTCTTTACTTGATGTATAAAAAGTAGAAAATAAAATAGATCCCAAAAATGAATCAATAATGACTGAATAATAGGGATTTTTATTGAATTCTTAGCCCTCATCTCCCCTACTATATTCCTTGTCGACCTAGTCATCAAGATGCTTAGGTCTCGAGGATTAGGGTCATAAAATATCTTTGATATTTTATTAATTTTCTTTCTTTCCTTTATTCTATAATTTTGGCATTAAAAATAGTATTTTATATAACATTTATATAATAAAGCATGAATGTTAATTTATGCAATTTAATATTATTTACATGCATTTACTAGGGCATTTAAGGGCAAAATGATAGAATAAAGGTAATGAAATAGAGGTGCATCAATTATACAGATTATTATTTTATACATGTATTTTATATATTTTTAATTTATATAAATACGAATTAGGTTTTTTATTATATTTTTTGAGTTTGTTTGTACACTGAATAATTATGTATATATGTATTAGATGTATGTATAGGTATACTTTACCAATGTATTGAGATATATTATTTGTTTTCTTTTCTTTTTGATGATTTTATTTTAATTTAATTATATACATATGTTTTAAATAATATATACAATTTTATAAATATAAAAGAATTTAAAAAATACAAAGAATAAATATATTGTGTATTATATACAAGTATTTTGCACAATATGGGCACAAAACTTAAATTTTACATCTTAACTTCAAATTAAATGAAATCATCTTTATTAATTAGATTATTAAAAGTTATATACATTAAAGATGATTTTGATACATTTTGATACAGTATAGAGAAGATATGTGTTTGTGAAGTTTTTATTCTTCCTTTTTATTTTGAGTGTCCCGGGCACACTATGCATTATTGTTATGTGAACTAAATTTTGTATTTTTCTTTATATTTTTATCTACAATATTCATGTTGATAATTTTATCATTTGAAATGTAAAAATATTAAAATAAAATATGTCTCAAAAATCAATATATGGGCAATTAAATTAGGGTTTTGTATGTGGTTTTCTGTGTATTTTCTGTACAATTTTTCTACCCTATCTCCCCTACTTTATTCCTTGTCGACCAAGTCATCATGATGATGGGGTCTCGGGAGTCAGGGTCACTCAATGTCTTTGACACTTCATTTCCTTTTCTTTTCTTCCTTTATTCTTTTATTTTGGAATTAAATGCAATAATTCTGTAGTATTTTATACAATATTTTGTACAATTTTCAGAGTGTTTGTTTTGGCAAATAAATGATATATACATGCATTTATCTAGGGATTTTAAGGCCAAAATGAAAGAATAGGTCGGAGCCGTCGATAGAAAGTCTTTTCCGATATTTGCTTTACAAGCTGCCTCAAATATGGGATTATATTTCTAAAATTTGCGACATAGGTAAATTCATCGAGTGCAAAATTACCAAAACTGAAAATACCGATGTAAAAGCATTTCGACAGTTACCATGACCACCAGAAAAAGTTGAACCTAAACTTCAACACCAAACATTTCATTTCCTTCTCCCTTATGGCATAATTTCCCACACATGCATCCTCCTCCTTCCTCCCTACCCTTACGCACCAGATCATGTGCCTCCTCCTCCCCTCTGACCGCCTCCTCTTCGCCTCCTTCTCCTCGCATACTCTAACAGATTCTGACCTAATTAATGTAGGTTGTGTTAGGGGATTCGCTCGAAGGGTGACACTCTTTGAGATTACGCAGCAAATGATAGATAAGGAGGGCAACATGACATTTATTCATGAGAGTTACACAGAAGCTCATGTAGGTGCGAGTAAATAACTCTTTTTTGGGCTAAGTACATGAGAAAGTACTAAACAAGGCACTTTGTTGAATATTCACCTCAATTTGCAGGGTCTCATGGTGAACTTTGTCTAGAGCCAAGCATCTTCAAATCAAGGAACGCTGGATACAATTGGGTGACGATGCTTTTCGACATGTTTTTGCACCCTTGTCACAATATTCAGGATGTGCTTTTCTTGGTGGTGCATCATCCACCAAGTCATGTTGGTTTGGGAGAAGCAATGATGGTTTGTCATAGCAGGAATTCGATCAACTGAAGGAAAGAATGGATAATGATTATTACTTAATCATGCACTTCTTATGTTTGGAAAGTTATGTTATGTTTTACGTGCTTGTTAAAATGACATTGCTATAAGTTCTCTTATGCTAGCTAGTTGGAAAGTTCTGTTCTATACTTAGTCAAGTGCTTCTTATGTTAACTACTTAGAAATATGTTAGTCATGTGCTTCTTAGTCATGTGATGTGATCCCTGAGTACTTAGCGATGTTATAGGCTAATGCCAATTATGATAACTAATACAAGGAGTGGTGCATGATGATGATGATGAATAGTTGTTGCCATATTTTTTCTTATAAGGGTATGATTTTGGTGGTCAAACAACACTACAAGAAAAATGACTTGTGACCACGGAATGTGGCTACTGAAACTTGTGACCACGATAATTCCGTAGCCACTAGTTTCTCGTAGCTACAATTCCGTGGTCAAAGTCTTCATGCAAGAATTGTGGCCACGACAAGTTCTATGGTCACTTGTAGTGGCCATGACATAATCGTGGTTAGAGAACTCTCACGACGAGACTTGTAGCCACGGCTACTGATCACGATATGTTGTGGTCAGAGCCTAATTCTGTGGCCACAAGCCCCACATATGCGGGCATAGTTCTGTAGCCACAACTTGTTTTTCGTGTAGTGCAACCACTGAGAAAAGGACTATTTATTCTTGGTGATTTTATGGTCCGTCGAGAAATATATTCTTAGTGGTGGTTTACCCCCACTGGAAGATACATATTTTATGCGGTTCATCTGTTTGCGGCAGTCGATTTACTCGACAATTAGTTAATGAAGGACACAAATGTCTTTTGCAGCGCACCCTTTCTAGATGCTTCTTTTTCGACACATGTATGATACTTTCAACGATTATTGACCATCGAGTAAGATGTCAATCCAGTAATGTGTGCATTGTCATGAATAATGGGAGCAAGTTTATAATTTGACATTATACATGGATAGCATTTTGCTGGTAAAAAATGACATATATATGCTTAACTATGTAAAACATACATTGACTGATGAGTTTGAGATGAAGGATATGGAAGAAGCATCCTATGTTCTTTGGATTCAGATGACTATAGATAGAAACTCATTAGCATTGAGTTTGTATCAAGAAAAATATTTGCAAATTGTATTTGGAATGCAGAATAGTACTCCTACTCCTACATTGTTGGTTATGGGAAAACGATTAAGTAAAAGTCAATGCCCAAATAAAGGTCAAAAATTGTTGAGTGCCCCATATGCTCAAGCAGTAGGAAGTTTAATGTATGAAATATTATGCATCAAAATTGCCGTAGCTTTTCCAGTCAATTTAGTGAGTAAATACTAAAGTAACCCTGGACAAGAAGATTGGGAAGCTGTAAAAGGAGTATTGACATATTTAAAAGTTACTATTAACCTCAAACTTGTCCATCAAGAAGAATCACTTGAAGCGGTTGGATACTTCAATGTTTAGATTCAGAAGGGATGTGGGAAATAGGAAATCCACATCAAATTATCTATTCAGGTTTGGTGATTCAGTTGTTTCTTGCGGAAGCAAGAAACAAAGTTGTGTATTGAGACAAACATACAAGAAGCCAACTATTTCACATGTAGTATGGCTTCTACACATGTGGTCTGGATTAGACATTTCTTAGATAATCTATACCTCGAATTGGCAAAAGAACCAATCGAAATATACTGTGATAATCAGACAAGCATAAGCTTAATTAATAGTGGCGTAAATAGTTCCAAGGAGAAACCCAATGAGATCCAGTATCACCACTATATAAGAGATATAGTGAAAAAGCAAGATATTAAGGCACACATACACCCCCAACTGAAGATATGGTTGCAAATTCCATGCCAAAAGGAATACAAGTATGAATTTATATCAAACATGTTGGTTTGACTGGAGTCAGGAATATTTGAGTCAAGTGAGGTATTCATAAAGAATGGGCTTCAAATTCTTTCTCCGTTAAGTGAAACACGTCTCACGAATAGTAGGAGTGTAGCAGTAGCTTGATCATAATGGTCAAAGTGGAAGACGTTAGGAGAAAAATAACCTTTATGATAAATATTTTTTCGTTTACAAATCTCCACAATAATAGAGAAATAAAAATAGAATAAATTATGTTTTGTAAGAATCATATCCGAATATAAAAGATGGAATTTATGGAGAATAAATCTTGAAATAAATGAAAAATTCCTCTCAATGTCATCAGCTGAACCTTTGAAACCTACTGCTACATCTCCGAATGAAATTAGCTGGAGGTGTGCACACCCCTCCTAACCTTGGCCTTCAGCCACGTTTCTTTTTTTCCTTCTAAAATGAGTTGTCATGCCATTAAGATATTATATCATAGTTTACTGTTTGCTCCACGTTTCCGTGATATTGTAAAGAAGCCCCATCCTGGCACTTTCCTATGTGATGTCTCATATCGAAGTCCAATCCATTTGTAGACATGGGTGGACCTACACTTTTAAGAACCCCCCCATACCCATCAACCTCATGTTTTATGTATATTAATACTACAGGAAAGTGTTCTTGCTCGTTTTCTACATTAGTGACATTACAACAAAACGATGCTATGATAATGAATAATTTGAGAAATTGTTGGTACATCTTTCGATAGTAACTTTATAACTACAAAAATTTCTTTGTTGCTAAATTATTAGACGAATCATATCACTGCTGTCGTTCATTAGTTTATTAAAGAACTTTTGCTCAAACTGATGCTAACTAGTGTATATCCCATGCGTTGCATGGATTGTATTAAAAATAACATAGAATATATTAAATTTATCAAAATAATAAAATACATTGCCCGCATCTTATAATGTAAGTATCATATACCATATATCTTAAAATCAATAAGATCAAAGAAATTGCGTTAAATATTTGATAATTATGTTTAAAAAAATTATAGTTATAAATATCGGCATTATATATAGCTTCTTTTATGATTTTATAGATATATGTCTTTTATATATTTGATATTGATATTTAAGTGTTATAGTAAGTAGTTTCGATTTTTTTGTTTCCACGATGAAACTTTTATATATTTCATAACATCATAAAAGATTAAGATAGATAATACCACTACCGTAACAAAATTAGCATGGTGACAAAGCATAATCTATTATTCATTTCCATATCTCTTGTTGCTAAATGTATAGAGACAACTATTAGTTGTTGCAAAATGATATTTAAATCTTCAAATTCGGAATGAAAGTTATTTTCGTATATGTATTGCTAGCAACGAATCATATAACAATGTTTATCCGCTGTTTTTTTTTTCAAATCAGCATTAAATTAACCATAATTGGTATAAAATCTAATGAAAAAGTCAAAACAATGTGTACAACTTTTTTTAAGAAAAGTTAACGGATAATCATCGTTTTGTTAATCTTTAGCAAAATTATGACATTCGATGCAAATTATAAGAATACATTATAACTATGAAATGCTAATATGCCATTCACATGAATTTAATAACGAAAGATATAATGAAAAATGTTCAAATTATTTACTGACATAAGCCAAATTTATTGCATTGCAAATGCAAACTTGCACACGTACACGCATGCGCACGCGACGTGCACACGCACACGTACAACACACACAGCAAGATTCAAATCTAATCTACATTTATCAAAATGATTACTAAGTTGAATTGGTAAATCAATAAAATCGAAGTGCCTGAAATCTCAAAAAAAACTGAAAACTATTTCATCTATTTTGATTATTGACATCAAATAAAAAAAATCAAAATTCAAGATATATTTGTTTATAGTAATTTTAGTCAAGGGATATGCATAGTCTAAAGATAGTGCATAGTTTAAAGATGGTATTATTTTATTCGGTCGAATAATAACACCACTTAAAAATTCGGCCCATATAAAAAATGTACTAAAAATATAGCTTTCAATAGCAAGCAAGATTGCTCGATACCGCATCGGCAAAGAGCCGTTAGATCACGGATTAATGAGACATGAATGATAATAAAATTATGGGAACGTTTAAGTAAATAATTGCGGGTCCTGTAGCTACAGTGTCTGCTACAGTGTCTACTCCACGGCCCATCATATATTGTAAGATTCTATTGAAAAAGGTTAGAAATTTTAATAATTATATATACGATAGACAATGAATATAATATCCATTGTGATTTTTTAAAAATAATATATCAATTTGAAATGATTTATATTGATTGCTATGAATTTAACATATCACAAGATATTGTACGCATTCATCGAATTATACGTTTCAATACATTCATTCATATGTGGTGCAAATTCAATTATCATATTTACATCATTCATCTTGCAATATAACAAAGCCTGTTATATTTTAGATTGTGGATTTTTATTCAACATTGTACCTATTTTATTAGATGTACTAAAATTGAGATACAATAATTTAAAGAATTATTGCTTTAGATAATTATGGAAATTGACATATATCTTTTGATATTTTTGTTTCATATATCAACATTAATGATACAAGCTGCATATGTAAGTATTAAAATCACATTTTTAATTATAATAAATAATTTGATGGTTGATTCAAATGGAAGATGACTATCGAATAATAATGCTTTATTGAGAGACATTATGAACTAGAATCTAAGTACAACAACTAACCAATTGTAAGAATTATTCACATTATTTTCTTTGTTGAACCTTTTATAAAATTAGACATTTTTATGTGTGTGTGTCAAAATTAGACATTTTTACCCTATGACACCTAAAATCCTCTCCAATAACCTTGCAACTCCAATAAACACTGTGATTACAGCATGACCGGCCGTGTAAATCAGAAATAGAGTAAAATTCTAGGGTTTATGGCGTAATTATAGAGATCAAATGGGTCATATTGTAGGAGAGAGTTTTCAGAGTCAATTAGCCCGTGTGAATTAATATTAATTTAATTGATTGTACCGGCACACATTTTTCTAACTAGAGATGCAAATGGATGAATACATATACGGATATAGATGTTACCATATCATTATCTGTTTAATATAAATATGGATGTGTATACTGATTTAAAACCATGTTACTATATCATTAAAAATGAGTATTGATCGCATACGAGTAATCTTATAAATACTCTATAGATTCGCTTAAATGTATATGAATTGAGTGAAAAATACATGATATAAATATACTAAATATGCTTATATTGTAAAAATATATATCAAATATGGTGAAAGATATCGAATTATCTTATATATGGCTAAAAATAAATGTACGATTATATTTATATATGAAAACTGATACCGAAATAGATATTTGCGGATATCAAAAATGATTTCCATATCCGTATGCAATTTAAAATGAATACGAATGTCAGAATAACGGTGATGATATTCATGTAGTTGTTCAGCCTTGGGAGGATTCTTACTAAGAGCCGTCGTAGCCAGTTATTAGGGGTGGATGATTGCCAATGTGACAGATGCGGGCAGGGGGTGCAAGATCTGGAACATCTCTTCTTCTCATGTTCGCAATCGGCATAGGTCTGATTTGTTGCCGGTATTCCTTGGATCAGGGTGGAAAATGGTTCCAGTTTCTGGAACTACATCAGATCATAATGGGGGAGCATGCAAAGGCGTCTTGCGTCATCCTTTGGACGTTCTGGTGTTGTAGGAATGATACACTATTTAGAGGAGTAGCGTTCTACTCCGAGAATGTTATTGAACATTGCAAGACACTATGTAGTTCCCGAAATATTGCCGTGTCGGGTAATATATTGTAAATTCCATCTCTTATTATATAATTAAAATTGCTGCGGTGGGTCCCAAGTTGAGACTCCACCCTTCCTTCTCTAAAAAGAAAAAAGAATATTCGGTGTCGGTGATGGTATTATTTGCATCCCTACACCTAACGGATCAGTTATTAGGAATAAGATCTCATACGTGCTTATATAAGATGAGGGTAATCAAACTGTCTGCAACATAGCGAGACCATCTCCCAGTCCCCGCTTCTAGTGAGGCAGCACGACTTGTAGGATCCCAATGGCCGCGAGATCCACTCTTCCATTAACCATAACAAGCAACACAACCTTGAAGGCTCACCTCCACGGTTCCGATGCCGATGGTGGTGGTCTCGTAGTGCCCCTCACCATCTTTGACCACATCGACCAGGACGATAGACTCGTCGGCTTTCTGTTAGCCTTCAGGCCACCCATGCCCAGCAACGAAACCATCATAGAGGGCCTCTCCAAGACCCTCTCCTACTTCCCTCACATCTCCGGCAGGCTCTTATCAAATCCCCCTTCTCTGCTTCTCAACAACGCCGGCATCCGTCTCATCGAGGCTACTGTTTCCATCACTCTGGAGGAGGTACTCCCTCTTGATCCCTCCACCATCCGCAACGTGGACGACCTCTTCCCGCCTCCTTTCAATACCCAGGAGGAGCTCCTCCACGTCCAGCTCAACCGCTTCGCTTGTGGAGGTCTTGTTATTAGCCATGGAATCAACCACCACGTGGCTGACGGCCACTCCATGAGCTTCTTCTCGGAAGCGTGGGCGAGGCTCGTTTGTGGTCTACAAATTGAGCACCTTCCCCTGCATGATCGGGCGGCCGTGATCGCTGCAAGGAGCCGCTCTCCACCTCTGTGCATGTTCGACCACGAACAGATAGAGTTCAAAGAGACACCTCCGCCACCATTCTCCGACTCCCCCGTCTCCACGCTTACCCTTCAGTTCTCTCAGGACTTCATAGCAAAGCTCAAAGCGAAGGTGATAGACGGCGACCCGTCCAGACGGCGCAGCACCTTTGTCTGCCTCCTCACCCACCTATGGAAAAAGCTCACAGCGGTGCGTGGCCTGCACGAGGAGCAGCTTGCCATCGTCAAGATTGCCGTGAATGGGCGAGGAAGATTACGACCCCCTGTTCCAAATGAGTTCTTTGGCAACCTCGTGCTACATGCATTCCCCACGATGAAGGTGGGAGAGCTTATGAAACAGAGTTATACACAGGTCTCCGACGTGATCTACGATGCGGTGGTAAAAATCGACGACGTTTATTTCAAATCGTTCATCGAGCATGGCGAGGTGTTGAAAACAAGAGGAAGGGAGGACGCCGTGATCCATCCACCACAGGGGAGCGTGTATGCAAAAGTTACTAGCTGGCTGGGCTTCAACTTCCATGCAATAGACTTCGGAAGCGGACCTCCCTCGGCACAAGTGATTCCGCCATGCCTGGCCAGCAATGGTATGCTGTTAGTAGTACCCTCTTGTCGGAAGAAGGGGGACGTGGACGTGTTTCTAGGTTTGATGCCCCACCAAGTTGATCCGTTCAAGCAGTGTGTGCTCTCTATCGACGAGTAGTTTCGTTGCTAAATCTCTGCACAAGGAAGACTATGTTATGTAATAAGAAGCCATATACGCAGGAATGGCTAAGTTGATCCGCATGCTTGTATTGCTAAAATAATCACACCATTGCTAAATAACGAAGGAAATTGTTCTCCCAATCCATCTTCAATTTAAAAAGTCTTAGTATTGCATTTTTGTGTGCGTCTGTTAATACTAATTTTGAAGAGTAATTACATGAGGAACCCAATAATCAATTAGACCGTGCTTTCGAAACAAGGGAAAGATAAAACATCTAACATACAATAACAAGGATCACATAACTCACTCCAGTCCACTCAATGTATGCAATGACTGTGAGGATAAATCAGTCCAGTCCACTCAATGTGTGCAATGACTGTGAAGCTTAAATCAACCCGAACTCGATATCTATTATGCCAACTTATTCGGACGAGAAACTTGATCCAAATGGAAAGCGTGGAGGATATAAAATTTTTATTTTTTATACTTTTTTTGGTGGTACTAGAGTAGTGTGCCTATCACACAAAGGATCACGGTCCAAGTCCTCCCTATATTTTGATTGAACATGGATGATACTGGAGATACTTTATAAATTTTGGAGATACTTTATAAATTTTGTTTGTAAAAATTTATTTTATGTGTGTAAATAAAATTTGAAAATATTTTTGCAAATTATTTGAAAAATAATTGAGAAAATACTTTGAAAAATCTATATAAAATGTTCGGAAAATATTTGATAAATGATTTTCAAAGTATGTAAATGTTTATAAAAATGTTTGTCAAAATTATTTGCAAAAAGAAGTTTTCAAAATGTTTGCAAAATTATTCAAATGGCTTGGTAACCTTATGTAAATATTAGCTCAAATAAAATCCTTACAAAAGTTTATAAAAATGTATGTAAATCTTATAAATAATCACTAAATCTTAACCTACAAATTCCTTGTGTAAAATACATCATCACCATTGTAAATATAGCAACACTCCTATGTAAATAGTTGTTCATAGTTCTTTTACTGACCTTTATTCAAAAATTCATAAAAATTTGCAAAATCCAAAAACCAAAAATATTTGCAAAATCTTTTTGAAAATCTGCATAAAAATTTGCAAAACTTTTTCTAAAAAAATCTATTAAAAAATCAAATAGAAAATGATTTCACAAAAAATTCTCTTGCATTGTACATAGCATTTGCATTTTAAGGAATGATCAGAATCATTGAACAAGTCTAAATTAAAGTCTCAAGATTGGAGCTTAGTATAGACCATAATGCACTTAATTTCAGATGAATCTACTAAGGACTAGAATTAGGATACTTCAGGTCGCCTTCACTTAATTAGGTTCCATGAGACTGTGTTCATTAGTCGATTCATTGTGTCTAACTAGAACCCTTCATATCATCTATAAGACTCTTGAGACAATGATTTGACTATAGACCTTGCACTGAATACTTAGCTCAACTTAGATGGATTGTTGAAAGATCTTGGAGCCTAAGTTGGGATGATATTAGGTCGCTTAGTCAAGGGTGGCTCAGGAAGCATTCGTGGGGATTGCTGAATCGATAATCTAACCTACTTCTTCTGGTAACCATGATATCTAAAGACTAGAGACTGGATTGCGACAATCCTTCAGAAGAGGAATGGTCTGTGGGCGCAACTTTTTCCAAGACCCCAAAAATGGGTGGACCAAAAAGATGCTATATCCTCTGGAGCACAAGCAAGAATGCATAGCAATGCAAAGTCAAAGAAAAATTCAAAGAAGAAGCCTACACCGAAAATCCCACCAAAAATATGAGCTTCAGAAAAGCCTGCTTCTTTGTGAAGACTCGATTACACCGATCAGGCTTTACAAGGGAATGAAGATTACACCGGTCCATTCCCAATTCTTTTCCCATTCTTCTAGCTTCTTTCCTCACTCGATTGTAATGACCAGTGGTACCTGACCTTAGAAGAAAATATCTAGATCCACAAGGATGAGCTACCAGGAGAGCATACCCTTTTATAGTTCAGTGATGTGTCTGGGAAGAACTGAAAATTCACACACATGGATATATTATTTCAAAGTAGTAAGAGTATGTGACTGAGAGGATGGCTCTGACTTGACAAAGAATAGAACTGGATGATAGGATTATGAAACCTAAGGATTGTTACTTCACCTTTCCTGATTTTAGTGCGATTCTGAATAATCCAAAGGTCTTCTCTGAGCTCCAAACTTTGACTTTTATAAGACACATTTAAAAGTCGAAATCGTTCCAAGTTCTTTCTTTTTCTTTTCTTTATTTTCTTTTCTACACTTATAGGCATAAGTGTTTACTAGGGACTAGTAAAAACAAGTATAGGGTGGAGATGAATCTCCATTTCATCATCTTTATTTTTTACTTTAGCCTTTAAACCCTAGCTAAATACATGCATATAGCATTATTTTGCACAAAATAATCTTCATTATTTACGGTGTAAATATTACATAAAATATCCTATTTAAAGCCAAAATAAAGAATAAATAAAAGAAAAAGAAATGAAATACCATAAGTATTGAACAACCCTAAACCTCGAGACCTAGGCATCATGATGATTAGGTCGACAAGGAATAAAGTAGGGGGAGAAAAGGGCCAAAAATACAATATAACCCTAATTTTTAATTCCCCAATAAGTCCATTTTGAGATCTATTTATTTCTATATTATTCATACATCGAATCAATAAACTTTATATATGAAAGTTATAGATAACAATACATAGAAAAATACAAAATTTATTTCACATAAAATAATGCACAATGTACCCTAGACACTTAGAATAAAAAGCCAAAATCCAAACTTCACAAACATGTATCCTCTCCATACTGTACCAAAATTGAGCAAACTCACCTTTAATTGCATATGAAATTTATTTAGCTATTTATTGAAGGTAGTTTCATTCAATTTGGCGTTAAGATGTAAAAGTTAGGTTTTGGACTCCTATTGTATATTGTACGTGAAGAAAAATAATCATTTTATTTACTCCTTGTATTTTTCATATTTTCATATTTTTATAATTTTGTAAATATTATTTATAATATATCTACATAATTGGATTAAAGTAAAATCATTAAAAATGCAATAAATAAATTAGTGTAAAAAATATATAGATGAAATATACATACAAATATCTATATAATAAATACATATAGATATTTAAGTATATTATAACTTTAGAAAAATACAATGAAAATATATTTAAATGTATTTAAATAAGTTATAAATATATAAATTATATATGGGAAATAATAAAATATAGGATAGAAAATAAAATTAAAATATCTAATATATAGGTAAATATACATATATTTATACTTTTAAAAAGTAACATACAACAAATAACCTTGAAAAAAATAAAAATCAGATTAAAATAATAAGTAAAATAATTAATATTTTTCCATTTTTTTAACCAAAAATAAATAAATCACTTATTATATTATATTAATTTATTATTTAATTTATTTTTTATTTTGTCTTCTTGTGGGTGACGTGGCCCAACTAAGGCCCGTCGTCAGTTGACTTCAGTCAACTAACCCACCTGCAACCCTATGCTGTCAGACCACGTCAACCACCCACCTTCCTCGATTTTCCACTTTGATTCTTTCATTTTTTGCTTCGGTTCATTCTTGACTTTTAACTCGATCCCTGGTCTTTCACGCCGAATTTATTTCTCGATCTAAGGATCAACGCATCGAATGGTCTTCCCAAGTCAAGACCTCGCAGCATAAAAATAAGTCTCCGGCCTTTTGGCCTATAAATCCCTTGATTTCTTCATGCTCAGTTCCCTGGTGACAACAGGAAGTCGACCGTGTCGTCTGGAGTGAAAGAAGAGATGAGACACTGGTGATCTGAGTCGCGTCGACCTTCTGTGGTGGAGCTCCAACTGGATCCCTTCTCTGGTAAGTTAGAGCCCTAGTTTAACCCTCCTTTTTGTTCCTAGGACCTAGATTAATGTAGTTTCCCTTTTCTTTGCAATTAATTTTGCATTATTTTTTGTTAAATTCCTTAGCCGTAGTTCGCTAGAGCTGAGCTCCGACCACTATTCCCTCGTTCCTCAACAGTGCTCCGACCCACCTTCAACCTCCTCTTTGTTCCCCATCAATTATATTTCATCTCATGCATCTCTAACCCCCTCATTCCTGCTCAGATCAAGGTATCGGCTCTCCAGCTCTGTCACCTCACTGGAGAGATCCGCCTGACTCCACCTACGCCCATTTCCACCCTAATAGGACCCCAGAACCCCCTTTTTTGTTTTGTGCTTTTCCGTAGGTCCTGGAGGCCCAAAGACCTTGTACGGGTCAAATTTTGTCAAAGGGGAGGTTCTTGGAGCCCTATTCCTTCTCCGACCTCAGGAACTCTCCTGAGGCCTTCCTGTTCTTACCTGAGCCCATCAACAGACATGCAAGGCTTCCAAGAAGCTTTTGTACCTTGGAGGAGACCCTGAGACCGCAAGAGGGGGAATGTAGCACCGATTGAAGCTCGGACTCGGACGAGTTCGTCCCGTTCTTCCAGGGGGTTTCTCAACCGTCCGATAAAGGAGGAGCTCCAAACCTTCTAGCTACCTTCGAATCACACCATCTCTGACCGTTCAATCAACCGCTATGATCTAATCTCAGCCACCCACCTCCGAAGCATCATCCACTATTGAGCAGTCGCTACGTGTTTAAATGAAGAAGATCGGGTCGTCTGCCGACTCATATAGCGGGTAAATTTGCTACATAACCCCTCCCCCCAGTTTTTGTATTTTACTTTTAGTCCATAGAATATTTTATACAATTTAAAATTTTTTGGATATTTTACAAGTAGACCCTTGTACTCCTTTTATTTGCACTTAGGTCCCTTTCCACGTCATCTCATGTGCCCATACATGTTCGGTGGTGGGCTTTTTGTAGTTATCCCCTGTGATTTTAGGTTATTATTTAATCCATTACATATGTAATCTAGTTTAAAACTTTTTAGATATTTGCATGTATACACTGTCCCTTTTTGAAAATTACATTTATACCCATGCTAACATTGTATGATTTAAATATTCATGGGGAAAATGTGTGGAGGCCCTTGTAGTTATATTTTTGTTCTGGATTGCATTTATATTTAAATATATTTGTGTTTCAATCCCTTCCAGTCTTGAATTTTTATTTATTGTATTTCCTACATTAAAAAAACTATTTTTCATCTAAATTTTGCAGGAAATTTATTTTAAGTTCCTGATATTAATTAAAGTCACATATATATTTTTCACAAGGCTAATTAAAATATTTTCTTAACTTTAAAATTTAAAAACATTACATTTATTTCTTGTTTGCATTAAAAAATATATAATAATTAGAAAAATATTCTAAAAAAATTATGAATTATTTATTATTGTATTTGGAACCTACTAACTAAAAATCACTAAAAATATAAAAGAAAAATAAAAAATGCAAACCCTCTTTAACCCTAATTTTTTTAAAATCATTAAAAAGTCCACAAATTACTTTTTTATATTTTTTCTTTTATTTATATCATATACAATATATTAAATTTAGTTTTGGAAATTTTTAAGCTATTCGGTTGTATTTAATTTCCAAAACGATCTAGCTATACATTATTGATCATTGTTTTCGTATTTTTATTCAATTAAAAAAATAGCAAAAATTAAGATAATCAAAAAATATATTAAAATATAAAAAAGATAAAAAGAGTTTATTTTATGCATTTAAGAATTTATAGCTATAGTTATATATATATATATACGGGCCTATATTATGTATTTATATTTATATTTACTTATATTATTGTTATTATTATTAAATTATTAAAAATATAAAAATTATTTTTAATACCCTTAAAAAAGGACTGTACTTAGGGTATTTTATTTATTTTTTATATTATATATATTTACATCCTATCTATCTATTATAATATCCATATTATCTATATACGTTATATATATCTCTATATTCCATTAATTAAAAAGAAAATTAGAAAAATTATAAAACATAAAAATTATATAAATTAGAATTTCAAAAAATTACATAATAAAATCCCAGTAAAAATCAAAAATCGATATAAAAACATAAAAACAATTATTGTCTTTTTACCAATTTTTGTGCTCTATTCCCCTTGCTCCCTGTGTTAAACCTCTATATACTTTACATATACACATTATTTGTAGAGTTATAATAAATTTTAACTCCACATTATTATTCTTGTATTGCTTGATCTATATTGTGGATTAATTGCTATTGGATTTGCCTTTCATGAGTCGTCGCCACAACAATAGTATTCTCGCCTTGTGAGGATGCATTAGACCCTTGCCAGAAGTGCGTCAACAGTCCCTCGCCACGTTAACTCATGTGCCTGTGCGCGTGAGGTAATGAGCTTTTAGTAGGGACCCCCTCAAGGGTGTTGGTTATTGTTTGGTCTATAAAATTTGTATAACAGTTCAAAACTTTTCGGATAAATTACATGTATGTCCTTGATAGTTTTAGAAATTACACTTATACCTCTACTAGAGTTTGATGAATCTCATATTCATCATGCTAAAATTTGCTTATTAAAACCCTAGCTTAACCATTCCAATAAAAATCATCTTTAATTCTTTATTTTTATCCTGTATTATATTGTGTATAATTTACCCTTAATTAATTGTATTTAATTTCTCTTATTTTTCTTGTATTTATTTTATCATCAAAAATCACTAAAAATTAGGTAGATAAATTGTCCTTAATTCACTAACCTTTAAAAAAAGACAAAAAAAAAATACAAAAACAAATCAAAGATAAAAATCAGTGTTTTATCCCCCTTAAAAATACCCCCCAAAACACTTTTTGTACAAATGACCTCTTTTGATTTTTTCTCCAACATGAAACTTGTAGATCTCGTCGAGACGAGCAACTTTCATGTTTTGACTTTTCCCTAATTTTGCCTTTAACTATTTCTTTTGTATTTATCTTTGTATTTATTCTCTGGATTTTTCTGATTGGGCCACGTGGCGCCCTCTGGGCTGCCCACGTGGCATGCGCCTCTTCGACACCCGACGCCCATCTGGGCCGTTGGATCCACTCGCCCTGCCTCCATCTCAGCCCTCCATCACCATCCACTCCTCCAGATCAAATCTCAACCGCTACCCAGCACCGCATCTATAGCCGCCGGATCGATCTCCTATCCTACGCCTATCTTCGCGCCACATCACCCATTCGCATCAGCCTTCCGATCGCCTTATCATCTAACGCCCCTCCACCTGCCACGCCACATCTGCACCTTCCACCGTTAGATTTTCCCCATCTTCCAATCGCAGCCACTCCTTCGCGCCTTAACACCAGCCGACCGATCAGATCTCATGATATGATCCCCTCCCTTTGCCCGCGCTTCCATCCTAGCCGTCGGATCACTAGATCCTACGGTTGGGAGGTCGTCTTCCTCCTTCGTAACCCCCTCCCCCCAGCCGTTTCATCTCGCAGCCACTCCACCGCCTTCCATTTGTAGCCATCTCCTCCGCTCACCTCTCCCTCTCATAACGTCGCCACCACGTAGCCAGATCTCCCACCATCCTCGCGCGACCTTCATGTCCTCCCTCCATTACTCCACTGCCATTAAAACACCACCTCAAAACGCCTCGCCATCCCATAACCTCCGTCCACCCCCTCCTATAAATCCCCTTCCTCCGCCACCGTCTATTCCCATCCACCATTTTTGGGGCTTTGGCCCAGCCTCTGGCTCTCCGGTGACAGCGGAGGAGTCCTTGCAAGGAGGCGACGACGGCCGAAGCCCCGGTGTGATCCGTGGCCTCCGACCACGTTGCGGCTGCCGTTGCGCGCCGCCGAGCACCTCACACAGGCTGAGCAAGTCGTGCGACGACCGGAGCGCCTCCAAGGCGCTCAGCCCAAGCCTAAAGTCCACCGGATTCCCCTCTCCGATGAGGTTCTTCCTCCCTTGCTTTTTCTTTGAATTTCTCCTAATTTATTCACCTTTTACACCGCACTCCACCCTTACTTGACCACCTCACGACCTCCGCCCGACCACCGGCATCTTCACCGACCTCCCTCCTCTTCTTCAGGACCTCCCCTTCTACGACTCCCTTCTTCTCCACTTTTCACCGGAGACAAAGACCATGTCCTCCACCTCCAGTCACCCCACGACCTCCACTCACCTTCCACTCCACTCTCATTCACGCACGAGCACGCTTCGGCTATTCCTAACATCTGCAGGTGCTCAAGACGTCAATGACCGGAGTTAGCACTTGCACTCCGATCTTCTCCTCCGCCACCGGTGGAACGCCATCGATCTGTCAATCCATTCACTGTTGGAGCACCGCCGCGTCACCAGCTTCTTCGCGAGAGTCCAGGCTTTCTTCTCCGACCATCAGAAGGCCTCGCGAGGCATGGCGGAGCTCCATCGGGTACACCAGAGCCCTGCCTCCTCCGGTGGCTCGCGGCGGAGATGACGCTACAGATGCCGTCCGATCTTCCGGATCGGGTGGCTAGGATGATGCCACGTGGTGCACGAGCCTCCTCTCCAGACCTTTAGGCTCGGATCCCACCGACCCTCGACCCGAGCCTCCTGACGTTGCCACATGGCCCGAGCTAGAGGCTACCTCCTGAGCCTAGGCGTCTCACGTGCGGCGCATGTGAGGTCCTGAGAAATTTGCACGATGGACCTCGGACTTTCAGCTATTTACAACTTGGTCCCCAGGCACGTGCCTCACGTGCGTGCTTGGGTATTTTACAGGGAGGCCCTCCAACTTTCAAGAAATTGCAGAAAGGTCCCCGTGCATTGGAAAATTTATATCAGGGCCAGGCAGATTTCTATATTTACATTTAGGTCCCTCCAGGGACCTAAATGTAATATTTATCATTTATTTTTCTTGCATTTTAATTACAATTATGCCCCTGCATTGTTTTCTTCATAACGTGAGCATCGTAGGTACAAATTGCATGATTTTAGTGTCGTTTTGATCCTTGTTTTGTCCTCTACATCATAGAATGTTTAATTTTCTCATCTGCCACTGTTTTAAATGAAGTGAATTTTGGTGATAGATGTTGACCTTGCTCCCATGTCCTTGCTATGATTTGATTGCTGTTTTTAATATTGTGATTAAAATGACACCGATTTTTCATTCTATTCTGTTGCTCATAATTTTTAGAGTATATTTGTAATCTTTAGTCTGTTTATAAATTCTCTTGCATTATTTTCATGCATCCTCTTATAATTGCATAAAACCCAACTAAAAATTGCATGCATCTTAGTATTGCATTTTAAATTGCATAGTTCATCATGTGGACCTGACATTGAGAATAATTCACACTTGTGCTTCCTGAATCAAAATTCGATAAATAAATTAAGTAGCTGTGTCCTTGCTTTCTACCTTGGTAGACTTGCCAATTATAAATACTCCACAGCATTCAAACGACTGTGGTTTTTACTGGACCGAATTTGCCTCCTATACTACGATAATTATTCATTCTTAAAGAGGCAAATTCGACATTCATCAAATGGCGCCGTTGCCGGGGACACGACTTAACTTAATTATTGAATTTTGATTTTTCTTTGTTGAAAAATTTCAAGATTTTTTGGTCCTCATTTCATGCATCATTTTTTATTGCATAATATCTGCTGATTTAATTTCTATGTGAGTTCTAACTTTTCTCTTTTGTGGCAGGGCCCATGATCATCGAGGACGCTTGATCTTCATGGAGGTGTAAAGTCGGGAGCTTCCGCTGATGAGGCCGCAAAAGAATTTGTGAAGAAATTCTAGGATTTTTTTTCAGTCAGCCTGCATTTGCATCCTGTAAAAAAAATGATGTGTTGCATTTGCGTATTTATTTTAACAGTCCTCATTTGAGGGCTTGCATGTTGTAAAAAAAGGAAAAAAAAGAGGTAGATCACTTAATGATCTACCCCCCCCCCCACACTTGCACATACACACTCACCTCACCCCCATCTCCCTTCCCTCTATAATTTTCACATTCTCTCGCTTTCTCTCTGTATATTGAACGAACCCCCCCCCCCTCACCCTTGTATCATAGTACAAACACCCCCCCTCAGACCTTACTTAGGCTATTTATAGCCTAAGTATAGGGGGGACCTGCCTGCTCATCCCTCCCTCGTACAGTCTTCTTGTACTTAAGTCAATTTTGACCTGAGTATAGGGGGTTTCCCCTCCTCAGTTCCTCTATATCACCCTATATTTGATCGAGCCTTGGCTTCATGGCACTTGTGCTATGAGGGCATAACAAAATTTAAGTATAGGGGGGTATACCGTATATTACTGTATATTTACTTTAGCCTTAGCTCGTGTTTTTGAAACTTTTTAAATTTTATCTAGGTGGTAAACCTATGAACTGAGTTTTGTAAAAACCTTGTAAAAAATGTTTATTGAGGGATTAATTTTCTATAAATACTTCTTTAAAAAAATTAAAAATCCTTCTTGGAAGTAGACTCTAACTACAAGGCTTAGTAGACACTTCCAGTGAGGGAACTTCGGTCTCCCTTAGTAGAGTGGGTGGTTTAAATGACACCGCATATGGCTCCGTCCTTAAGGATCACGGGTCCGTTTATCGGCCCGTACATACACCCATACTGGCTGAGAGTGGATACTCTTATTCATTAGTGCATGGGCCAATCATTGTCTCTCCAAAGAATTAAAAAAATTGAAAATTAAAATCCATAAAAATATGCAAAAGTCAAAAATCACACAAAAACCACTAACCAAGGAGTTGGTGTATTCCTGACACATTCACACTCACTCAAGACTTGAGGATTTTGAGGACATTGGATTTCTGAGATCTTGAGAGTCTGAGTTAACATGCCTTAGTCATTAGGATTTTAAGCTTAATTATCCACACTCCCCTAGTTTGAAAGATTTGAGCGCTATATTGCACTCTTCATCTCTACCTTCAAGAAAAATATGATCAGCACCATCACTTCCACAACTGCATGATTGATGAGATGAGTTGAGATATCACTTGAGGAACTAGGACCAGAGATTTGAGTTTAGATCCGATCTAATGATATTCGAAGATGGGATAAAGTTAATGAAGGCTTCAGAAAACCTGAGTGTCAGCAAAACCCTAGCCAGTATGTGAATAAGATTCATATGCTATCTCTTTGATATTTACATATGTGCTAGGGTGTGATGAAACTTAATGGAAATTGTTGATCAGTGTGCGCCAACTTTTGGTAAAAGCAGTGGAGATAACCAAACAAAAGAAAAGAATTGTCAAAGAAAAAGCTCTAAATACCGAAGTCAAATTATAAATGAGCTTCCACCAATGGCGAGCGCTCCCAAACATTTTTCAAAGTGTCCACTTGGACCAAGCACTAATTAGGACCAAGGAGTCGGGCTGACACCACAAAAAGGGGCTCTGCATCGTAAGCGATACAAGTCTGGATGTCGAAGGTATCTTAGATACTCAGAAAAGACACACCCCGGTATATTCCCAGAAAAACAAGTGCAGACGACTCCAACTCTCTTGACGGACACATTGATCAACAGTATAAAAAAATTACATGTGTTGAGTAAATGTGAGGGAGAGAAAAATAGACACAATCCCATATCCTCCATCATCTGGCCGTCCATCTACACTTTCAAGTCTGAAAAACTAATGAGATGGTTGACTGAAGCAAGAATAGACTTATTCCCTAGTATTGAGGATGAGATCTAGAGGAGAGTCTCTGGGACTGGAACTTTGAGTGATGCCTCGACTCGACATTCATGAAATGCAGTACACTTAAGTTCATATCCTTATATTATATGTACAAAAAGAGAGTCTGATAATTAGAGAAGTTGGATTCCTGCTGAGTAAGGCTTGGATAAACCCAGAATTTTAGGATCTCTTAAATTAAGGGTCTTCGAAAGATTGAGACTTGAAATCCTCACTTGCACTGTCAGGAATTAATCCGACTCCTTCATTCTATAGATGCTCGAGGACGAGCATGGTTTAAGTATAGGGGTATGATGAATCTCGTATTCATCATGCTAAAATTCGCTTATTAAAACCCTAGCTTAACCATTCCAATAAAAATCATCTTTAATTCTTTATTTTTATCCTGTATTATATTGTTTATAATATACCCTTAATTAATTGTATTTAATTTATCTTATTTTTCTTGTATTTATTTTATAATCAAAAATCCCTAAAAATTAGGTAGATAAATTATCCTTAATTCGTTGACCTTTAAAAAAAGACTAAAAAATACAAAAATAAATCAAAGATAAAAATCAGTGTTTTTATCCCCCTTAAAAATACCTCAAAAATACTTTTTATACAAATGACCTCTTTTGGCTTTTTTCTCCAACATGAAAGTTGTAGATCTCATCGAGATGAGCAACTTTCATGTTTTAACTTTTTCCTAATTTTGCCCCTAACTATTACTTTTGTATTTATCTTTGTATTTATTCTCTGGATTTTTTTTATTGGGCCACGTGGCACCTCTGGGGCGCCCACGTGGCATGCGCCTCCTCTCGACACCCGGTGCCCATCTGGGCCGTTGGATCCACTCGCCCCCACCTCCATCTCATCCCTCCATCACCATCCACTTTTCAGCTATCAGATCTGTCTCCAGATCAAATCTCAACCGCTACCCATCACCGTATCTATAGCCGTTGGATCGATCTCCTATCCTACGCCTATCTTAGCGCCACGTTGCCCATTCGCATCAGCCGTCCGATCGCCTTATCATCTAACGCCCCTCCAACTGCCACGTCACCTCTTCAACTTCCACCGTTAGATTTCCCCATCTTCCAATCGCAGCCACTCCTTCGCGCCTTAAATGTCGCAACCCCGTTTCCCGGGCCGTTGGATCCTCCCATATCCGGATCTGGTTACTCAGCAATAATTTATTCAGGAATCACAACTAACATTCAGAAATAGACTGCAGATAAAAATACTCAGAAGAAAGTATTCAACACTTTTCCATTCACAAAATAAAGTTCATATGATACACTGTCCCACTATAACCATTTACATGTACATCAGCTTGAAAGGAAAATATATAAAAGATTACTAACTACCTTAAAGAGTAAAGCTACTGTGGCTGGCTGGATGTCTAGTATGTAAGCTGGATGAGTTTTTAAAGTCCTTGCGATGGCTCACCGATACCTGTTGGGTTTTCCATAAATCATAGGATAAAAATTAGCGAATGCTAACTAACGAAGAAGAGAAAAGCAAACAAATTGTGTAATTTTTCAAAACTTGATATCATAAAAGTTTCATTCCTTCTCATTAATTTAAGTCCTATTCCTTTCTATTCCACATCAGGGATTAGTCCAGGGGAACCCCACCATTCTTGGACTCCGAAGCTGTGGACGCTTCGGGATTGGAGATTGTGTTGATCTTGGTAAGCTTATGCTGCCGCACGTCACCTCAACCAATCCTCCAATACTACCCTAACAATTTCCTTTTCTTTTATTAAACAGGGTCTCAAACCTTAGCCTGGAAAAATAAATGAGCGCACCGTCCTCGAGGACTCGGTTGCTTAAAACCTCATGCTAACATTTAATCATATAACCTAGCGACTTTAATCACATGTTATCGTGACCCAGCCGCTATTGAACCACCCGTGCCTCCACATGGCACAACCACATCTTCCGTCGTTCAGTCCGACGATATTGGCTCCCGGTACCACGCGTTGCAAAACATTTCATTTCGTGCGCACTTATCATAACAGGGCAACCGTGTACCACCTAGGTAGGGAAACGCCAATACGGGTTCCTTCCGACAAACCTACAGGTTGCATGCCCGACCTGTAGTTCTACTCCCAGTCATCCTTAACGTGACACACGATCCTTTTCAGGATCTAACTCAAAACACATCAATTCCATGATGTAATTCTTTCATTAAGTCTTTGATTTGGTACTCATATATATATATATATTTCATAACTATATATATACTCGTATTTATGCCTATTTTAACTCCCAAACCCTAACTATCAGAGCCAACGCATCAGTTTGATGCGTAAACGTTATTTTAGTGGGAATCACAAAGCAATTCTTCAGACTTTTTCAAAAATAACTAAAATTAAGGTTCTTCATAGCAAAGAACACAATATCAAGAATTTCAATAATTTTGTGTGAAAACCCAACAGCAAAAGGAAGGATTTCGTTACCTAATCGAGCTCTCTTTCGTATATGCAAGGCTTTATCATGTTTCGTTTTTAGAAAGTCTATTTTAAGGCTCCTGAAAAGATTGAATTTCATTTTCGTATCAAAACGCTAAGAACATGTCAAGAACGCGAAGAACGAACGAAGAACGCGAAGAACACAAAGAACGTCAAGAATATATTTTCTCTTAAAATTTCGGCAGAGTTTCCCCTTATATCAGGACATATTTCTCGGAAAATTTCGGCAGAGTTTCCTCTTATATCGGGACATATTTCTCGGAAAAATTTCGGCAGAGTTTCCCCTTATATCGGGACATATTTTAAAATAAAAATGAAAAGAGTTTCCTCTATAAAATCAATCGAGAGGAAAATAACAACGAAACTGAAAGAATATACTCAACAACAAGAGATGAAGAACCGGTAGACACCACACATCTTAGGTGAGTGAACGCGTGACGAATCACAGGGTCACTGACGTGCATAGCCGCCCGCACCCAAGTAGGGTATTACACAGATTTCTCCATCAAAATAACTATAAAAGCATAATATGAAGAATAGAAACATAAATGATGGAGATCCGATAGACACCACGCGTCTTAGATGAGTGAACATGTGACGAATCACAAGGTCACTAACGTGCATAGTCGCCCGCACTTAAGTAGGGTGTTACATAGATTTCTCCTCGAACCACAACAGGAAAACAAATCGGAAAGAAAGATGAATCAAGAACAAAACTTGGAAGAACAAGAGTATGAATTGAAAGCCTAGCTTACGAAGCAAACTTAAGAGAGGACCATACATTTCTCCTCCTCGTTCTCCCGGTAGCGCTTCGCTAGCGCTCCTCCCTCGCCTCCCACTCCTCCTCCCGACCTCTCGACCCTAGCCCTTGGGGTGATGGTGGTAGTGGAAGTCGTAGAGAATGAACGGGTAGGGGGGTCTATTTATAGGCCCCAGAAAACCACTAACCATGGTTAGAAAACCATGGTTTAGACCTTAACCATGGTTTAGTGGCTCATGGTTTTGGCCCATGGTTTTAGCCAAAACTTATCCCAAACTTGGGGATTAAGTTAGAATCTTCTAAAGGATTTTAGATTCGCTAATGACGCTTAATTAACACTAATCGTGATTAACTTTCACTAATCGTGATTTAACTTTCGCAGCTTACGCTTATCTTTTGCTAACTATTGATTAGTGTTTACTAATGATCATTAGCGGTTTTCAATCCATCATTAGTTTCTTTAATCATGTTTAATTAGTCTTAATGACAGTCATTATGGGTTAATGACATCTTAGCCTTCCTTACTTCTCTTTCTTCCGAAAATCATAACAATTCGAAACGAAGTTCGATTCACACGAAACAAATTTCCTTGGTTTTCTCTTGACGAGCTGGATCTTATTTTATAGGATCCAAGATATGCCAAGTTCAAGGCTTTACAATTATAACAACTTTAAAGAAAGTCTCGTCCTCGAGACTAGAAATGCAGGCATAACAACCTTAAAGAGGATTGAAACCATAACAACCTTAAAGAGAATGAACGTCCTTTCATTTATAATGAACATATGCATAGTGTTATTACTCAAATAAGTAGGGGTATTTCTCTCTCATTTCTGCCTCAGGTTCCCATGTGGCTTCTTCAAACTCTTGGTTCTGCCATAATATTTTAACTAGAGGCACCTCTTTGTTTCTCAACTTCTTGATATCCCTTTTAAGTATTTGCACATGTATCTCTTGGTATGTCAAGTCTGGATCAATATGTAATTCATCATAACTTATCTTATGCTATGGATCCCTAATGTACTTTCTCAGATTTGATACATGAAACACATCATGTATTACCGAAAGATGTGGAGGAAGCGCAAGTCTATAGGCAACTTTTCCAATCCGTTGAATAATTTCAAAGAGACCCACGAACCTGGATGCTAACTTCCCACGCAAGCCAAACCTCTGGACACCCTTCATAGGTGATACTTTGAGAAATACAAAGTCACCTACCTCAAATTCAAGGTCTCTTTGCCCGGTATCACTATAACTTTTCTGGCGACTCTGGGCAGTTAATAGTCTTTTTCTAGCAAGTTCTACATCTTCCCGTGTCTCTTGAAGTCTATCTGAATGATAAAAGTTCTTTATTCCGACCTCTTCCCAACACAAAGGAGTAGTACACCTTCGTCCATATAGTACTTCAAATGGTGCCATGCCAATACTTGTATGGTAACTATTATTGTAGGTGAATTCTGCAAGAGGAAAATATTTAATCCATGATCCCTTCCATTCTAAGGTACATGCTCGTAGCATATCCTCTAGTGTCTGAATCGTACGTTCTGATTGACCATCTGTTTGTGGATGATATGCTGTACTCAAGCATAGTTGTGTACCTAAGGCTTTCATGAAGTTCTCCCAATAGTGTGAGGTGAATCGTGAATCTCGATCATAAAGTACTTCCTTCGGGATACCATAGAGGCAAATCGCATGTGTAATATATAACTCAGCAAGCTGGTCTGGAGTGAAAGATAAGCTTATCGGAATGAAGTGAGCTGCCTTTGTTAGACGATCTATTATAACCCAGATACTATCTTTACTACCAGTTGTCTGAGGTAAGCCAGTAATGAAATCCATGGAAATGCTTTCCCATTTCCATTCAGGTATAGGGAGGGGTTGCAATAATCCTGGTGGCTTTTGGTGTGAAGCCTTTACCTGCTGGCAAGTGAAACATGAATTCACAAACTCATCAACATCTTTCTTCATTCCTGGCCACCAAAAGTATGAATGAAGATCCTTATACATCTTTGTAATTCCTGGATGAATAGATAATCTTGAGCAGTGCGCTTCTCGTAAGATGTCTTTCCTTAGTTCAGGTGTGTTTGGTACACAAACTCTGTGATGATTATACAGTAACCCATCTTGTATCTGGAATCCCTCTATCTCATTCTTCTCAAGTTGTTGTTTCAAGTCTTTAAGGACTGGATCATCCTCCTGTCCTTTCTTTATTTTATCCCAGGTCTCTGGTTTGTATCGATGAGGAATAGTTATAGTATCAACACTACTATCAAATGGTTTCCATTCACTCAGCGTTGATAGTAAACCCCAGAAGTGGATAGCACTCACTAACCCAGGTGAATAAGTTCTTTTGCTAAGTGCATCTGCTACGACATTCCCCTTACCTGGGTGGTACGAGATAGTGCAATCATAATATTTCAATAACGCTAGCCACCGTCTCTATCTCATATTGAGCTCCTTTTGATCAAACAGATATTTCAAGCTTTTATGATCGGTGAATATTTCAAAAGTAATACCATACAGGTAGTGTCTCCATATCTTTAAAGCGAAAACTATGGCATCTAATTCAAGGTCATGTGTTGGGTAGTTCTTCTCATGTGTCCTGAGCTGTCGTGATGCATACGCAACTATCTTACCATGTTGCATAAGAACTGCCCCAAGTCCTTCTTTAGACGTATATGTGTACACTGTGAACCCTTCACTCCCAGAGGGTAGAGTAAGGATTGGTGCAGATGTTAGGCATTTTTTCAGTGTCTGAAAACTAGCTTCACATGTATCAGACCATAAGAATGGGACCTCCTTCTGAGTTAGTCTAGTCATTGGCAATGCTATTCGTGAAAAGTCCTTCACAGATCTCCTATAATATCCAGCTAAATCCAGAAAAGATCGTATTTATGTGGCAGTCTTCGGGCGTTCCCAACTCAACACCACACTAACCTTTGTAGGATCAACTGATATACCTTCCTCAGAAATAACATGGCCTAAGAAAGATACTTCAGATAGACAGAAGTCGCATTTGCTATATTTGGCATACAGTTTGTTCTTCCTTAGAGTTTTAAGTGCCTGCTTGAGATGATGTTCATGCAGATACTTATCCTTGGAGTAAATAAGCACATCATCAATAAAGACTACTACAAAGTGATCTAAGAACTCCTTTAATACTCTATTCATGAGATCCATGAAGGTTGCTGGGGCATTTGTTAGTCCAAAAGGCATAACTAAGAATTCAAAATGCCCGTATCTAGTTCGAAAGCTGTCTTGGGAATATCTGTATCTTTAATTTTCAACTGATGGTATCCAGATCTTAAATAAATCTTAGAATACACAGTTGAACCCTGTAACTGATCAAAGAGATCATTTATTCTTGGTAGAAGATACTTCTTCTTTATTGTCCACTTGTTTAGTTGTCTATAGTCAATGCACAACCGCATCGACCCATCTTTTTTCCTGACAAATAAGACAGGTGCACCCATGGTGAAGTACTAGGACGAATGAATCCTTTATCTAACAGTTCTTGCAATTGTACATTTAACTCTCGTAACTCAGCCGGTGCCATCCTATACGGAGGGATAGAGTTCGGCTGAGTACCAGGTATGAGAGAGATTTCAAATTCAATCTCTCGCTCAGATGGTAATCCAGGTAGTTCCTCTGGGAATACATCAGGAAACTCGCATACTATAGGCACATCTTCTATCATTCTTTTTGACCCTGATGTAGTGGATACATAAGCTAAATAACCTTGGCACCCTTGCTCTAACAACTGTTGTGCCTTCAATGTAGAGATATATTTGATATTATTATTGGATGTCTTTCCAATGAACTGGAACTCTATCGAGTTAGGAAGGTGAAACGTTATTGTCTTCTGGAAACAGTCAAGACATGCATGATGCCTTTCTAACCAATCCATTCCTAGTATAAGATCAAAGTCCTCCATTTCGATTAGTAGTAGTGAAACAGGTAACTGATGTCCCACTATCAGTATTATACAATTATCCAGGATTTCTCGGATTATAAATACTTGTCCTCCTGGTCCCTTGATCAGGTAGGACTGTTGTGCTTCTACTGGTATCTTACCCAAAGTGGGTACTAACCATCGAGCAATAAATGAATGTGAAGCACCAGAATCAAATAAGGCATGTACTGAAAAGCCATGAATAGTAACGGTACCTCGTACGACTGTGCCTGAATTGTAGGCTTGTTCTTCAGTAATTGCATTGAGCTGGCCATTAGGAATAGGCAAGCTAGAACCCGCAACACTTTGTGGTGGTTGTTGTGTAGGAGATGCTCCATGCGAGCCACGAACTCTACCATGTCTTCCTCTGCGTGTTGCTCCATTGCTTGGGGTGGATGTTATACTGTTAATTGGGGTTGATTTAAACCCTGAACCTCTCAACTTCGGACAATCTTTCTTGATGTGGCCTTCTTGATGACAGTAAAAACACACATGTGCTCCTGTTTGAGCTAAAGATCCAGCCACAGAGGTGCTAGCTCCTGCTGCTGAGTCGCGAGGATATAGTGGAGGTCTAGAGAAACCCCTTCTTCCTGATAATTCCTGACCCAAGGTCTGTGGTGAGCTTATATTGGAACCGGTTGGATGATAGCGACGATCTCTACGATTATAATGTGCTTTGCTTTTGGATGGTCCACCATTAAAGTGGAAACTTCTTATTTGGTGGTTTTCATCCCTATCCATCTCAATACGAGAGGCGATGTCCATTGCTTCATCTACGATTGTGGCTCTAAAACCAGCAAGCTTTTCTCGTAGATCTCCCTGAAGACCGCTAACAAATTTGGTAAGACACTCTTGTGGTGAAGCTTCTAGAGTTGGTGAGTACCGTAGTAGCTCAGTAAAGTGGGTATGATAATCTCGTACGGTTTTAGAACCCTAATTCAGAGAAGCCAACTCTCTCCTCTTTAATTCTTCCCAATGAGAGGGACATAAGTGAGCTCGAAACCTCTCTTCAAAGATATCCCATGGAACATGATCTGCTAACTTCTTGGAAATTGCTCTCCACCATTGTCGTGCATAATCTGCTAGGGAGTAATCAGCAAAGTGCACCCAGGTGTCAACTGGTGCATGGATTATCCTCAACATCCTAGTAACATCATCGAGCCATAACTCAGCCTCGGCAGGTGTCTCTACACCTTTGAATCGAGGAATTTTTCCCTTTCGGTAGTTATCTAGTAATGTTTGGTGTCTAAGAAGGGCCTTCTCCATTGCTCCTTCAACCGGGGTAGGAGCAGACTCAGTTGAAGGATGGTAACTAGATTCTTCCTCAGAAAGATGGACAGAACCTTCAATCATGGCATCCGCAGGCTTAGATGCCTCGGGTCTCTCAGTCTGTGCATTGAGCCTCTCCTCCAATGCTTGTTGCCTTTGCCCCATGTCTTGGAGCATTGCCATCATAGCCGCTAATTGTCTAGACATGTCTTGGTCTACCATGATCCTGGGATGAGTCAAGGTCAAAGGTCATATCCTATATGTCTTAGCATGATGTACATAAGGGACAATGACTTGTGAATGGTACTGCAGTCATTTATTAAGATTAAAGGATCTTAATACAACCTTAGTTTCTGAATACCGCTCATAGTTATTAATTACTACATAAATTAATGGAATAACCTGGCTCTGATACCAATCTGTCGCGACCCCGTTTCCCGGGCCGTCGGATCCTCCCATATCCGGATCTGGTTACTCAACAATAATTTATTCAGCAATCACAACTAACATTCAGAAATAGACTGCAAATAAAAATACTCAGAAGAAAGTATTCAACACTTTTCCATTCACAAAATAAAGTTCATATGATACATTGTCCAACTATAACTATTTACATGTACATCAACTTGAAAGGAAAATATACAAAAGATTACTAACTACCTTAAAGATTAAAGCTATTGTGACTGGCTGGATGTCTAGTATGTAAGCTGGATGAATTTTTAAAGTCCTTACGATGGCTCACCGATACCTGTTGGGTTTTCCATAAATCATAGGATAAAAATCAACGAATGCTAAGTAACGAAGAAGAGAAAAGCAAACAAGAGGACTCGGTGCGCTTATTTGTTTTTCCGGGCTGAGGGTTGAGACCCTGTTTAATAAAAGAAAAGGAAATTGTCAGGGTAGTATTGGAGGATTGGTTGAGGCGACGTGCGGCGGCATAAGCTTACCAAGATCAACACAATCTCAAATCCTGAAGCATCCACAGCTTTGGAGTCCAAGAATGGTAGGGTTCCCCTGGACTAATCCCTGATGTGGAATAGAAAGGAATATGACTTAAATTAATGAAAAGAATTGAAATTTTTGTGATAACAAGTTTTGAAAAATTACACAATTTGTTTGCTTTTCTCTTCTTCGTTACTTAGCATTCGCTAATTTTTATCCTATGATTTATGGAAAACCCAACAGTTATCGGCGAGCCATCGCAAGGACTTTAAAATTTCATCCAGCTTACATGCTAGACATCCAGCCAGCCACAGTAGCTTTACTCTTCAAGGTAGTTAGTAATCTTTTGTATATTTTTCCTTTCAAGATGATGTACATGTAAATGGTTATAGTGGGATAGTGTATCATCTGAGCTTTATTTTGTGAATGGAAAAGTGTTGAAATACTTTCTTCTGAGTATTTTTATTTGCAGTCTATTTCTGAATGTTAGTTGTGATTGCTGAATAAATTATTGTTGAGTAACCAGATCCGGATATGGGAGTATCCAACGGCCCGGGAAATGGGGTCTCGACATTAACACCAGCTGACCGATCAGATCTCATGATCTGATCCCCTCCCTTCGCCCGTGCTTCCATCCTAGCCGTCGGTTCACTAGATCCAACGGCTGGGAGGTCGTCTTCCTCCTTCGTAACCCCCTCCCCCAGTCGTTTCATCTCGCAGCCACTCCGCCCCCTTCCATTTTTTGCCATCTCCTCCACTCACCTCTCCCTCTCATAACGTTGCCACCACGTAGCCAGATCTCCCACCATCCTCGCGCGACCTTCATGTCCTCCCTCCATTACTCCACCGCCATTAAAACACCACCTCAAAACGCCTAACCATCCCGTAACCTCCGTCCACCCCCTCCTATAAATCCCCTTCCTCCACCACCGTCTGTCCCCATCCACCATTTTTGGGGCTTCGGCCCAGCCTCTAGCACTCCGATGACAGCGGTGGAGTCCTTGCAACGAGGTGACGACGGTCGAAGCCCCGGTGTGATCCGTGGCCTCCGTACACGTCGCGGCTGCTGTTGCACGCCGCCGAGCACCTCGCACAGGCTGAGCAAGTCGTGCGACGACCGGAGCGCCTCCAAGGCGCTCAGCCCAAGCCCATCGTCCACCGGGTTACCCTCTCCGATGAGGTTCTTCCTCCCTTGCTTTTTCTTTGAATTTCTCCAAATTTATTCACCTTTTACATCGCACTCCACCCTTACCTGACCACCTCACGACCTCCGCCTGACCACTAGCATCTTCGCTGACCACCCTCCTCTTCTTCAGGACCTCCCCCGCTACGACTCCCTTCTTCTCCACTTTTCGCCGGAGACGAAGACCATGTCCTCCACCTCCAGTCACCCCACGGCCTCCACTCACCTTCCACTCCACTCTCATTCACGTACGAGTACGATTTGACTATTCCTGACATCTGCAGGTGCTCAAGACGTCAATGACCGGAGTTTGCACATACGCTCCGATCTTCTCCTCCGCCACCGGTTGCACGCCATCGATCTACCAATCCATTCGCTGCCGGAGCACCGCCGCGTCTCCAGCTGCTTCGCAAGAGTCTGGGCTTTCTTCGCCGACCATCAGAAGGCCACGCGGGGCATGGAAGAGCTCCATCGGGTACACCAGAGCCCCGCATCCTCAGGTGGCTCGCGGCGGAGATGACGCTACTGATGTCGTCCGATCTTCGGGATCGGGTCGCTAGGATGATGCCACGTGGTGCTCGAGCCTCCTCTCCAGACCTTTAGGCTCGGATCCCATCGACCCTCGACCCGAGCCTCCTGTCGTTGCCATGTGACACGAGCTAGAGGCCACCTCCCGAGCCTAGGCGCCTCACGTGCGGCGCACGTGAGGTCCTGGGAAATTTGCATGATGGACCCCGGACTTTCAGCTATTTACAACTTGGTCCCCAGGCATGTACCTCACGTGCGTGCCTGGGTATTTTACAGGGAGGCCCTCCAACTTTCAAGAAATCGCAGAAAGGTCCCTACGCATTGGAAAATTTATATCAGGGCCCAAGCAGTTTTCTATATTTACATTTAGGTCCCTCTAGGGACCTAAATGTAATATGCATCATTTATTTTTCTTTCATTTTTATTACAATTATGCCCCTGCATTGTTTTCTTCATAACGTGAGCATCGTAGGTCCAAATTGCATGATTTTAGTGTCATTTTGATCCTTGTTTTATCCTCTACATCATAGCATGTTTAGTTTTCTCATCTGCCACTGTTTTACATGAAGTGAATATTGGTGATAGATGTTGACCTTGCTCCCCTATCCTTGCTCTGATTTGATGGCTGTTTTTAATATTGTGATTAAAACGACACTGATTTCCAAATCTATTCTATTGCTCATAATTTTTAGAGTATATTTGTAATATTTAGTCTGCTTATAAATTCTCTTGCATTATTTTCATGCATCCTCTTATAATCATCTTAGTATTGCATTTTAAATTACATAGTTCATCATGTGGACCTGACATTGAGAATAATTTACACTTGTGCTTCCTGAATTGAAATTCAATAAATAAATTAAGTAGATGTGTCCTTGCATTCGACCTTGGTAGACTTGCCAAGTATAAATACTCCACAGCATTCAAACGACTGTGGTTTTTGCTGGACCGAATTTGCCTCCTATACTACGATAATTATTCATTCTTAAAGAGGCAAATTTGACCTTCATCAAATGGCGCCGTTGCCAGGGACACGGCTTAACTTAATTATTGAATTTTGATTTTTCTTTGTAGAAAATTTTCAAGATTTTTTGGTCCTCATTTCATGCATCATTTTTTTATTGCATCATATCTGTTGATTTAATTTCTCTGCGAGTTCTAACTTTTCTCTTTTGTGGCAGGGCCCATGATCATCGAGGACACTTGATCTTCATGGAGGCGTGAAGTCGGGAGCTTCCGCTGATGAGGCCGCGAAAGAATTTGTGAAGAAATTCTAGGATTTTTTATCATTCTGCCTGCATTTGCATCCTGTAAAAAAAAATTATGTGTTGCATTTGCATATTTGTTTTAACAATCCTCATTTGAGGGCTTGCATGTTGGAAAAAAAGAAAAAAAGAGGTAGATCACTTGATGATCTACCCCCCTCCCCCCCACACACACACTTGCACATACACACTCACATCACCACATCTCCCTTCCCTCTGTAATTTTCACATTCTCTCGCTTTCTCTCTGTATATTGAACGAACCTCCCCCCTCACCCTTGTATCATAGTACAAACCCGCCCCCCTAATTCAGACCTTACTTAGGCTATTTGTAGCCTAAGTATGGGGGGACCTGCCTGCTCATCCCTCCCTCGTACAATCTTCTTGTACTTAGGTCAATTTTGACCTGAGTATAGGGGGATTCTCCTCCTCAGTTCCTATATATCACCCTATATTTGATCGAGCCTTTGCTTCATGGCACTTGTGCTATGAGGGCATAGCAAAATTTAAGTATAGAGGGGTATACCGTATATTACTGTATATTTATTTTAGCCTGATCTCGTGTTTTTGAACCTTTTTAAATTTTATTTTCGGGCTGGGTGGTAAACCTATGAACTGAGTTTTGTAAAAACCTTGTAAAAAATGTTTATTGAGGGATTAATTTTCTGTAAATACTCCTTTAAAAAAATTAAAAATCCTTCTTGGAAGTAGACTCTGACTACTAGGCTTAGTAGACACTTTCAATAAGGGAACTTCGGTCTCCCTTAGCAGAGTGGGTGGTTTAAAGGACACCGCATATGGCTCCGTCCTTAAGGATCACGGGTCCGTTTATCAGCCCATACTTACACCCATACTGGCTGAGAGTGGATACTTTTATTCATTTGAGCATGGGCCAGTCATTGTATCTCCAAAGAATTAAAAAAATTGAAAATTAAAATCCATAAAAATCTGCAAAAGTAAAAAATCACACAAAAACCACTAACCAAAGAGTTGGTGTATTCCTGACACATTCACACTCACTTAAGGCTTGAGGATTTTGAGGACACTGGATTTCTGAGATCTTGAGAGTCTGAGTTAACATGCCTTAGTCATTAGGGTTTTAAGCTTAATTATCCACACTCCCCTAGTTTGAAAGATTTGAGCGCTATATTGCACTCTTCATCTCTACCTTCAAGAAAAATATGATCAGCACCGTCACTTCCACAACTGCATGATTGATGAGATGAGTTGAGATATCACTTGAGGAACTAGGACCAGAGATTTGAGTTTAGATCTGATATAACGATATTCGAGGATGGGATAAAGTTAATGAAGGCTTCAGAAAACCTGAGTGTCAGCAAAACCCTAGACAATATGTGAACAAGATTCATATGCTATCTCTTTGATATTTACCTATGTGCCAGGGTGTGATGAAACTTAATGGAAAGTGTTGATCAGTGTGCGCCAACTTTTGGTAAAAGTAGTGGAGCTAGCCAAACAAAAGAAAAGAATTGTCAAAGAAAAAGCTCTAAATACCAAAGTCAAATTACAAATGAGCTTCCACCAATGGCGAGCGCTCCCAAACATTTTTCAAAGTGTCCACTTGGACCAAGCGCTAATTAGGACCAAGGAGTCGGGTTGACACGATAAAAAGGGCTCTACATCGTAAGCGATACAAGTCTGGGTGTCGAAGGTATCTTAGATACTCAGAAAAGACACACCCCAGTGTATTCCCAGAAAAACAAGTACATATGACTCCAACTCTCTTGATGGACACATTGATCAACAGTATAAAAAAATTACATGTGTTGAGTAAAAAGGCACTCGAGAGGCCCCTTGTTCCAATGTGAGGGAGAGAAAAATAGACACAATCCCATATCCTCCATCATCTGGCCGTCCATCTACACTTTCAAGTCTGACAAACTAATGAGACGGTTGACTGAAGTAAGAATAGACTTATTCCCTAGTATTGAGGATGAGATCTAGAGGAGAGTCTCTGGGACTGGAACTTTGAGTGATGCCTCGACTCGACTCTCATGAAATGCAGTATACTTAAGTTCATATCCTTATATTATATGTACAAAAAGAGAGTCTGATAATTAGAGAAGTCGGATTCCTTCTGACTAAGGCTTGGATAGACCAAGAATTTTAGGATCTCTTAAATTAAGGGTCTTCGAAAGATTGAGCCTTGAAATCCTCACTTGCACTGTCAGGAATTAATCCGACTCCTTCATTCTTTAGATGCTCGAGGACGAGCATGGTTTAAGTATAGGGGGATGATGAATCTCGTATTCATCATGCTAAAATTCGCTTATTAAAACCCCAGCTTAACCATTCCTATAAAAATCATCTTTAATTCTTTATTTTTATCATGTATTAAATTGTGTATAATTTACCCTTAATTAATTTTATTTAATTTCTCTTATTTTTCTTGTATTTATTTTATCATAAAAAATCCCTAAAAATTAGGTAGATAAATTGTCCTTAATTCACTGACCTTTAAAAAAAGACTAAAAAATACAAAAACAAATCAAAGATAAAAATTGGTATTTTTATCCCCCTAAAAATACCCCCAAAAACACTTTTTGTACAAATGACCTCTTTTGGCTTTTCCTCCAACATGAAAGTTGTAGATCTCGTCGAGACGAGCAACTTTTATGTTTTGTCTTTTTCCTAATTTTGCCTCTAACTATTTCTTTGTATTTATCTTTGTATTTATTCTCTGGATTTTTCTGATTGGGCCACGTGGCGCCCTCTGGGCCGCCCACGAAGCCTGCGCCTCCTCTCGACACCCAGCGGCCATCTGGGTCGTTTGATCTACTCGCCCCCGCCTCCATCTCAGCCCTCCATCACCATCCACTCCCCAGCCGTCATATCTGTCTCCAGATCAAATCTCAACTGCTACCCAGCGCCGCATCTATAGTAGTTGGATCGATCTCCTATCCTACGCCTATCTTCGCGCCACGTCGCCCATTCGCATCAGCCGTCCGATCGCCTTATCATCTAACGCCCCTCCACCTGCCACGCCACCTCTTCACCTTCCACCGTTAGATTTCCCCCATCTTCCAATCGCAGCCACTCCTTCGTGCCTTAACACCAGCCGACCGATCAGATCTCATGATCTGATCCCCTCCCTTCACCCGCGCTTCCATCCTAGCTGTCAGATCACTAGATCCTACGGCTGGGAGGTCGTCTTCCTCCTTCGTAACCCCCTCCCCCCAGCCATTTCATCTTGCAGCCACTCCGCCCCCTTCCATTTTTAGCCATCTCCTCCGCTCACCTCTCCCTCTCACAACGTCGCCACCACGTAGCCAGATCTCCCACCATCCTCGCGTGACCTTCATGTCCTCCCTCCATTACTCCACCGATATTAAAACACCACCTCAAAACGCCTCGCCATCCCGTAACCTCCGTCCACCCCCCTCCTATAAATCCCCATCCTCTGCCACCGTCTGTCCCCATCCACCATTTTTGGGGCCCCGGTCCAGCCTCTGGCTCTCCGGTGACAGCGGAGGAGTCCTTGCAAGGAGGCGACGACGGTCGAAGCTCCGGTGTGATCCGTGGCCTCCGACCACGTTGCGGCTGCCGTTGCGCACCGCCGAGCACCTCGGACTGGCTAAGCGAGTCGTGCGACGACCGGAGCGCCTCCAAGGCGCTCAGCCCAAGCCCATCGTCCACCGGGCTCCCCTCTCCGATGATGTTCTTCCTCCCTTGCTTTTTCTTTGAATTTCTCCTAATTTATTCACCTTTTATACCGCACTCCGCCCTCACCTGACCATCTCATGACCTCCGCCCGACCACCAGCATCTTCGCTGACCACCCTCCTCTTCTTCAGGACCTCCCCCGCTACGACTCCCTTCTTCTTTACTTTTCGCCGGAGACGAAGACCATGGCATCCGCCTCCAGTCACCCCACGGCCTCCACTCACCTTCCACTATACTCTCATTCATGCACGAGCATGCTTCGTCTATTCCTAACATCTGCAAGTGCTCAAGACGTCAATGACCGGAGTTAGCACTGACGCTCCGATCTTCTCCTCCGCCACCGGTGGCACGCCATCGATCTGCCAATCCATTCGCTGACGGAGCAATGACGTGTCACCAGCTGCTTCGCGAGAGTCCGGGCTTTCTTCTCCGACCATCAGAAGGCCTCACGGGGCATGGCAGGGCTCCATCGGGTACACCGGAGCCCCGCCCCCTCCGGTGGCTTGCGGCGGAGATGACGCTACAGATGTCGTCCGATCTTCGGGATCGGGCGGCTAGGATGATGCCACGTGGTGCCCGAGCCTCCTCTCCAGACCTTTAGGCTCGGATCCCACCGACCCTCGACCCGAGCCTCCTGACATTGCCACATGGCTCGAGCCAGAGGCCACCTCTCGAGCCTAGGCGCCTCACGTACGGCGCACGTGAGGTCTTGGGAAATTTGCACGATGGACCCCGGACTTTCAGCTATTTACAACTTGGTCGCCATGCACGTGCCTTACGTGCGTGCCTGGGTATTTTATAGGGAGGCCCTCCAACTTTTAAAAATTGCATAAAGGTCCCCGCACATTGAAAAAATTATATCAGGGCCCATGCAGTTTTCTTGCATTTTTATTAAAATTATGACCCTGCATTGTTTTCTTCATAATTTGAGCATCGTAGGTCCAAATTGCATGATTTTAGTGTCGTTTTAATCCTTGTTCTGTCCTCTACATCATAGCATGTTTAATTTCTCATCTACCACTGTTTTAAATGAAGTGAATTTTGGTGATAGATGTTGACCTTGCTCCCCTGTCCTTACTCTGATTGGATGGCTGTTTTTAATATTGTGATTAAAATGACACTGATTTCCCATTCTATTCTGTTGCTCATAATTTTTAGAGTATATTTGTAATCTTTAGTCTGCTTATAAATTCTCTTGCATTATTTTCATGCATCCTCTTATAATTTCATAAAAACCAACTAAAAGTTACATGCATCTTAGTATTGCATTTTAAATTGCATACTTCATCATGTGGACCTAACATTGAGAATAATTCACACTTGTGCTTCCTGAATAAAAATTCGATAAATAAATTAAGTAGCTGTGTCCTTGCGTTCGACCTTGGTACACTTGCCAAGTATAAATACTCCACAGCATTCAAACGACTGTGATTTTTGCTGGACCGAATTTGCCTCCTATACTACGATAATTATTCATTCTTAAAGAGGCAAATTCGACGTTCATCAGAGTTATATAAATTAAACATTAAAGGAATTTTGTGCAGAGGCCCCCATAGTTCTATCTTGTGTTCTGAAATGCATTTTTTATTTATTTTTAGTTGCAAGTAGGTCCCAATCAGTAATTTTTATATATTATATTTCTTGCATTAAAAATATCATTTTACGTCAAAAATTCTTAGGAAATTTATTTCAAGTGCCTTACATTATTTAAAATTATATATTTTTTGAATATATTTAAAATGTGTACCTATATTAAAAAATCCAAAACTATTTCATTTATTCCTTATTTTCATTAAAAATACATAAAAAATAGAAAATTATTTTAAATTTTCCAAAAAATTACAATAGTTTTATTATTGCATTTCTAGACTATTAACAAAAATCATTAAAACTCTCAAAAGAAAAACACTAAAAATTGAAAAATCTTAAAAATCTTATAAAAATTATAAAAAAACTTGAAAAAAAACAAAAAATACCACTTTCTATTTACGTATTTTATTTATCTCATATATTATACATTAAAATTTGTTTTGGTAATTTTAAGTTATTTGGCTATTTTTCAATTATAAAATAATCTGGATATATATTATTGTTCACTATTTTTGGTCTTTTTATTTAATTAAAAATATAAAAAAATTATTTAAAATTAAAAGGTAAATTAGAACAAATAGATTAAAATATAAAAAAAAGATAAATATATATTATTAGGCTATTTTGGGTATTTATATCTATATCTATATATATACTAGCCTACATTTTATATTGTTATATTTACTTATATTATTATTAAATTATTATTACTAAAAATTACATGTATATTTTATAACCTCTTAAAAAATAAAAAGGACTGGACTTATTGTATTTTTTATTTTTCTTATTTTATATACATTTATATTATATATATCTATTATTTATATATCCTATACACATATTACATATACTAAAAAGAAAAGGTATAAGTTAGAAAACTTAACAAGAGAATAAAAAAGTATAAAAATAAATAAACAAATATAAATTAAAAATCTAAAAAATAAATATTAAAAACCCATGCAAAAAATAAAAAATCCTATAAAACACAAAAAATCATTTACTATCTTTTTTAGCCAATTTTTGTGGTCTATGTCTGTTGCTCCTTTGTGGTTTGACCCCTACGCTTGCATACTATACATATCATTACGTAGGGTATAATAAACTTTAGCTCACTAATGTGGGTTAATTTTTTATGCACTGAGATTGGAGATATTAGAGAGTCGAGAGAGCGGTCGACACAGCGATTGCCAGATCGGACTTGTCGGGTACTACATACCCTCCAAGACAAGATGCTAGGATCCCACATCGATTTCCGTATCCATCAATTGCTTTTATCTTGTTCATAATCATCTCATTAATAAGTAAAAAAATTGAAGATGATCATTGAATGTTTCTTCTGTAGAACTACTATGATGCCTTCTTCGACGATAAGTAAGAGCCCACTATTACAGAAGAGCATCCATAATTTGACACTAATATCTGGTAGGAGGTCATCAATCAATAATAGGTGGGGCCCAACCGAAGGCTAGCCTTAGAGGGACTTCATTCCAAATTCTTGTTTTCATCTATTTGTTGCATGTTAGGTGCAACGAGTGTCTATGGTCCACCCAAATTACAGTATGCATATGCATCTGGGGATAATGTAAATCTGACCTAGATTAGCCACATTTCTAATAATATTAAAAATGTGTTGAATGTGATGGGCAGTGTGGATTTTAGGCTTGACGCCATAGAGAGCCAGTTAGGCATCAAGTAATGGAATATATAGTACATTTTAATTTATTACTCTTGGATATATTTATTTATTCTACTAAAATTATAGGACTACTCAAAAGGCTAGAAAGCATGTTATTGTCGATAATGATGACGAGAGTGATGGCGATGGCGACGACGACGACGATGATGATAGCAAGGATGAAGAAGAGGAAGATATAAAGTATGTGACGATGCAACTGGTGATTCGTCGAGGAGTTGTCATCCACGATAGAGATGAAGTTGTGGAGCAAAGAGGGAGGGAGAGGTAAAGGGAAAGTACGTAAATGTAGATTGTACTTGACATTTCATTGCCTGCATGCCTGAATATATATTTGAACGCACATCTATATCAATGTGTTTACTCGAATGTCAATCTATGTGCATGGTTTATAGTGTGAATGCTCGAATACACATCTTATGCAGGTATATATAGGTAACTCGTGTGTTCAGAACATGGAAATAACTGATTTTTTTGTTTTTATTGGAAATAGAAATTTTTTATCGTGAGTAGTTGAAAAATCAACCAACCTGATAGTTCTAAAAGAAGAGACTATCGTCGATGTGTCAGTCAGATGAGATTCACAGAAAATTTTATTTATTTTTATTTATACTAATAAACTCAAAGTATAGCAATAAGTACGGGAGTGTCAAACTTAGGGAGGCAAACTGTGGAAAGCTAAGGTAAAATACTAGAGGATTTAAGGAAAATGGGTTTTCTGATTTTTATTTATTTTTAGAGTTTTTTTTGAATTTTTATTGATTTTATTAATAATATATTGTTTTTATGATTTTATATACCTTTAAGTAGACAAATAGAGGTATTTAATTTTATATTTTGTGATTTGGTTTTTTTATACTTTTTATATTTTTAGTATTTTTTCCTATTTTTATGAATTTTTAGAGGTTTTTACAATTTTCATAGATTTTGAACTATTTAAGAAGTGGAAAATAATATTTTTATTGAGAACTATGAGGTATTTTGAATTTTAAAAATACTAATCAGTAAGAAAATACTTTGATTTTATTTGTATCAAAATGTAGATGAAAAGACCTTTCAAACATATGATTTTTATTGAATTAGTTATGTATTTTTGATGTTTTTATGTATTTTGATTTTTTATTGGTTTCAAATTTTACTTTGTTTTTGGCTTAATTTGTAAAATATAGTAAAATATATTGTATATAACTTTTTATGATTTTTGAAAGTATTTTTATGTTTTTTATGTATATTAAAGTTATTATTTTTTTGTGTTTCTAAATGATTTATTAAAAATAGAAAATATTTTTAATTTTCAAAAATGATTTAATACAATATAGAGCATAATACTATGATATTTATACATATTTTTATTTTATTTTTATATTTTGTATTTTATTTAATATGTATATATTATGTATAGGACTTATATACAGTATAAGGGTATATATGTAATTATCTAGAATTATTGGGGAGTATGTGGAATATCAGATATCGACAGGGTGTTTACTTAAAAATCCCATATATCACATGTTGTGGCACGCGATCATAGACTCAGCAGGACCTGTGTGACAAATATTAGAAGGTTTAGGGCTAAGTATCAATTTGCCCAAAAATGTTCCTCGCGTGCTACGCACGTGAGGGTTTCATAAGTGGGGCGGCGAGTTTCGCTAAATGCCGACGCATTACACGATTGGGTGAATCTGGCATGTCCGATCAGCTTTTGGTCGAGTAGCTGTCATGCAATCTGGAAGCTCCTTCGTTCTTCCCCAAATCTGGAGGGCGACGATGGAAATACTTCGTGGCAGCATGTTTTGCTGATCTATTGTTAATAAAGCATCGTCATCTTCAGTTGCGGAGGTTCGTGATAGACTTTATGTGAAGCTGAGTTGCTGCTTCGATTTAGATTACGTTTACAATGGCAATCACACTCTAGATGGAAGGGAGCTCCAGATGTATGGCCTCCTTGCCGATGATAAAATCGAGAGTATGATCCCCATGTTAAGGCTGAAACTTCTTGTCTAGATTATTCTCAAAATTAATCTTTAATGCAGTGATGTTGTCGATGCTTTTGTTCTGATCTGACGTGTTCTGAAGCAAACCTCTCAGTGTGAATCAGATGTCATCTCGGTGATAAGGATTTCCTGATGCTCTAGATGATGCAATTCGTTGACGTTCTGCAAATGATGAATTGACTCGAGCACCAGGGCTCGATACCAAATCAAGCAAAAGAGATGAATGGCAGAGCTGGCGAAGGTGGAAGGAATAGATCCTGTCCTCTGATTACCAGCTTTGGAGACGACAACTGGCGACGGTCATAGCATGACCGTCCCTAATGAAAGCCTTTAGGGACGGTCATGACAAAATCGTCCTCAATAGTTAATATCAGGAGACGCTATGCGAGCTGGCGTCCCCTTTTGTAATAGCTTAATAGGGACGGTCAGTACAACCGTCCCCTCTGCGTAGGGGACCCATTGGGGACGGTCTTGACCGTCCCCTATACGCTTCTGTTGGCGTCGCCTCCGGTCTTATATTTTTTCTGGCGACCAGAGGGGACGGTCCATGGTGACCGTCCCCTTTGCCCTGGCAGGTCTTTTGGGGACGGTTCTGACCGTCCCCAATACCCTTCTGTTGACGTCGCCTCCGGGTTTTTTCCTTAAAGGGAGACCAGAGGGGACGGTCAAGATGGACCGTCCCCTCTGCTCTAGCAGGTCCTTTGGGGACGGTTGTGACCGTCCCCAATACGCCTCTGTTGGCGTCGCCTCCGGCCGTTCATGCTTAAGTGGCTGAACAGAGGGGACGGTCACCAAGGACCGTCTCCTCTGCCCAGAGAGGTCCTTTGGGGACGGTTCTGACCATCCCCAATACGCTTCTGTTGGCGTCCCATTAGGTCAGTGGCCTGACTAAAGGGGACGGTCGCAAAAGACCGTCCCCTTTGCCCACCAAAGGGGACAGTCTTAAGTGAACCGTCGCCGATCGTCTCCAATAGGGACGGTTGTTACGACCGTCCCCATTGGTTAGATCGAAAAAAACCCCTTCGACCTTCGTTCCTCCTCACTTTGCCCTCTCCCAAAACCGCCGCCCACAGTCGCCTCTCCCGGCCAACTTCGCTCCTCCGCCCTCTTCGTGGTTCCGGTCGTCCTCAATCTTATTTTCTGGTATATAGTAACACTCCTTTGTGTTTTTTCTTATTTCTTTTGCTTGATATTCATGTTTGGGATGTTATTCCCCATGTGAATGGGTTTTTTTGTTGTTAGGTTAGGGTTGCAAGATTTGGGTAATGTAATATGTTTTTCCTCATGTTACGATGAATTAATATCTTGTTGTTTATGATAAAACATAGAGATTTAGAGATACATGTTGTTTAATGTAATATCTTGTTGTTTAATGTAATAGCTTGTTTTATAATAATAGGATGAAATCTCTAATAATAGGAATACATTGTATAGAGAAACATGTTATAGGATGAAACTTGATTTAGATTAAACAACATGTTATAGGATGGAACTTGATTTAGATTAAACAACATGTTATAGGATAGATGATAACATGTTATTGGATGGAACATGTTAAACAACATATTGTAGGATAGAGGATAACATGTTATAGGATGAAACATGATATAGGATTAACATGTTATAGGATGAAACATGTTATAAAACATTGCTTGTTTATATTAAATATAATGTGCTTGTGTATATTAGATCTAGAAATTCTTATTGTGTATAAGAGAAACACTTGATTAGGGTTTAGGGTGGAAAAACTTGTTATCTATAATAACATAATGGTGGTGGATTTTATTCTGATTGTGCAGTAAAATGGATAAGTCATGGATGGATAAGAGATACGATGATTTTCAACAATATAAGAGAGGAGTGATCGGGTTTTTGGATTGGGCATTTGAAATAGAAAGAGTTAATAAGAAATTTGGTGGTCTTAAGATTTATTATCCATGTGTGAGATGTAAGAATATTAAATGGGATGTTAGAGAGACAGTGTATAACCATCTTATACTCAACGGATTTTGGTTACATTACGCCATTTGGACTGAACATGGAGAGGGTATAGATTTGCGAATGGATGAGGATATGGGCGTAGATGCAGGAGTCAGTACACAAACCTTGAATAATGTTGATCACGAGCTATTTGAACTAATGGACGATTTAAGAAGACCTGAGGCACAAGACAATGGTTTAGATGATAGGTTCTCGAGCAGTTTGCCAGATGCAGAAGATATATTGGCTCCTGGGGTGGAAATGACGCGTTTGCAGTTTTTATTAGAGCTGTTTAAGATGAAAGTAAGGAATGGATCAACTGCAGCAATGATGACAGATGTGTTGGGTTTAATACGGAAGTTATTAAATAATCCTCAGAATTATCCTAAGGATTGGAAAGAGGCAAAGCAACGATTCCGATCGCTTGGTCTGAAATACGAGAAGATCGATGCTTGTGTTAATAACTGTATGCTTTTTCGAGGAGAGAATTCGGATTTAGTTCTTTGTCCATATTGTAAGGCTTCCAGGTATAAAGAAGAAAGAAATGATTTAAAGAGAAAGAAGAAGTCGGTGAAAATTTTATGATACTTCCCATTAATTCCAAGACTGAAATGTCTCTTCATGTCTGAAAAAACTGCAAAGTGGATGACGTGGCATTCTCGTTCAAATAAACGAGATGCTAATGGAGCTATGAGACATCCATCCGATGCAGAAGAATGGATAAAATTTGATCAGAGATATCCGCATTTCTCTAATGATGAGAGAAATGTTCGTTTGGGATTAGCCTCAGATGGTTTCAATCTGTTTGGTAATATGAGTCTGAGTTACAACATTTGGCCCGTGATTCTGATTGTTTACAATCTACCACCATGGATGTCAATGAGTTCATCATTTATGATGATGACGCTACTAAATCCTGGTCTTAAAGGTCCTGGCAACACAATTGATGTGTACCTAGAACCGTTACTGGATGAACTAAAAGTCTTATGGACTACTGGAATACCTACATATGATGCATGTAGGAAAGAGATATTTAAATTACAAGCTGCACTATTGTGGACTATAAATGACTTTCCCGCGTACGCAAATTTGTCTGGTTGGAGTACCAAGGGAAAACTCGCATGTCCGGTCTGTTTTGAAAAAACACATTCGACATGGCTGTCTGGAAGTATGAAGCATTGCTATTTGGGTCATCGTCGATTCCTTCCACCAAAGCATAGATGGCAAAGGGCAGATAATAATAAGAAATTCGACGGGACACATTATGGACAACGAGTTGACTTAGCTCGTGTGAATGGCAATATTATTTGGGAACAGCAATTACTTGTACGAAGAAGTTGCCTAGGATGGACAACCAAGAAAAGTGCAGCCGGCGGTTGGAAGAAGCAAAGTATTTTTTTCAGAGAGTTACCGTACTGGAAACACTTACAGCTTCGTCATAATTTGGATGTCATGCATATTGAGAAGAATGTATTGGAAAATATTTTGGGAATGCTAGATCTTTCGGGTCAATCAAAAGATAATTTAAGGACGAGACGAGATTTAGTTCAACTTGGTATACGGGAAGAAATACATCCAATTGAATTAGACAATGGACGGATTATTGTACCTGCAGCAATATATACTTTATCCAATGCTGAGCGTGATAAAATCTTCAGCTTCCTTAAAAGTCTGAAGGTATCTGATGAGTTCTCATCACAGCTGTCGAGGTGTGTAAATGAAAGAGAACGTAAGATAACTGGATTAAAAAGTCATGACTGTCATGTTTACATGGAAGTGTTACTTCCATTAGCAATTCGCGGAATTGTTGACGATGCTGTCCTCCAATCATTAACAAAATTGAGTGGTTTTTTTAGATTATTGTGTTCGAAGGTTTTAGATCCGTTGATCTTGAGAAAACTTGAAGAAGATATTGTTATCACATTATGCAAAATTAGAGCAGATTTTCCCACCAGCCTTCTTTGATGTTATGGTTCATTTAATAGTTCATTTAGCAGGTGAAGCAAGAATCGGTGGGCCGGTTAAATATCGTTGGATGTATCCAATAGAAAGATTCCTTCGAAAATTAAAAAAATATGGTCTTTAACAAGGCACAACCCGAAGGATGCATTGCTGAAGGTTATCTTTGTGAAGAGTGCATTAATTTCTGTGAAATGTATATGGACGGTGAAAGCGTGCGTTTTAACCGTTATGAACGAAATGATGAAGGCGAGGTCGTGGAGGAAGAGGACGAATCTAAATTATGGGTCTTTCATTCTTGTGGCAGGCATATATTCAGTGGTTTACGCCGCGTAATATCCGATGAAGATAGAGATCTCATACAATACTATGTCTTGATGCAGTTGTCAGAAATAGATGAATTTTTTGATGAGTACAATTCATTATTTAATGAGACGCATAATAAATCTGAATTCCTCAAATGGTTCCGTTCACGTGTGAAACATTTAAGGGAAATGATAGATGATAGGTGGAACATTAACCTTGACATTCTTGGAAGCATACCATATTCTCAAGTTATGTCTTACAAGGGTTATATTGTGAATGGATACAGATTTAGAACAAAGTCCGCCGACGAGATGAAATCGACGCAAATGTCGGGTGTTATAGTAAAAACAGATTTGCCTTCAGGTTTAGACGGCTATTATGGGGAAATACTTGACATAATAGAGATCGGTTTTACTCATGAATGTCGATGTGTTCTTTTTATGTGCAATTGGTTTGATGTTGGTCGCGAGGGGATAGGATACTAAAGAGACAGAAATGGGATCATTTCATTGAAACAATCTGGGAAATTGCAAACAAATGAGCCCTTTACACTGGTCAGCCAGGTAGAACAAGTTTTTTATATTCCAGACAACTTAAGTGATGGATGGATCATACTTGTGAGAACAGTACCAAGAGATTTTTTTGATGTCAACGATGATGATGAGTTGCTAAATATAAATGAGGCATATCAAGCTGAAATACAAGAAAATCCAACACAAATTGTAGATGCGGATTTTTAAAATGTAAGTATACCATCATTTATTTTCCATTTTTTTGATGTAATATGTGAATTATATCATTGTTGTTATATCTAATTCAAATGTTTTATAATATGCAGATATGCCTCCACGTCCTAGACGCATCCGGGATGCACCACCTGCACCACAGCGAGGGAGTGAGACCTCCGATCCTGACGGATCGAGTAGCTCGGGCAAACGTAGAGGCCCATCTCAGTGCAGAGTGTTGGACCGTCTGCGTCCTGGTGAGACACTCAGGGTGCGGATAGTTGGAGGCGATGCAGTGGGGGAGAACTCAGCTGTTTTCCAGAGTTACTTGGGGCAGGTGTGCAGAGCTAGGGTCCCTCTCCACATTACAGACTTCCGTTTAGTGGAGCGGTCAATAAAAGATACCATTTTTCATGATTTGGAGGTATTTATAATAATAACAAACCAAATTTTTTCTTCAATATATATATATAAACTTATTTATGATTGCTTTGATAACTTTGCAGTCTAATTTTTCCTGGGACCGTGACCCGGCCACTGATGCTCTGATTTTAGGCCATGGGGCGGAGATGTTGCGTAAATATCGAGGTCGTGTGAAGGCCCGAGTGAGTACTTTGCTTTTTATTTAAGTATAAACTTGTTTTTCATCATAAAGGTATATAATTAATTTTCTTTACATTTTAAAGTACTTCGACCCCGAGCTTCCATTGGAAGCCAATTTGGCAAATTATCCTCCGAATGTACCCGCTGAACAATGGAGGGCGATGATTTATATTTGGATGGGAGAAGAACATACGGTATGTGACATAAAAATGTGCATTTTATACATATATAATTTGGAATTCTTTTATTAAAATTACTATCTTCGTATAGGGCATCTCAAGGAGAAATGCTGAAAATCGGAGGAAAGGTTTCAAGTCTACCCATAGAATGGGGAGAAGAAACACAAATCAACTGAAGGATGACTTTGTAAGTAATCTACATTATTATTAGTGTTAAAATTGTAACTATTGTATATGTATTAAAATGGTATACTGAGTGGCGATCCTGTGAGATGGTGAGATGGGTAATCTCAATCACCCATTTTACTATCCTTCGCGGCATGAAACCTGGGGGGATTTAGATCACTATATACCATCATGGTGCTATTCCAAAATCAACTTAATTCAAGACTTCTATCCCCTCCATCAAGACTGTCAAATTTTAACGGTCTCAGAATTGCTGAAATCGACCCCCTCTAGATGGACATGTTAGGGGTGTTTTTTTTACTTGAAATTTGAAACACGTGTTTCACTCATTATTCTATCTAAATCCCCCCAGGTTTCATGTCGTGAACGATGGTAAAATGGGTGGTTGAGATTACCCATCTCACCATCTCACAGAATCCCCATCTCACAGGATCGCCACTCATGGTATACTAAGTTTACTAATCTCTTCACATTAGGATGTGGAGAATGAGAGAGTGCCCAACCGAATGGAAGTGTTCGAGAAGTCTAAGAGCCGTGATGTGGGCGGGGAAGTTCATTGGGTGGATCCTGCCTATGGTCCAATTCATGTAAGTTATTCATAAAATATATATTTGCATCTTTATTACAAATTAAATGATTTTGAACTTAAATAAATTTGTAGGAGGAGATGGTCAGGCTCACAACCACTGGCTCTGTAGACCACACCGGAATGAGTCATCCACCTCTTACTCCTGATGCGGCCTTCCTCCAGGCGACCGGTCCAGAGCATCAGGGACGCGTCCGTTGTGGTGGTCGTGGTGTCACCATACGGAATTGGTATGGAGTAGGGACCGGCTCGACCTCTCAGAAGACACAAAGGGAGAGGGAACTAGAGAGTCAGGTGTCTAGCATGAATATGGAGATTCAGGATTTGCACCAACAAATGGCGATTTTCAATGCATTCATGCAGGCACATCAAGGTGGAGCGTCGACTAGCCACCCAACAGTTGATGATAATACCGCTGCGAGGCTAGGCGACGACGATGACGGCGAAGAAGAAGATGATGCTGATGACGACGAGGACGACGACGATGAGGACGAGGATGAGGACGACGAGTAGGATAGCTTACTTAGTTTGTAGGATACTTTAGTATATTGTATAACTATTTTGAACAATTATTGTATGATACTGTAGTATTTTGAATGCATGTGTTGTTGGACGAGGTCTTTATGAATGTGGATTGCATTTTTTTGTCTGGTGATCGTAATATTTATTATGAATACAGATTTTTTGTAACAGGGCAAAATGAGGATCAAATTGGGGGCAATGGAAATTTTTTTTATTAGCAGATGAACAAAGGGGACGGTCATTGCGACAGTCCCCTTCGTTCTTAGAGACGGTTATGACCGTCTTCACTTTCTGTCTTTTGGGACGGTCATGACCGTCCCCCCTGACTGACTTTAGGGGACGGTCATGACCGTCCCCAATAACATACTTTAAGGGACGGTCACGACCGTCCCCTATGCCAGACTTTTAGGGACGGTCCTGACCGTCCCCTATGTGTGGGTATTGGGGACGGTTTGTAATACCGTCGCATATACCAAATGCGACGCGACCTTTGGAGACGGTCTTATGACCGTCCCCATTGATCAGAGGAGACGGTCAAGTTATCTTTAGCGACGGATGTTGACCGTCGCCTGTTCTACTCTTTCTTGTAGTGTCTAGATGGAAGGGAGCTCCAAATGTATGGCCTCCTTGCCGACGATAAAATCGAGAGTATGATCCCCATGTTAAGGCTGAAACTTCTTGTCTAGATTATTCTCAAAATTAATCTTTAATGCAGTGATGTCGATGCTTTTGTTCTGATCTGACGTGTTCTGAAGCAAACCTCTCGGTGTGAATCAGATGTCATCTCGGTGATAAGGATTTCCTGATGCTCTAGATGATGCAATTCGTTGACGTTCTGCAAATGATGAATTGACTCGAGCACCAGGGCTCGATACCAAATCAAGCAAAAGAGATGAATGGCAGAGCTGGCGAAGGTGGAAGGAATAGATCCTGTCCTCTGATTACCATAGGTGATCGGAGGGGGTTAGACGTGGTAGGATAGAACACGAAATGGTGGGATTCAAAGGGGAGATGGGAAATCAATAATTGGAGACAGATTTGTGAGATCGAATCACAGAAAATGAAGGATAAGGGATGGAACGAGAAGTGAAATCAACGAGAGAAAGAGGAAGAGGAAGATGAAATCTACACTAACCTGGAAAGTACAGAAGACGTCGCTTGTGGAGCTGAAGCGCGGAAGAGATACGGTTGATCGTAGCCTCGACCGCGGCTGAAGGAGGCTTTATGCAGCGATAGAGCAGAGCTTCCACGTCAGAGATGATCCCACCAATCCTCCTTGCTCCTCGCTTCAATGGAGAAGCAACTCTCTATCACCGAGCCAGTCCAGAGCTCCCTAGAAATGGTAGATAATGGCAGACAGGTGGAAGACAGGGGAGAATGATCCTATAAATAGAGGAAAAAGCGGGAAAGGTGGTTAGGCTAACGGCTTGGAGCTGGCGCAATTGGTACAACAGCCATGTCGTTGGGTCGTTGGCCGGAGGGAGAAGGAAAAGAGGAAGGGTGCGACGGGCATCGAGAGGAAGAATGATGTGGGGAAGAAGGAGAGAGGAGAGAGAAAAAGAAGAGAAAAAATGATAAATAAATAAATAAGTCAATAAATAAAATTACTAATTAAATAAAATTAATAAATAAATAAATAAATACTTAAATAAATAAATAATAAATAGTTTAATAAATTCATAAATAAATAAATTAGTAAATAAATAAAATTTTATTTATTTATTTTAAAAATAAAATATTAATGATGTATAAAAATATAACAAATGACTTACCTGGACATTGGGTCGTTGGCCGAAGGGAGAAAGAGAAGAGGAAGGGTGCGATGGGCGTTGGGAGGAATACGGGTGTGGGGAAGGGGAGAGCGGAGAGAAACAAGGAGAGAAAAAATGAAAAATAATTATTAATTAATGAATGAATTAATTAAAATAAATAATTAAGTTAATAAATAAATAATAATTAAATAAAAATAATAAGTGGATAAAAAATACTTAATTAAACCAATAAATAAGTAATTAAATAAATAATAAAATAATTTATTAAATAAATTCATTAATAAATAATTTACTAAATAAATAAATTTTTATTTATTAATTTTAATAATAAATTATTAGAAGTATAAAAATATAAGAAATGACTTAGATTAGATAAAATTAAATTAAGATGCATTGTACATCTTATACCAATAGGGTCTTAAAACCTACTTTTTGCATATTAACTCCGATTTCAGTGAAATCAGTTTCATTCGATAGATAATTCTATAAAATGAATTTTAAAAGTGAGTAAGCCCAATTCAAAGCCATATGACCTAGTTATGAGGTTCAGAAGTTTAGGGTCATAGCTTCGTGACTTTGAGATTTATTGGTATTTATTTAAGTTATGTTTTTATATTTTTCTACTGATTTTTATAAACACATTAGAATAAAAGATAAAGTAACCGGGATTAGGAATAATTAAATAGAAAATTAGGAAGATTATACACATATTACTTATATACAAAGGGGTCCAAACATCAAAACTCACATATTTTATTCTAATATTTTTCGATATTTTTAATAAATACTATTTGTTATAAAATGAAGTTAAAAGTGAGTCTGGTCAATTTGGAGTTCTATATAAATAGTAATGAACCTTGTAAGTCGGCTTTTACAGCAACCTTGTAAGTCGGCTTTTACAGCTTTTTCGATTCATCATAATTAATTATATATACATTAAATAAATTTTGTGATATTTTTATAAATTAATATATATTATTATAAATAACTTTCAAGAAGGAAATATTTTAATTTGTGATGATCTAAATGATAAATAAAATAGAGTAATATTTGTACAAGGTGAAAAATGTGTATATATACATTTGTGATCTTGATTTTCTGACATTTTTATAAATTAGGATCCTTATCTTCCCCTACTTATTTATTCTGTCGACCACATCAATATTAACTGGTCTCGGGATTAGGATCAGTCTGTATATATTACATATCTACATCCTTCTTTTCTTTTATTCTTCTTTTTCTCTTTATTATTTTTATTTTGGATAAAATAAGTGTTAAATAAATAATATTAACAATTGTGGTTAGAATATTAATTAATAAAAATTAGTGAATATTTACATGTATTTTACCAAAGATTTTAGCCAAAATGAAAGAATAGAGGAGATGAATCATAGATTCATCACTCCATTATAATTTACCTTTGCTAGTTCCTTAGTAAACACTTATTCTAAAAATAAGTGAAAGTAAAAAAGAAAAAGAAAAAGAAAAAAAGGAAAATAAAATAACTTAGAACATGCTTGTTTCTTTAAACCACATTTCACTTCATCCAAAATCAAGAACTTTGAATAGGCCTTTGGATTAATAGTTTGTCGAGACCTTATTAGAATTAGGATTTAAGTCTCAACATCCCTCGAGTTCAACAAATCTCTATCCAGGTTCACCTCAACAACCAGGTTAGATCCACCCATCCATCACGTTAACTATTCAGCTTTGAAGTCAATTTGTACAGTGTGTGAAAGGTGTTATCTCTTCCTGCTTGATGAAGAGAAGAAACCACCCATCCCAGTAATACACTCTCATTAGGCCCTCATCTAGCTACTCGATCCTCGAGGAGGGGGATATTTCCTTCTAAGGTCAGGTCGTGATGTGTCCACAATTGAATATAGAGAGAAGAAGAACGGGAAGAGAACTGGATTGTGTTTAGTGTAGTCGCATCTCCTTGTGAAGCTAAGCCAGTTTAGCCAAGTCTCTACTAAGACATGTAGGCTTTCTGATGCATCATTGTGGTCATGTATGTATTTGGTGCATTTGGCTTCTTTTTGGTAGAAAGTAATTGTTGCACTACATTGATCTTTTGTGCCCCGACAGATATAACATCTTTTCTTCTGCCCATTTTTTTAGGGTCTTGGAAAAATTGTTCCAGCAAATTGTTCCCTCGTCCAAAGCTTTATTTCAACCCCACTCTACTGTCTTTAGATGTCTGCGCCACTAGAGTAGGAAGAGAATGCACCACCAAAATGGAATGGCCTTCACAACCTCATGCAAGTTGAGTTAAGTATAGAGTTCATGAGTTCAAAATTGGTTCAAATGAAAAAGAGTTAAACGGATGACACAAGGTGTCCTACTTAGGCAAATTTAAGTTGAATTCCGAACATGGTCTCATGGAACCCAAAGAATTAATCGAAAAGACCTGAAGCGTCTTAATTCCAATTTCTAATAAAGTCCCTTTAGAATTAAGTGGATTAAGGCCTAAGCCGAGCTCCATTATTAAGACTTAGATACATTCGATTCAAGAATCTAACTTATTCTAAAAAATGCGAATGAATGCAATCTTTTTTTATGAAGTGAATTTTTTGGGTTAAACTTTTTATGTGATTTTTAAGAATTTTCCACATTTTTATTGAATTTTAAAACTTTTATTTTTTGAAGGAGTTAGTGAATTAAATCAATTATATGAATTTACAAGAATTATGTACATTTTACAAAGAATTCCATACACAATATATATAAGATTATATGTATTTTATACAAATTTTACAAAAGAATTTTATTCACAAATTTTATATAATTCAGAATTTTATCCAAATATTTTACAAGACATTTTATATACACTTTTTAAGACATCTCTTTTTATAAGTCATATTTACAGTTTTCTATCGGCTTTAAAAACCCAAAATATATACCCATACTTTTAGAGACATATTATTAAAAATAAAATAAAGTATGAGATGGCTTCAAAAGTATATATAGAATATATATACGACACCCCCTATACTTAGCGTGAACTATGCCCGCATAGTGACCAAAGAAGTGACAAAGGAAGACATAACTTAGGATAAGTATAGATTGGTGAAAAGAATACTATACTATAACGACTCAAAAGAATAACGAATAAACAAATAAAAGTCAATCATCCCCTCTATACTTAGGATCAAATACTCCTAAGGATAGCAGACTCACAAATGAATTTGATCAAGATCAAAAGAATGTACACAGTATACGACTCAACTTGTCCCCACTAAAATTAGGGTAAACTATCCCTAAGTATAGAGAAGAATATCAATAGTTGATGGACAAGCGAGAGAGCAGACGATACAAAAATTGAAAACAATCAAAAGACATAAACGAGCGATATTACCCCCCTCCCCCCATACTTAGGGTAAAGCACACCCTATGTATAAGAAACAACAAGATAATGGAATATAATGATATGAACAACACAATGTCTACACCCCCTACACTTAGGATAAAGTACATCCAAAGTATAGCAAAAATACTAAGCGAGACTTAGGGGTGCAAGACAAAAACGAATGAATGAATGAATAAAATAAAAAAAACGTATGCACTAGGTGAAAAAGAATGAACAAATCAAAATGTGAAACTCTAGTATGAGATTCATACTTTGAAGAGTGAAGAACACATCTCATACAAAATGAATGGGGGCAACCTCAATGGTCGGCGACTCATGATCAAGAAATGGTTTCAAACATTGATCATTGACTCAAAAGGTGGACTCAAAAGACAACTCAGATATGTCGATGCTACCATTGTCGTATACCTTTCACACTATATAAGGGCCTTTCCACTTGCTCTGAAGTATCCCTCGAAATAACTTGAGTCTGGCATCAAATAGCCAAACTTTCTGATCAGGCCCAAACTACTTATGGCTGATGTGTGCATCATGTCACTCTTTTAACTGCTTCTTATAATGAAGGCTACCCGTGAGAGATGAGTGCCCACCATAAACTATGCTTGATCTCAATAGGTAAATGGCATGGCTTTCCATAAACCTACCGAAAGGGAGATGTACCCAATAGGTTTTGAAGGATGTTCTATATGTCCAAAAAATCGAGTCCAAAAGATGTGACCAATTCTTTCGGTCTGGGCAACATCCTTCTGCAAGATCGACTTAACCTCCCTATTCGAAACATCAGCTATACTATTCGTCTGAGGATGATATGGAGTAGGAAATCGATGGTCAATACCAAACTCTCTAGTAAGTGCCCATACTTTGTCATTGATGAAGTGGCTGCCCCCGTCTGAGATAAGAACTCGAGGGACCCCAAACCGTGAAATAATATGCTTTCTCAGGAACTTGCACACCATGTTCGCATCATCGGCTCGGGCAGGAATAGCCTCAACCCAACGACTCACATAATCAACAACCAACAGAATGTACTCGAATCCCTGACTCTTAGGGAACATGCCCATAAAGTTGATACCCCATGCATCAAAAACCTCGCAGAAGTGAATCGGCTGCATCAGCATCATATCTCTATGTCCACAAGTGCCCATCCTCTAACAGTTAGTGATGAATCTACATTTCATTACCTTTATTCAATTATTTTATCCTTAAAAACCCTAGTAAATGCATGTAAATACCCTTAATTTGCGTAATTTAGCATTTATGCATCATTGTGTAAATAGTGTATAAAATACCATTTTTAATGCTAAAATTATAGAATAAAGAAAAAAAGAAAAAGAATAAAATATCGAAGATATTTTATGGCCCTAAACCCCGAGACCTAGGCATCTTGATGACTACATCGACAAGGAATAAAGTAGAGGGAGATAAGGGCCAAAAATACAATAAAATCTATTTTATTTGTTCATTTATTATTCATTTTTTGGACATGTTTTATTTTCCACTTTTTATACCTCAAAAAAGAAATTTTGTGTATGAAAGTTGTAGATAATTAAATATAGAAAAAAACAAAATTTATTTCACACAAAAATAATATACAGAATAAAAGTTGTACTCATAATAAAAATTCTAAAATCCCAACTTCACAGACCCATATCTCTGAAATAAAACTCAAAATGTATTGATTTTCTTTAATTGTATATAAGATTTAATAAGCTATTTAATGAAGGTGGTTTCATTTTTTTGGAGTAAAGGTGTGAAAGTTAGGTTTTGGACCCCTTTTGTACATTTTACCCTATTAAAATATCATTTTATTTATTATTTATCATATTTATAATTTTATATTTTTATAATTATGTAAATATTATTTATAATATATGTACATATTAAAATAAGAATAAAATAATAAATAAAACATTAAAATAAAACATGTAAAGAAAATAAATAGATGAATATCTATATCTATACCTATATAAACAATAGACCTATTTATTTAAGTGTATATATTATATCAGAAAAATATAATAAAAATATATTTAAGTATCTAAAAATAAGTCATAATTTAATAAAATAATAAACTTAAATAATAAAATCAAAATACAAATAAAAATAAAATACACAAAACATATATAAATATACCCATGTTTTAACCCTAAAAAATAACTTGTAAATCTAAAGCTCTGAAAAATAAACAAAAATCATAATAAAATAATATATAAAATAATAAACATTTTTTATTACATAATCTAAAATTAATAAATTATTAATTAATAGATACTCAATTTACAATTCTTTTTGGGTCAGGTTTTTTCTGGTTGGTCCACGTGGACCAACCAGAGCCTCTAGCACATTGACCTTGGTCAACTCGCTGACCTGCCCCTTACCCTCTGACAGTCCTACCGTTTGACTACCCTCTAACAGTCCTACCGTTTGACCACTCTTCTCGATTTCCCCCCCTCAATATACCAATCGAGGGGATGTAGACCCTTCAACAAGCTTGCTCCTTGTACATCAGAGATCCACGCATGCCCATCTCCTTGGGCAGTGCAACTTCGATTCGATCGATTTTCTTCGATCTTTGGGCCACCTCGACCACCTGTACATAGCTGACCCCCGACTTTCCTCTCTGTTTGGTTCCCCTTTAGCATGTTCTTCCCTCTCCTCTGGAGCCCTAGGTTTAGAGTATGGTGACAACATGCTCAACCGTGCGTTCCTGAAGCGAGGCGGACGGTTTTGAGGTGGTTCCCAGCCACTTCCGGCGAAGGCTTGCTGTCGAGGTTCTATCTCTGGTCTTCCAACCATAGAGGTCATTTTCTCCATTTTTCTTGCATGATTAACTTAGCCATATCCTTAGGAATAGTTTGCTGCTTTTAAATATGCCTTTTGTCGCTTAATCACCTTTGTTCGTAGTTTGCCGGAGCTTAGCTCCGACGAACCTCCATCTCGCATCCCCCAATCCCATCCACCCCATTACAGGGTCAAGGTAATTTGCCCTCGACCCTATAACCATTTTATGCAGGCATCCGAAGCATCACGCGTGCCTGGAGCAATTTTGAGCGCCCGCTGGTAATACCTGGAGCTCCTATGCTCCTCCATCCTCGCGGGTGGACACCGGTAGCCCATCGACCATTTTAAAGCTTCCAGTCGATAGAGGAGCCCTGCAGGAGGAACTTGGGTCATTTTGGAGCAGAGAGGAGTGTCGGAGGAGGAAGCCCTATCAAGAAGAAGCTCGCTGCAGCGAGCCTTCTTGCCTGTTCGTCCATAAACTTTCCTCACCGTTGGATCGTCAGTCGTTCTTTCAGATGAACAACACCCATTGGATCCCCGCAAGCCTTCACCGTTAGATCTACAGCCGAGATCTAATCGCAGCCGTCCGAATCGAAGGGGCATCAGATGCTCTAGGCTTGTCACGTAGATAAGTGAGTTGATCGTTCCCGTCCGTTCTCACTGTTGTGTTGGTATTTTGCTTATTTATCCTCGTTAATTTTTGTATTTATTATTTAGCACTAAAACTTTCATTTGTCTTTATTTATGTTTTGTAAAAATTGTAACTAGGCCCATGATGAAGCCTCATTCATCACTCTTTATTCTTTTATTTTAGCTAAATATCTTGGCAAAAGCATCATGTGAATAGTGTAAATACAATAAATTAGCAATAAGCATACATGTGTTAATATTTCATAATTAGCAAGTATTTGTGCAAAAATAAAAGAATAAAGAATAAAAGAAAAAGAAGGAAATATTTAGAATAAATATTGAGTGACCTAAACCCAAGAGAGGGCCAAGCATTGGCCTGATCGCCTAATAAAATAAGTAGAGAGAGATAGGGCCACTCTACCTTGTACATATATACCATCTATGTATATAATTTATTTTTATAAAAATAAAGGATGTTTTTATTTCTTTGTATATATTTCTAAAAATAAAACAAAAAATAGAAAAATAAAATAAAAATAAAATTAGAATAAAACACTCTCTCACCTTGTATATACTACATGTATATATGTATCTTTCCCTATTTAATTTATACTTGTAAATAAATGATAAAAATAAAATACAAAGATATTTTATACTCCAAATATTATGTTGTAAATAAATAAAATATAAATTTAGGGTATTTGTGTAAAAATAAGAAATTAAAAATAAGTGTACAAAATACATAGGTATTTTATACCTGTATATAATACATTACACTGTATAAACCATAAATTATTTTTCATAAAAATAAATAAAAATCACATAAAAATAGTTTGGAAAATAACAAATATTTTTCATTTTGTATACTTTTTGATTTAAAATCATAGATTATTTTTAATTGATTTTGCAAATATTTTTAGATATCTATTTTCTGATTGGTCCAGGAGGATTGTTGACCCCGGTCAACTAGCCCGCCCGAACTCCCCCTTGAGCGGATCTGATTTTTCGCGCACTTTTCTCCTAATTTCCGTGACCCAATCAGACCACTTCCCTCTTCGCTTCGAGGCCCCGATTATCGAGGGGAGATCTAAGATCCTCGCCCGTTGATTCCTTTAGGGATCCTCCCCTCAGTTCGCACGCCTCGACCCGATTCTTCCGACTACTTGGGACATCCTATAAATTCATTCCATCACTTCCCCAGCTCAGTAGCTCGTGTCGCACCCTTCTCTGATACCCTAGACACCTCCTCCTTTGTGAGAACAACCGGAGGCCACTCTTGGCGCTCGGAGAGGAGCTGTGTAGAGGACGCTCAACTGTCGTTGCCGGAGCACCACCACGAGGAGCCTCCTCCGCCAGCCACAGCGTAGTCGAGGCAAAGACCCCGCCATTCACCTCCCCTGGAGCTCAGGATCACACTAGGTCCTTCAGGCAATCATTCCATAGTTCCTAGCTCATTTGTTTATTCAATCTTTCATTTGTCATCCGTCGTCGCTCCTCCAGCTCCGGCCAACCGGTCGGAGCTTCGTCCCCTTCATCCACCCATTCAGATCGATGCTTTCGCTCATCCTCCATCTTCCTATGCAGCCTGATCAGGGTGATCTTGGCTCGGATTGCCAAGATTAGGAGATAGGTCTCCCCTACCACCTTCGCCGGAGACCCACCCCCATCCACCATCGCTTCTCTCTGTTTGAGACCCAATAACCCCGATCGGAGCATTGCTCCGAGTCCGAGCTCTCTTGTGCAGGCCTTGATGTGCGTGAAGACCATCCAGATCACCCTCGACCACCTTCGTTAGAGTGCCTCCAGGCCTCAGTTGACGCCACATTCATCCGACCGCCAGCCACTCCATCGGAGCTGACCACCCGATGCGGAAGGGCCCTCCGGTCCTTTTGGCACATCCAGATCCTTCAATGAAGCCACCGATCACCCCCGGTGCTCCGACGAAGTTCGCCCCAGCCTAGTTCATCTGGAGGACCTCTCCACCGTTGGATCGTCCGTACCTTCCAGACGCCATCCTAGCTATCCATTCACCTGGAGGTGTTAGGCCGTTAGATGTCAGATCTAACAGCCCCATACCAACCACGTAGTCGACATTTGACAACCATCAGATCTGACACCTGATACGTTAGAGCCGCACGATCGTGCCTCCCCAACAGCTGACACCTGTCCCTGTCGCGCCTCGTCACGTGCCTCCATGGGTAGATTGCTCATTCTACCCTGCACTTATTTTCATTTTTATTTTAGTCTGTAAAATAAAGTATACAGTTAGACCATTTTGCACTTTGGTACCTGTAGTTTTCCGTATTCGCACTTTAGTCATGCTTGTGTGGACTCACGTGCTTTGTCACGTGTTTTTCTAGGATATTTGCACTATGTACCCTAAAGTTCTTTACTATTATTGATTGAAGTTTAAGTTTCCATATTTGCAAGTATGCCTATGTGAGTGCGGATTTCTGACATGTGCGGATTTTGATGGAAAAATTATAGATTAGACCCTAAAGTTTTATTACGTGTTAACTTTTGGTCCTAGAACTTCTTTTAATTGCGTTTTGGTCCATGTGTGTTGTGTGTTTTGTCTTTGATTAAATAAATAGCAATTTTTCTCCAAAAGTCATGAAATTTTGACACGTGGCTCCTGCCACTGTTTAGGAATTTTGTTGATTTTTGGGTTTTATTTTTTCTCATTTATTATTTTTAAAAATTCAAAAACCTTAAAAATTATCACTATCTATTTTTAAAAATCAACTAAAAATATTAAAAAAATCTTGAAAAATTATAAAAAAATTCCTGAATTATGTGTTTTGGGCTTTTTAAATATCTATTCAATTTTGATCTTGTTCCCATTTGTAAAACTCATAAAAATTTAAAAAGATAAAAAACCATGGAATAATCATTAAAAAATCAAAACATGTGTTTTATTCAACTGTAGTTAGATTTTGCTTTGTAGTTTCTCATAAAGTTGCTGCTAGGATTTTATAGGCATTTTAATTAATTTTAACTTACCTTTAGATCCCAGCTGTACAGTGGTTACTGTTTTTGACTTTCTTTTATTTTTAGAAAATTAATCAAAAATCAGAAAAACCCCAGAAAATTAACAAAAACGTTTTAATATTTTTAAAAAAACACAAAAATATTTTTTTTCTTTTAATTTTTGATTATTTTTGGACCATTAAATAATTAGTTGAGTGTTGCTTTTTGGTTTGCTTTTATTCTCTTTCTTATAAAATCATAAAAAAATTGAAAAATTAAAAACCACCATTTTCTTTATTTTTTTTGGTTTTCTGACTACTTCGTAGGTTTTCCATCCTGTGCTCCTTGTGATCGACCCTGGTAGTTATACCAGGTAAAATAAATTAGCGAGATTGCTTGATTTGTTTGATTGCTTAATTTCTTTGTTTGGTGGTCTATTTTTTTTGATTGACTGTGCCTTGTGATTCGGATCGCAACGACCTTAGATATTCCTTAACCCGAGTAGTGAGAGTCGTGTCATCAGAATGGCTAAGGTCCCTGTGAAACCCGCTCACTCTCGGATATGGAATACCCGTTTACACATCACGCATAGTATCATGTTCGCTAAAGATCGCATTACAATACTGAAAATTAGGGGGAAATTCTTTTCATATTTACTTTATGAATGACATTCACAATTAACAAATAAGCTACAGAACTATAATATGTCATCAATCTATTGCATAAATTTCCATAACATTTAACATGTAACAAATGAAACTGCATAATGTACATGCATTCCAATTATATCGGAAGAGAAAGAAAAGCATATATATATATATATATATATATATAATATTCTAAACAAAACTATAACATACATACCTGATATGTTTTACTTCAGAAACTGATGTTCAACTCTCCCAATACCACGATGCAGGTGTTTTTCTTGTGATCCATACAATAGGGAGAAAAGAACATCAACAAATGTTGAGTAAATCTTATTAATTAGAAATCATAGGAAATTTAGTGGCTCCACAAGAAAGCAAGTAGGTGATCTAACAATTAGATTTATCGAGCTACTTGGAGAGAAGATGGTTATCATGTTGTTCTGTAAAGGTGAAACACTGACTTACCCATCATACCTCAATTACCTGTATTTAATATTTCAAATAATAGTTATAGATAGCATTTTATATATAAATTATAAGGTCCATATTTAAGCTAATGCCGTATTTTAAAACTATGCTTCATGCTTGATGGATCTATGTATTGAGGATGATGCGTCTCCTATTTTGATCTTTGTCCTTACCAAATTATATATATAACCGTATATAATTTTCATTCTTCCTTATCATATTTCAAGTTTCAACGATTCCTTAATTCTTGATTCATTATAAGTTTATTATGATGGAGGTGATATAAATCTCCTTCCAATTTTCGTAAGTCATGTAGATAAATTTTAGTAAGTGTGGATGATGTGTCTCGTATTCAGATTCTTTCCTTATTAATTTTCTCAAGCTTAGTGGATAGTCCGTGGTCTTGGTCTGGATAAGACCTCACACTATGACTCTAAGGTAGTAAGGAAATCTTAGGGTTGGGGTGCCTCCGTAGGCATGCGGTGCAGTAAAATGCATCCTAACTAAGTTCCCAACACGTCCACTAGCTATTTCAAACAACCGTTGTAGTAGCTCGTAGTCTGATAAGGATGATTTTCATAAGCTGGTCTTTTCTCTTCATCAGAAATTACTGGCGGAATAGTAACTAGCTCAATGGAAAATAAGCTCAACTACAACCAACTCAACTGTAACCAAGTTCCCATGTAACCAACTCAACTGTAATTCATCTCAACTTTAGCCAAACTTATTTGTGACTCAATCCAATCTCAAATGTAACTGATTCAGATGTAGCCATATAGGATTCAAATGTATACATGGATGATTCAGATGTAGCATCGCCAAGTCTGCTGGCGAAAAGTAAACAAAACTCAAGCGGTGAGGTAGCCTACAAAAGGCTCTTCTGTCTCGCCCTCTAATTGGAAGTGCGGTCCAATAGAGGGATAGGTCTACTCCACAACTACACCACTGAGACGGGTGAGAGAGACTCTACGGAAAAGTCACTCTAAAAGAAAAAAAACCGGCCCGACCGGTACGGGTAACGAGCTCGAAAAACTAAAACCAAGGGCCCTCCAGCCTAGGTATCCTAAAGAACAAGGGTCTACGGAACTGGTCTTTAAAAGAAAACCCGTGGATCCCAGAGAGGCGTAAAAACTGTGCGCTTGTGAAAAAATCAAGAAAAATACAGTGATCCTAGACCCGCGCACTAAGCGGCTGCTGCTTCCTAATCTCCTGCCCAGTTGAGGTCACCGCACCCTCGCAAAGTCAGGCATAAAGGTTCCCGTGACTGGCACTCTTAATTATCAGTCATCAATGACTTGATCCCTCATCATTTCTTAATCCTTTATGTGGTTGATTGTATAGATCTAAGTCTTTTTGATCAACGATCTTATTGACATAATTGATTCATCATTGATTTGACTTATTCATCTACCCAATCATTTCTCAATCTCTTCAATGGTTGACTTTACAAATCTAGGTATTTTGTCACTACCTATCTTTGGTGATATGTATAAATAGTAATGTATACCTAAATGATTAATTTATGAAGATGATCGGTCTTTTTGATCACATGTTATCATTTCTAAAATAAAAGATCACCATCTATGCTTTGGATATGGATCTAGCTAGTCTTTATCATTTTATTTTATATGGTACCTATAGAAGAATCATGTCTTAGTTGTACCAATTCTAGTTGAGACATCAAAGGAGTGTTTTCTGATCATTTGCCATAACATCCTATATATAATAGATCGTATGAATAGTAGACTATACATAGTGATCAATTGATTAATGATTTCTTATTCGTAAAGATCTTGAGAGTTGACTTTGAGAGAAGAGTTTTAATATTTTAAAAGATGAATTCTCAGAAGATCATCTTATTTGCTCCAATATAAGTAATATATTAAATCCGATCAATGTTTGTACATGTGAAATTAATCGGTGGCATCAAGGAGATTGCCTATGATGATTAAGCCCTCTTATTCGAGTAGTGTCTCATAGGTAGATAGAAGTCGATCATAATAAGTCCATCCATTGTCTTTTATAAAAAATGTGGCAGCATGGTCATATGTTGCAAGGCTTACAATGTTCATATGTGAAGCAAGAGTTTCACTAATTGAACAATCCTCAATAGATTTTGATTTCGAGTGATTGTAGCCAATGGACATATGCATCTAATTTCTAACTTCTATCCAAAAATCTGTTCAGAAGGTATCACTCCCCCAACCTAGTTTACACAAAGTTACAATGGTATAGATAAAAGTTATTACGATTTCTACAGATGGTAGGAATGTGAACTTTCAATAGTGCAGCATAATCATAATTCATGAACAATCCAAATCTTTCCCATCATCAAACATTACTCAAGATGCTTCTTTACCTTAGTTGGTTTCCCTATGTGAAGGGGTGAGATCATGTGTTCACCATTCTATCTCTAATTATTACGAGTAATGACTTATCTCATCCCGAATGCAATCCATTGATATGCTACTGTATTGATTCTAAGAGATTATATTGATATATTACAAAACTCTAACTGAAGTCAGGTCATGAATGATAAGAAAAATGCTCCTCTAACCTCATTCCCTTTATTTAGAATGCCACTCTTGTTTCCTGTCGGTAGTTATTTCCTATAGATCATACACTTGATGGTAAGGTTGATTGGCTTAAAGAAGGACTTTCAGTAAAAGAATTCTCTTATACGAATGGAGTTGATTACATCAAAGCTTTTTCTCTAATAACCAGTATGAAGTCCAGGTGCACCAAAAGTTGGCTTATTTGTGAGTTTGATATGACCAATACTTTCTTATAAGATAATTCTAGTTATAAGGTTTTTATGTCCCAACCCCAGATACATAGAAGACTTTTTTAATAAATATTTTATAGGCTAAGTCATGCATGGAAGGCAGCAAGAGAAGGGAGAAAGATTGTACCTTTGATCCTCTAAGTTTGGAGGGATTTTGTGGCTTTATCTAACATACAACAATAGCTAAAATACCTGATGGACAGCAACATAAAAAATTGAATTAGAGACTCCAACATTGACTTTAATGAAAGTAAAGTGAAGAGAGATATGTACCTTTGAATATCTTCACTTTGGAGATCCAAACTTGCTTGCAACATCCTTTTCTTGACAAGAGCTTTAGTTCATTCGGATCCTTGATGTTACAGTCTCCGCCGTTCACCTCCACTGGAGCTCAGGATCTTGATCTTAAGGTATCATTTCCCGTTGCCTTTCATCTCAGATATCATTTCACGGTTCGGGGTGCCTAGAGCATCGATCACCCTGATCTTCAGGTAACCCGAGTAGCGAGATTCACATATTATTTAATGGTCCAAAAATACTCAAAAATAAGGCGACCAGTAGTGACTTGGCCATTACCCCTAGGATTTTCATATTTGGTAATAGGTCCTCGGCCACATCACCTCACGTGTCTGTGCACGTGAGGTGCTGTCAATTTTGCAAAGCAACTCTTGTTAGCATGGGATTTTGTATAGGTACAGAAACCTTCATCTGTAGATAATATTTTGTGGTTATTTTGTGAAAAGGCCCCTGAACTTCTGAAAATTGTTAGTAGGTCCATGCCTCGTCACCTTACCTGATGCCCCACGTGAGGTGGCGAATTTGAAAGTGCCCCCATAACTTTATGCATTTCTTTCCAGTCCAGGAACCTTTTAAATGCATTATATATTTTTTGTGAAATTTGCAGCGAGGCCCCTATACTTTATTTTATTTACAAAAATACCCCTACTAGTAATGAAGTTTCTCTTTGTTTCTTATATTTATTTAATATGGCTACATTCCTCTAAAAAATCCACAAAATATATTTAAGTTCCTGATTGCATCTACTGTCACACTATTAATTTCATTTTGCATTTTTAGACTTTTATATATTTATTAAAAATAAAAAAAACAGCCATAAAATCCTTGTTTAGCCTATAAAACCCATAAAAATATAATAACATTTTGAAAAATTCCCAAAAAATATATTTTTCTATTTATGTATTTTTAACCCTCAGCCCAAAAATCACTAAAAATTACAAAGAAAACTCCTAAAAATTGAAAAATCCTAAAAACACTTATAAAAAATTATAAAATTCTCAGAAATTCTAAAAATTATTTTTTCTATTTTATATTTTTCTCTATATTATTAGTAATATATTAAAATAAATTTGGAGCAATTTTGGTATTGTTTGTATTTTTCGCCTCCATTTTAATTCGACCTATTATTTTTATCCCTGTTTTAGGGTATTTTTACTTTAAAAATATATAAAAATTGGCAAAAAAATCTTAAAACATAAAAACAGTCAAAAATATTTTAAAACCCAAAAAGATTTTATTTTCTTTATTTTGTCTATTATTATTATTATTTATATCTACCGAAACCTATATTGTATATATATCCTATACATAGCGTTAATATATATTTTAAAAGAAAAAGAATTATAAAAATATAAAAATCTAAAAAGAAAATATATAAAATAGAATATTAAAAATCAAAATATAAAAATATAAAATTAAAAATAAAAAATAACAATATAAAACCCACAAAAAGAAATATAGATACATAGTTCACAATCATCATTTGTGCTTCATAGCCCGATCTAGTTGTTTGCTCCCTGTGTTCAGCACTCTACACAGACTTGCACAGTATACACATCTTTGTTGTAGAGTTAAATAAAATAAATTTTAACTACATTCTTGCTTTTTATTGTTTGATCATCATTGTGGGTTAATTGTTGAATTTAACAGTTTTTGGGAGCGGCCAACACATCGACTACGGTTTCGCCTTTTGAAATCGTATGACCCTTTGAAAAATCATTATTTCAGTCAATACATCTCTTCACGAATGCATGAGCATCCACAATGAGAGTAGGCCACCAAAGACCAGATTGAAGCACCTTGTGTGTTGTCCTCTTCCCATAGCGGTGTCCTCCAACTTCTAATTTATGACAATACGTGAGGACACTTTGGTATTCCTTCTGAGGAATACACCGATGCCAGACACAATATGCTCCTTCATGATGAAGGATCGAATAGTCCCAATGGTAAGACTTGCCTTTTGCAAGGAAAGTCTCAAGTATCTGCTTGGACCAACCTTACAGGACTTTCTTGGAAACAAGACAGTTCACAATGTCGGCGTACCATGGGAGTGAGGCGACAACAAGAATAGCCCCATCTATAAAATTCCCAGTGATAGGTGTATTAAACTCAAAATTCTTAGGTAGCTCTAATCAGGAGTGGTGGTCTGCCACTCCAAGCTTATCCTTAATCTCAATATCAAATTCCCGGAGTAGAAGGATCCATCTGATAAGGTGTGGCTTGGAATCCTTCTTATCCATAAGGTACATGATGGCGGTATGGTCAGTGAAGATGGTGACCTTAGATCATAAAATGAGGGACCTAAATTTGCCTAAGGCAAATACTACATCTAGCATTTCTTTCTCTGTAACGGTGTAATCCTATTGGGCAAAATCCGAAGTCTTACTAGCGTAGTGTATGTCATATGGAATCCCATCCCTCCTCTGTCCTAAAATATATTCAACGGCAAAATCAGAAGCATCCATCATGATCTCGAATGGGAGAGATCAATCAGGTGGCTGAAGGACATGAGCTTCTATAACCATGTTCTTGAGAGTCTCAAAAGCAGAAAGACACTTATCATTAATAATAAACTCGGTGTCTTTCACTAGGAGATCAGATAATGGCCGGGCAATCTTACTGAAGTCTTGAATGAAACGTTGGTAGAAACCGACATGCCCTAGAAAAGACAGTAACTGCTTCAAATTGTATGGTGGTTTGAGCTTCTTGATGATATCCACCTTAGCCGGATCGACCACCATGCTCCTATTAGAGATGATAAGACCAAAGACCATCCCCTAAGTTATCATAAAATGACTCTTCTCCCAAGAAAGAACGATGTTAACCTCAGCACACCTCTGAAGAACGTGACCTAGGCTAGAAAGACACGAATCAAAATTATCACCATAGATCAAAAAATCTTCCATGAAGACCTCTAAAAAGTCGCTTGATGAACCGTCCCAATCGACTGGGTTGTGTTGTCAAGTTAAGGTGTCGTTGTTCCCTTAGTTAAACGGGAGATTCAATCCAGAAACATTTTTACAATCAACCACAAAATGATATACAATATAATCTAAAGTGTTCTAGCTATGGTTTTAACCTAGTATAGCTCTCAGGGTCGAACACAAGGAGCACGTGAAAAACTTGGCAGCAAAAAAATCAAAAATGATTTTTTTTCCTTTTATATTTTTCTGTTTTGTTTTTGTGGTTTTCCTAATTTTTTATTTTTTTTTGAAATTTGCAATTTTTTATGTTTTTAAATTTTCATTTTTTTAATTTTTAAAATGTATTTTTTTCTAAAAGACGAAATTCAAAAACCAAATTTATATACAAAAATGTAGTAAATGTGATTTTTTAGATTTTTCTAATATATCAAAAATGTTCAAAAATTTTCAAAGAAAATATTATTTGGATGTGGAATATTTTTTACTATTTTTGGAAATTTTTTTAGAGATTTTTCAAAATTTTAATAATTTTCCTAAAATCAGACAGTGCAAATTACACTAGACAAGCGCATTTAGCAATTTAAAAATAAAATATAAATGCAAAAATTATGAAATTTATTTTTTCTATAAATTAGAAGAAAATATATACAAGCAAAGACCAAATCACAATTTTTTGATTTTTTATTAATTTTCTACAATTTTTTAAGTTTTTAGTATTTTGTAATTTTTAGGAGTTTTACAAATAATCAATGCGTAAAAATTGGCTAGAAATTAATTGTCAAAAAATAAATCTACTTTAATATTTTTGTATTTTTACAGATAATATTTGATATTTAATAATTTTTCAAATGTCAAGCACAGAAAATGACACTATTTTTTATTTTTTAAAATAGCAAATAAAAATAAAATGCGATGAAATTTTATACAATGAAGATTCACATAACAGGAATCTAAAGTAATTTTTGAGGAATTTATTGACAGCAAAAGATATTTATTTCAACAAGGTAAAGCATGCAAATCAAGTCTGGATAAACAAGGGCTGAAATGCAATTATTTAAAATTTTTATATCATAAGATAACAAGAAATAAATATGTGGATGGAAAGTGCAAATTACCCACTAAAGGCCATGCGTTGCACATGCTTGGACTGAGGCCAGAACATCTGCGTAATTTGCGATATGCCTGGGGGCTGATCTGATGTTTGACCAGAATATAATAAAGAGGGATGACATGGCGCGTTTTGGGCCCTTAGATTTAGGGCGTTGATCGAGGGCTCGGATTGAGCCCCTTAAATGGAGCTTTTTTTTCGTTCTGGAAATGAAAGGGGAGCGAGCCGCCCCTTCTTCCTTCTTGCAGGTGCTGGGTCAAGGCGGAGAACGACAGACATCTCGCAGGATATGCGGGGAAGGGCGACACCTGGATGGATGAGACACGGAGGAGGGGCGGCCTGAAGAGCGCACGGGTGGCGATGGCGCGGTGGAGGCGCTTCGGGCAGGTGGACTGCGGAGATCTCTTGCGACGGGGGCTGCAGCGGCTAGGCGGCATGGCCGAGGGGATCCGCGTGCACGGTGCGATTCTGGCGGAGTTAGCCGGTGCGCACGAGCTCGCGCAGAGGTGCATGCAGGCTGACTGGCTGGACGACGCGGGGGCGACACACACCCCCAGCGGTGGCACGGTCGACTGGTGCTACGTCGGCGGCAGATAACTGGATTGGAGGATGGGCGGAGCCGCCGTGTGGGGTGGGGGGGGGGGGCGATGTTGGATGGTAGTGCTGCATAGGATTTTTTTGTGTTTCTATTTAATTTTACATTTTTTGTATTTTTTTTAAACAGCGGCTTTTTATTTTTAAATTTTTTGTAAATTGTATCTGCAAAGAAAAAAGAAAGAATTTTTATACCTGCAAAATAAATGTTAGAAATAACAAAAATATTTTTTTAAACCTACAAAACAAATATATATATATATCATTTATGCAACAAAAATGTTAGAGATAAAGTAGTGAAATGTTATTATTTTTTATTTTTATTTAAATCTATAATAAAATAATTTGACAAACCAACTCGAGAACGTGGATAGTATGGATGAGTAGGGTGGAGCATTGGGCCAGGCCGGCCCGGACCCGACCCTGACCCGACCCGCAAAAGCCCAGGCCCAGCCTGAACCCGATGTACAGATGGGCTGGGCCCGGGCCCTCATTTTTCAAAAATATTATGATCGGGCCGGGCCGAGCCCGAACCCGAAGTACAAATGGGCCGGGCCCGGGTCCTCATATTTCAAAATATCATATTAGAACTAAATTAGGGGACATGGATATATATTCACAATACATCCAATATTTCCTTCATCCATCAATAGTAATACTATATCGTAACAATACATCCAATATTCATGTGTTATGGATGAATTATATCCATAACAACAAATTGGAATCAAAGTGCAACTTCATGGAATAAAAATAAATGCGGGTTGAGCGCGGCCCGAGCCCGAACCCGGCCCGAACCCGAGCCCGATCACGCGGGCCTTGGGCCGGGCCCGGGTCCTCATTTTGTTGAAAAAAGCGGGCCTCAACCCGGCCCAAGGCCCACGGAAAATTGATGGGCTCAGGCTGGGCTTTCCCGGGTTGGGCCGGGTCGAGCCCAATGCTCCACCCTATGGATGAGCATTGGGTAGGGCCAGCCCGGCTCAGCCCGGTGCCCGGCCCGATAAAGCCCGAGCCCGAACGATAAATGGGCGGGCTTGGGCTTGATTTTTGGCCCGATCCAATTTTCGGGCCGGGTTCGGGCACGCTTGGGCCCGAGCCCGAAGCCCGTGGGCCGGCCCGAATATAGGCCCGAGTGTAGACCCGTATATAAGCCCGATGTTTTTTCCATATGTAATTTATGATTTCTAACATCACATTTGATGTTCCTTCTTAATTTGCCATTATTCTATGCTATTTAGACATCACCTATGTTCATATTTTGAAGAAATACATAATCATTTTGTATATTTACATATTAAATGTGTACTATATTCACATTTTAAAATTTTTTTAATATAGTGGGCCGGCCCGACCCGAGCCCGACCCATGTACTTGCGGGTCGGGCTCGGGCTTGGGCTGTAATTTCTTAAATTCAATGGGCCTAGGCCCGGCCCGTAAGCCCGTAAATTAAAACCGGACTCGGGCTGGGCTAGGTTGGACCCGGCCCGCCCCGGCCCGATGCTCATCCCTAGTGGATAGGCCCGTAAAAATCGAAGAGGAAAATGTGATCGATGTTCCAGCAGAGGTGAGGGATCAGAACCGCATCTCCGACCACTGTGCGTGGTCGGAGGTGAGAGATCGTGTACGGTAGAACGTGAAACGAGGAGGTTTGAGAGATGAGTGAAAAATCGGATTGGGATCGATGATGAATGAATGAATAAGACTACGGATCGAGATCTATAACGAGATTGAAAATGAAAACTACGCTAGCATTACTCTAGATGAAATATGCAGAAAAGATGGAAATGGATCTAACCTGAGGGAGGCGGGCGCTGTGATGGCCTCGATGACAATCGGTCCGCTGTCATCGGACGGCTCAGGGGATGGGCTCCACTATCGACCGATGATTTTTTTCAGGAATGAGGCTCTTTCCACCAAAGATTGTCAAGAGCAAAAAGGAGAGGAGACCCATTAAAAAGAAGAAGAAATCCAAAAAATGAAAATATGTACAAAAAAGGAAGGTATTTATTGGTTGTTTAAATAAATATAATTAATTAATTATAAATTAAAATGAATTTCGCAATTAAATAAAATAAATAAAAGAATTAATTGGTAACAATTAATTAGCCACCTTAATGGTGGTTATTTAAGGTATACAATCAAATCTTATATACATGGTATGTTTTAAAATCAAATAAATGAATAAATAAATAAAAATTTCATAATTATATTAAGTTAATTAATTAATTATATATATTAATGTTTTGATGGTTTTATATAAGGATGCTAATTTTATACATATCATATATACATAATGTACATTATACACATTTACAAATAAGGAAATAGTTTTACATAAAAGATTTTTTTAATAAATTATTTACTTTAAATTATTGTGAACAATATTTACAATTATTAAAATATAATATGCACAAAAATAAAAATAAAAAATTAAATACAATAAATAACTAGTCAAATTGCAAAAAACACTCCAGAAAACTGACTTTTCAACTGTAATTCCAAAAATTATGAAACCACATCCATTTTAAAGATAATTTAATTTATAGTACAATGGAAGTGAGTTTGATTCAATTTGATTTCGTATGGAATCAGAATTGGTCTTTCAATGATCACTTTACGGCTTTTTCTGAGTGTGGATACTTTTACTTTATACATGGTTTTACTTTGCAATTATTTTTAGTGATTGAAAAACATTTTTATTTACAATTTTCATTAAGAAAAATATGTAATTTATAGTCAATTTATATACAAATAAAATAGTGTAAGTTTTATACAAAAATACAAAGAATAAATTCAAAAATAAGAGGGAAGAATAATTACAAATTATTTTGGATTTTTGAATTAAAGACCCTATCTCCCCTACTTTATTCCTGGTTGATCATGTCAACTCTCGACCTTCTCTTGGGGTTAAGGCCAGTCTGCATTTATTTCATAAATACATCCTTTATTGTTATTTTTCTTTTCTTTCCTTTTTCTTTTCTTCGTTATTCTTTTATTTGAATGTAATCAGTCTTAAAAATGAATAATTAACAAATGCATGCAAAATGATAACTTCATGAAATTAGTGGGTATTTACAAGAATTTGACTAAGGAAATAAAGATAAAATAAAAGAATAAAGGTGATGAATCATGGATTCATCATCACTCACCATGTCCGTAAAAATCGAATGCATGTACTTATGGAATGTAGCTGGAGCATTACATAACCCAAAGGCCATCCATCTAAAAGCATATGTTTCGAATGGACATGTGAACGTCATCTTTTCCTAGTTTTCAGGTGCAATGGCCACATGATTATACCCATAGTACCCATCAAGAAAGCAGTAATGGATCTTCCCAACTAATCTCTCGATAATATGATCAATAAATGGTAGCGAGAAATGATCCTTCTTGGTCGCCTGATTCAGTCGTTTGTAGTTCACACAGACTCGCCAAGAATTCGGTACTCGGGTAGCGATCTCCTCCCCATCTTCATTTATCACTATAATGATACCCATCTTCTTGGGTACCACATGCAATGAACTGACCCACTTGGAGTCGGAGGTGGGATAGATAAAATCGACGCTCCACCACTTAGATATTTCCTTCATAACCACCTCTAGAAGATTCGGATTAAGCTTGTGCTGAAACTCATGAGATGGTTTGGCATCATCCTCTAGAAATATATGATAGGAGCACAGGGCCAGACTAATCACATGGAGATCTGCTACTGACCACCCAATTGCCTTGCGATTTTTTTCAAGAATCTCCATCAGATGGGATTCTTAATCTTCGGTCAGATCGAACGTGATAATGACTGGAAACATTTTGGGCTCTCTAGCAAGGAATCGATATTTCATGTTTTGAGGTGACATCTTGAGATCTGGGGGAGAAGGAACATGAAGGGCTGGTTTAGTGAGGGCCTGGGTATAGGCTACTAAGTTTGTGTGTGCAAGCTCATCCTGCTCTGGATCTGACTGATCTGAAGACTGGCCATCTGATAACTGACTATACTACACTAGCTCGGTCTCGAGGCTGGTTGTAGGCTCAGTGAAGTTAGACGCGGAATATACTCATAAAAAATCTGCCAATCCAAGTCCACATCTTTATCGTAGGGCTCAACATCAGAACAACAAGAGTGAAACTCAGCTGATCGTCATCAAAATCGTCTACCTCAGCCTCTAACAGTGTCTGCTCCAAGACCGTCTTTTCCAATCTCCCATCATTAAGTATCTACATCTCAGACACTCCTAAAAATGTGACGAAAGATCATGTACTCAGTTCAGCCCATACGGCTTCATCGTTTGTCTGCACAAAATCACAGTCCTGGTGACTATCGAGCTCATCATCAGATGCTCGCTCTGACTCTACTGATCTGTCCTTGAGGTCTTGCTTCGTCTCTATACGTATACTCTTACCCTGGTCGTGAAAGTACACTTTTCCAATACCATAATCAGAAATAGCCTTCGTTGTTGCTAGAAAAGGTCGTCCTAATATGATCGAGGTATTGGCCATACATTCAGGGACCACCATGTCCAATACGATGAAGTCCACAGGGAATTACAAACCTTGAATAGTGAAAATAACATCCTCAATCAATCCTTTTGGCCTTTTGATCGATCTATCAGAAAACTGTAAGATCTTCCTACTTGGTCGAAGAGGCCCGAACTCGAACTTGTCGAGTAAGGAAAAAGGAAGGAGATTGATTGAAGATCCACTATCTAATAGAGTACAATCAAATATCTGCTCTAGAATCTCTCATCTGACATACGGTGATCCCATGTCTAAATCTTTGGCTAGGAGATAGTTCTGAATAGCATGGCAAGTCTCCTTGGTCAACACATGAATCTCTGAGCAATGGTTGCATTGCCTCTTCTTTCTACGAACTGTAGTTCTCTCCTTAAGACCTTTTTGTAGAAGAGGGATGTGTGCCAAGGCTGCTGAAAGAGTGAGCTGGATAGTTAAATTTCCTAATATCTCTTTCATTAAATCAGTCATCTGAGTCTTTTTAGGATTTTCTTTTTTCTCACCTTTCCCTAAGCTGAGTGCTTGATGAAAAGGAATCTGTACATCCTCCCCGTTAATATGTACACTTGGAGGATCATCAAAAGAAGAAGAAACAAGTCTTTTTTTAAAACTAAGACTATCTCCATGTAGATCATCAGAAATCGACTCATGAGATCTAGCTGAATCAGTTGTCTTATCTTTATTTCTTTTTCTGGATTTTCTCTTTTTTCCATTTTTTGTGTTTTGTCTCCTCGTCACTATATACGAAAGATGGTAACACAACTATGTCTGCATCGTGCTCCTCAGACTTGGAGGTATCAGCACCACCATCTAGATCCTCATGGACACTAGCAGCATCAGTACGTCTATTAGCATCATGCTCAACTGGCCCAAAAGTACCATCTACTGGTGCATTTGTAACATGCCTAGCTGAGTCACCGCTGGATGGAATTCTACCACTCCTCAGATATATGAAATCAACAACCTCCACATCATCCGGTGACATTTGTGATTGAGAAGTAGAATCTATCTGCTGGGTATGCATGGCGGATTGATCTCGCACGAGATCCATCACCTGCTGCTTGAACTTATCCATATCTCGTCTATTTATCTCATACTGACTGGTAATCCTACAGGCAAAATCATCTAAAGCCGAGTTCTCATAGGAATATCCTAGATAACTGGATGAGGAATCCAAAAATTACTGAGGTGACTGCTGAAAGAGAGAGTATGGCATCCACTGAGTGAAAGTCTGAATCTGACGAGGCTCGGTCTCAAGAACAAGAGAGTAAGGCACATGCTAAGGCTTAAAGTAATGTATCAGCTGTACTGGAGACTGTGTATCATATGAAAATAAAGTTCTCTCTCTGCTCATGGAATCAGCTAGTGACCCTGAAGATGGAATAGATGTCATCTATACAATCTGATCCTTCAGGTCACTAATGCTCCTCACAAGCCGACGATCTTGTCGAGCTTGTGTAACTGGTGGCATCTCATGTCAATACGCTCTAGGTGGTCCAATCTCTGATTAATAAGCTCTATCTCATCTGACGAAGACTCTAACGCTGTAGGAATCGATGGACCTTCCTCAACTTGTGCCATGGTAGATTGGTGAAAAAGTATGGGTAATTCCATCTGTGTATGAGAATCTTTTTGGTTTAAGGTGGCATGATGAGATGTCATCTCCTCGAAAATATCCCAAACAACATCCTCATGCTTTGAAAAGCATGAACCACCACAAGAAGAACTCACCATTCCTTGTAAATCAAGTGTCAACCTACTGAAGAAGCTTTGAACCAAGCTTAGCTTCGAAATACCATGGTAGGGGCACCTATCAATAAGATCTCTGAAATGGTCCTATGCCTTGTGGAACGGTTCATTCCCTAACATGGTGAAGTTGGTAATGAGAGACCTCGCAGCATTCGTACGTCCAATGTGGTAAAATCTTCTTAGAAAATCGGTATGAAGCTACTCCCATGCAGTAATAACTCTTCCTAAATGTTGCAACTAGTACACGGTCGTATCGGCCAGGGAGAACGGAAAAGCTATCATTTGATGGTATCCTCGTCAACTCGAGAGTCATGTACTATACTGCATATCAAATTGAACTTTTGGAGATGTGAATGTGGCTCCTCAGTGAACTGCCCATGAAAGACGTGTAAAATCTCAATAATCTCCAGGTGTGAGGATAAATGATCCGTGAATGGGAGGAGGTCGAATCCACATACTAGTAGAAGTAGCTCCAGGTGCATGATGTTGTCTCGTCGTATGCACATGCTATGCAAGTATTGTCTCCTCTCTATCTGGTCCATCATCCTCTGAAATATGTCTCGTCTCTCTCAACTGTATCAACTCAGCTTGAACTTTAGTCATTGATGAGCAATCTATCAACTAGGGTTAAGTGTAAAAATAATAATAAAGGTCATTGCGACCCCAATAAATCAGTCGTACTCAACAAGAAAAATCAAGATCCACTCAATCAAACATATAAAGCAAGCAACACAATGTAAGCAAACTCCGCTATTTTATTTTAACCTAGTATAGCGACCAGGGTCGAACTCAAGGTGCATGGGTAAAACCTACGAAGTAGTCGTACCAGACAAATAAAAGCATATTTGGGTAATTTTTAATTTTGCAAATTATTTTCAAAATAAGAAAATAAGACAAGCAAATAAGAAAACAAGCACAAGCAAAGCTTTTGCAATTTTTATTAAGACTAAAAATGCTCAAAATCCAGAAACAAAAATATTTTTATGTTTTTCAAATATTCAGATGTTTTTGGTGATTTTATGTGGTTATCCTTTTTTATATGATTTTATAAAAATAAAACAAAGGCAAACATGGAAAACAATGTATAACCTGGATTAAAAACAACACACATAGTAAGCAGGGACCTAATTGCAATTATACTAAAAATTCTAGACCAATTGATAATGCATATAGAAAGCTCAGAATCAATATTGCAAAATGTCCATAATATTCATGCACATGCTAAAAAACTCATGCACAGGGGTATACTTGCAATTATTAGAAAAGTTCAATCCAAAGCATAACATTCATAAAGTTCAAGAAAAAGTATGCAAATAACCCACAAAATCATGTGAACATGCATGTGTCTCAGGTGTGGAAGGACTAAAATGCAAATACCAGAAACAAGGAGGTCCAAACTACGTATTATCCAAACTAACATAAACTACAACAAATATTTATAGGACTAGGGAGTAAATGCAAAAACGAAGAGGGCTTAAGCAAAATTACCCTTCGTGTGCGTGCGGTGTACGTGGGGGCACGTGGCAGGCGGGGAGGCGGGCGTTGGCGTACGGGCCTGATCTCCTGACGTTGCAGATCTGACGGCCATGGAATGTGGGGGATGTGCGGTCACATGGTGTCAGATCCAATAGTGGAAGAGCAGCTCCTAGGCGATCTTCGATCGGGCAATGGATACAATCCACTGCTCCGATGAGGCCACCAACAAGTCCTGCTCGGTCGTGAGAGTGCTCCGCGTCTGTCTCATGACTCCGATGGAGGTGACGATGATCAAGCTCCTCTGGGTGCTGCTCCGCCTGAGCAGCTGAGTGGTCAAAGCTGCTCCTCTGCGTGAACCAACACCTGCAACGGGTACACCGCGTGGAGGTGTAGCTCCGGTGAGGGTTTATTGCAAATGAAGATAAGAGAAGCAGAGGGGAATGTAAGTCGATCTCCGGTGAAGGTGGTAGGGGGAGATCTCGGCCTTAACCTCGACCTCAGGGTCGAGTCCAAGGATGATTAGGTTGCAGTGCATGGTGGAGCGGTCGTAGAGGGTTCGATCGATAAGGGAAGGAGGTGGGTAACGAGGCTCTGACCAGCTGGTCGGAGCAGGTGGTGTGCGGCAGAGAGAAAATGGAAGATACGTATGGAAATGGAAAATGCAGAGGATAGGATAGCAACCTAAAGGGTTAGAGAAGCTCCTAAGCTTCAGGCGAAGGCGAGCGGAGAGGTGATGGCCTCAACCGTGTTGCAGAAGGTAGGGAGGCTAGACACGACGGAGGACTCCAGCCACGCAGCTGAGCTGTGTCGTCACTGCACCAAACCAAGCTCCAAAGGACACTCCAAGCAACTGTCACTCGGTTGGAGGTGTCTAAGGATCGAGATCGGAGCGAGAAACGAGCTGCTCGATTGTGGAGGAGGAGGAGATACTTTATAGGGTTCCCAGGGTGCTGGAAGAATAGAGTGAGAGCGCACAACCCTAGGAAGATCCACACCTTCCTAGGGATCCACGAGGGTCGTGGATCCTAGGAGAAGGCTAGGGCGAGAAATCGGGGAGAGAGGAGGCCTGACCCGATCAGGAGAAATGGGAGAAAAGGCTTCGACGAAGAACATCGCGTCAGGTCAGCCTGGGAGGCGACATTGACTGGCGGTCTACAAATCAACGTGCCCAATCAGGAGGGGCCGAGAATAGGACAAAATACGCTACAGGACAAAATAGAAGAGAAAAATAAAGATAATTACATAAAAATTAGTAAATGAATTTAAATGAAAAAATAAAAAAATGTTTATTATTTTTCAAATAAATTTTCTATGATTTTTAATTATTTTTATGAAAAATAATTTCGTATATATACAATATATGGTGTTATATACATGTATAATATACCTATGTATTATGTAAAATAATTTTTATTTTATTATTTTTACAGAAATACCATAATTTTATATTTTATTTATTTTCAACATAATTTTAGGAGTACAAAACATTTTTTTATTTTTATGAGTTATTTACAAATTTAAAATAAATAGGGGATGTAGTATATATACATGTGCTTTATACAATGAGAGAGGAATTTTATTTTTAATTTTATTTAATTTTTCTGATTTTTATTTTATTTTTATTTTATTAGTCGAAATATGTACAAAGAAGTAAAATAATAGTTTTATTTTACTTTGGTGAAAAATAATTATTTACATATATAAGTAATATAAACAATACAAAGTAGGCATTATCTCTCTCCACTTATTTTATTTGGCGATCAGGTCAAGGCCCGACCTTCTCATGGGTTCGGGTCACTATGTATTTCTTCTAAATACCTCCTTCCTTTTTCTTTTCCTTTATTCTTTTATTTTTGCACAAATACATGCTAAATTTGGCAATATCAACAGATGCACGCATAATTCTATGTTATTGTATTTATAGGTATTTACATGTTGTTTTGCCAAGAAAAATAGCTAAAATAAAAGAATAAAGAGTGAGAATCAAGGATTCATCACCTCCTATACTTTACCTTTGCTAGTCCCTTAGTAAACACTTATTTCAAAAAATAAATGAAAAAGGAAAGAAAAGAAAAAGAAGGAAAATCAATGTTGATTATTAAACTTATCTTCATTAAATTGAAGTATGGAGCTCAGTCAGACCTTTGGATTATTAGTTTGTCGGAACCTAATTTGGATCTAGGTTTAAGGCTCAACATCCTCTAAGGTCCACCATTCTATGGTCAAGAATCCTCAATAATCCTGATCAGAACAAGTCTACATACACAAACTCTAATGACCATGCATCTTTCCTTGTATTGTGTAAGTGATATCTATCTCCCCACCTCAGAAATGATAAAGAAACAACCTCCCTCAACAAGGTAACTCATTCCTTAGTCTAGCAGCTCTTTCCTCGTGGAATGAGGTATACCCTTCTAGGTTCAAGTTCAACTGGCTCAAGAAGAGGGGCAAATAAGAGAATGGACCGTGGCTAGTGTAGCCACGTATCCTTGGGAGCCCAACTAGTGTAGCTAAGTCTCCCACTACAAGCTTCATGAGATGAGAACGTGTAATACATTAGCTTTGCTTATTGACTATATACACTCCGGCAGGCATTTTTATTTTCTGTCAGGCTTGTCCGCCTTTTTTTGGAGTTTTCTTGATGATTGATTTTTTCTGATGTGCATATGTACAACATATCTACATGGTGCATCATATATACATAAGGACTTTTTCTTCTTGAGCCAGTAGGCTATCCCTCTTTTGAAGCATTATTGCAACCTATAACTCCTGTCTTTAGACCTCAACACCGCCGGTCCAAGTTGAGGTGCACATCCCTTCCTAAAGGAAGATGAGAGGTTACGCCTAGAAGTACTACCCTCATATGCTACCCCAAACCAAAGGAAACTGCCTCCTCACCACCTCATCCGTGTGGAGTTGAGTGTAAAGTGATGGTGCAAGTAAAGCCATTGTCTGTGAGAGTCATGCGTGCGTTGTTAAGTGTTCTATTTAGGCTCATCAAGATGACGTAAACATAGCCTAGTGGACTCAAAGAATTAAGTCACTAATGGAACTGAAAAGTCTTAACCCCAAATCCTATAAGGATCCTCTAAGAATTAGGTGGATTAAGGTCTTAACCAAGCTCCATTTTCAAATTTAATTCCAGACTAGTTTAAATCTCAACTATGATTTAGAAGAATATATAAAAATATGTACAAAACACTTTTTATGCAGTTTTCAAAATTTTGGAAACATGCAAAATTTTTGAAAATTTTTGAATATATGCATTCAAAATTTTTGAAAATGTTTGAATATATGCATACATGAATGTAGAAGTTTTGCAAAGTATTTACAAATATTTACATAAGGGTTTTTGCAAACTTTTTTTCAAGCATTTATAAAAATTTTGTACAATATACATAATTTTGATACAAAAATATTTACACAAATTTTATAAACAAATCATTTTTGCAAATATTTATACAAAAATAATTTTTATAAATAGCTATGTATGTGCAAGAAAGAATTTTATGTACAAGGAAAAAATTTAAAATTTTTGTGATTTTTAAGCTTTTGATTTTAGCCATTTTATTTATTAACACATTCACACAATGTACGAGTTAAGGCTAAAGTATATATGCAATATATGCAACACTCCCTATACTTAGCTCAAACGATGTCCTCAGAGTGATCAAACAGCGATGAAGAATACATAACTCATGCTTAGTATAAGGAAGTGAAAGAGAGGCTATACTACAACAACGAATGAAAGAATAAAATCAATAGAAGTCGATGATTCCCCCTATACTTAGGATCAAGTAATCCTAAGTATATAAGATTGTACACAAGGGGAAGACCGAGGGTTAGAATGTACTAGGTCTACCTCCCTTATACTTAGGGTGAAATATCCCTAAGTATAGGCAGCAAAATAGAGATAAACAGAATCAAAAGAATAATAAAAAACATGGCATCCCCCATACTTAGGGTAAAGTACACCCTAAGTATAGCCTAATCATAAGATGCAAAGGGGATGTTAGACAAAAGAATGTGTGATATGGACATCTGGATCTATACAAGGGCAGAAGAAGGTGATAATCATGCATAATATGCAAATGGTGTGAGTCAAAGACCACATCTCATTCAAAATGAATCAAGGCGACGTCAATGATCAACAGATCATGATTTAGATATGGCTTGAGGCGCTGACCCTTAACACGAAAAATGGACTCAGATGACATATCAGATATGTCGATACATCCATTGTCATGCCCCTTTCGGACCAGGTATGGTCCCTTCCACTTACTCTGTAATTTTCCTATAAATAATCTAAGCATGGCATCGAACAACCATACTCTCTGATCTGGCTCAAACTGTTTATGGCTGATATGAGAATCATGCCATATCTTTACTTGCTCCTTATTCTGTAGGCTGCTTGAAAAGGCTGTATCTCTAAGCTCCTCCAGGGCTACCAATTCCACCTTCCTTTGATCACCTATACTCTCCAGATTCAATAATATCTTAGTGACATCCCAAAGTGACTAATGATTAATCTCAACATGTAAATGGCATGGCTTGCCATAAACAAGACGAAAGGGAGATGTACCCAAAGGTGTCTTAAAGAAAGTCCGATATGCCCACAAGACCGAGTCCAAAAGCAGTGACCAATCCTTTCGATCTGGGCAGACTACCTTCTGCAATATCATCTTGATCTCCCTGTTCGATACTTCAGCAAGACCATTGGTCTGATGGTGATATGGAGTGGCTACTCGATGGTATATGCTGAACTCGTTAGCAAGGGCCTTTACCTTATCGTTGATAAATTGAGACCCCCTATCAGATATCAAAACTCTAGGCACCCCGAACCGTGAAATGATATTCTTCCTCAAAAATTACAAACAATCCTAGCATCTACGGTTCGGGCGGGAATGGCCTCAACTCAATGACTAACATAATCAACAGCCAACAAAATGTACTCAAATCCCTAACCCTTAGGGAATGGAACCATGAAATTGATGACCCATGCATCAAAAACCTCACAGAAGTGAATGGGCTGCATCAACATCATATCACGTTGTCCACAAGTGCCCATCATCTGACAATCAGTACACCTCTTCACAAATTCATCAGAATCCTTGAAGAGGGTAGGCCACCATAGGCCAGATTGGAGCACTTTCTATACCGTTCTCCTCCCAAAATGATGTCCTCCTTCCTCAAGCTTGTGGAAGTATGTGAGGACGCTATTGTGATCCTCCTGAGGAATGCACTGACGCCAGATGCTATCCCCTCCCTCATGATAAAGGATGGGATCCTCCCAATGGTACGACCTGGACTTCGCAAGAAAGGTCTCAAGTCGCTGTCTGAGCCAACCTTGTGGAACTTTCTTGGTGACAAGATAGTTCACAATGTCGGCGTACCATGGGAGCGAGGTGATAGCAAGGATCGCTTCATCTGGTCAGGTCTCTATAATAGGATTAGTCTGCTCAAATTCCTTAAGATTTTTCAAACGAGAGAGATGATCTACCACCACATTCTTGATTCCAGGTTTATCCTTAATATCAATGTTAAACTCCTGGAGTAGAAGGATCCATCTGGTCAATCGAGCTTTGGCATCCTTCTTTGTCATGAGGTACCTGATGGCGGTATGATTAGTATAGATAGTCACTTTGGATCCAAGAATATAAAATCTAAACTTGTCCAAGGCAAATGCTACGGCCAACATCTCTTTCTCCATGATTGTATAGTTCCGCTAAGCGACATCCAATGTACGGCTAGCGTAGTGAATGGAAAATGGTAAACCTTCCCTCCTCTGTCCTAGCATGACCCCTACAGTAAAATCAGAGGCATCCGTCATGATCTCGAATGGGAGAGACCAATCAGGCAGCTGAAGGACGGGAGCTTCAACAACTAGATTCTTGAGAGTCTCGAATGAAGAAAGATACTTATCATCTACAATGAACTCAGTGTCCTTCGTCAGCAGATCAGTGAGCGGTCGGGCAATCTTACTGAAGATATGAATAAAACGTCGGTAGAGACCAACATGCCCCAGAAAAGGCCGCAAATGCCGCAGGTTGGATGGTCGATTGAGTTTCCTAATGATATCCACCTTGGCCGGATCAACCTCCATGCCCCTGTTGGAGATGATGTGACCAAGCACTGTCCCCTGAGTCACAATGAAGTGACTCTTCTCCCAAGATAAGACAAGATGTACCTCAATGTAGCAATGAAGCACTCGGTCTAAGCAATCAATACAAGCATCAAACCCGTCATCGTAGATCGAGAAATCATCCATGAAGACCTCTAAGCAGTCACCCACCATGTCTGAGAAGATGGACAACATGCACCTTTGGAATGTCGCACGGGCATTACATAGACCAAAGGGAATCCATTTGAAAGTATATGTCCCAAACGGATAGGTGAATGTCGTCTCGTCCTGATCTTCGGGCGCTATGGCCACCTGATTATAGCTGGAGTACCTGTCAAGGAAGCAGTAATGACTCTTCCCAGCTAACCACTCTATAATCTGATCAATAAAAGGTAACGGGAAATGATCCTTCTTGGTGATCTGGTTCAATCGTCTGTAGTCCACACAGACCCTCCAAGAATTGGGTACTCGGGTAGCAATCTCCTCTCCAGACTTACTCACAATTGTGGTGATGCCCGTCTTCTTGGGTAGCACATGCAATGGACTAACCCACTTGGATTCAGATATGGGGTAGATAAAATCGATGCTCCACCATTTCAATATTTCTTTCATTACCACCTCTCGAAGATTCGGGTTCAGCCGTTGCTGGAACTCACGCGACGGTTTTGCGTCCTCATTGATATATATATGGTGGGAGCACAGGGCCAGACTTTTCCCCTGGGGATCAGCTATGCTCCATCCTATCTCCTTGTGGTTCCTTTTAAGAACCTCCATCAAACGAGATTCTTGCTCTCCAGTCAAATCTGTTGTGATAATGACTGTGTACATCTCATGCTCACTCGCAAGGAATCTATACTTCATCAACTGTGGCAAAGGCTTCAGTTTTGGGCAACTGGGAACTGGCAAATCTGGCTTCCTGAATGTCTGAGTGAATGCAACCAGATCCGAATGTGAGAACTCTCGTTGATCATGAATATCTGGTGAAGATGGCCCTGCTGGTGTGTCTGTTCTCGGTGTTGGCTAAGTCTCCATCCTAGCTGTTGGCTCTGTGGGAATCAGACAAGGCAAATAATTATCAAAAACATCCCAATATATGTTTGAATATGAGGGATCTAAATCAGAATCACATGATACGAAATCTGCTTCGCTATCCTGAATGTGGTCGTCAGCCTAAAAAATGTCCTCGGCCAAGAGTGTGCTCTCCAAAATCTCCTCTGCTAGAAGCTGTAAATCTGCAATGTTTGAAGGTAAGAGAAGGGCTCGTGAAACAGGGTCAGACCAAGCAAATTCATCATCAGTGATCACAAAGTCGCACTCTTGGTGGATGTCTCCATCTGCCTCTGTCGTCTTCTCTGCATCGCTGAACTACTCTGAGCAAGTTGAATCTCATGCTTTAGTCTCATCGATCGTCTCTATTTGTATATTTTCACCCTCGACGTGAAATTACACCTTCTCGCTATCATGGTCGGATACCACCTTGGCTGTGGGCAAGAATGGACGTACTAAAATGATGGGGGTATCGGTCACAGCCTCAGGGATCTCCATGTCCAACACAACGAAGTCCACGGGGAATTTCAGGCTCTAAATTGTGACGACCACTTCCTTCAACAACCCCCTCCGCCTCTTAACAGATCAACCAGCAAATTGAAGGACTGTCATGCTTTGTCTAAGAGGGACAAGCTCAAATCGGCCGAGTAAGGATATCAAAAAAGGGTTGATGGAAGAGTCGTTGTCTAGTAGAGTACGATCGAATCTCTGCTAATGAATGTGGCATATGACATAGGGAGCTCCTGCATCTGGCCTCTTGGCTGGCAGATGGTTCTGGATGGCGAAACAGGTGGCACAGGTCAGCATATGTATTTCTTCCTGATGGTTCCTCTTCTTCCTACGGATGGTGGTCTTCTCTCTCAAGTTCTTTTGGAAGAGAGGGATGTGCTCAAGTGACTCTTGTAGAGTTAACTGAATATGAAATCTGTCTATCATCTGCTGGCTGAACTCTAATAGTTGATTCTTGTTCGGATTTCCTTTTTTATTCCCCTTCGCCAAGCGGAGTGCTTGAGGGAAGGGGATGGATGGGCCCTCCTCAGATAGAGGGTTAGGGACAGGTTCCTCCTATTGTAGGGGAATGGAATCCATACAAGTATCGTCATGCATCACATATGGACTCGAAGATGAAGAAACCTTTCCTTTATTAATTTTTTTGTTCTTTTTCAATGGTCCAGAGATACAGAAACTAGAGAGAACACAACTGGAGTAGAAATGGTGGCATCAACACCAGCCATGGCATCAAACTTCGCGGCATCATCACCGCATCTAGCGCAGCATCATCTAGTATGGTGGCATCAGCTCCACCGACTACAACTGGAGAAATGATGGTCTTAGTACTATCGACCGGTTCATCATCATCCTCAGTGGCATCAACACCACTGTCATCAACATCATTAGCGGCATCAACACCTTTGACCTCCTCGTGTGGTGCTCCTGGATCATCATGGGGTCGTCGCTTAGATGATGCACCACCGGCTGGCATCCTACCGCTCCTAAGTGTAATAAAGTCAGCATCAAATATGTATGAAGAAATATCACCCAATGACTCACTAGAAGTGGTGGTCTATGTGAACAATACCTGCTTAGACTTCCTCTTGAGGTTATTCGGATTGGGCTCGATCTGAGCGGGTATGGAAGCCTTGGCCTTTATGATCTCCCTCATCTCTTGGCGAAACTCGTCCATCTCCTACCTAAATGATGCCTATTGGTCGGAGAGTAGGCGGGCTAGATCGTCAACGGTCGGGTTCTCATAGGCTGGCCCATGAGAACCGGATGGGTTGCCTTGCTGGAAATGAGGTTGCTGCTGGAACTGGTGAGGGGGAGGCTGAGTGAACTACTGCTGCTGAGGTTGTTGCTTCTACTGTTGTCCCTGCTGGTAGGGACGAGGACCAGACTGGTAGTGGTATGGTGGCTGCCAGGAGTACTGGGGTTGTTGCTGCTGCTGGCTGCTCGATCCGCCCTGAGCTGGAGGCTGCTGTTAGGATGAGGTGCCTTCGGTAGACCACCTAAATCCGGGGTGATCGCGATAGATTCCGGGATGCCAGCCATACCAAATCTTGTTGACTTCCATCAACGGCTCCTGCTCATAAGGGTAAGGGGGAGAACTGTCAGTGGTTTATCCTGCTGATACACCACCATCTAAGTGTCCTAAGATGGCGGTGGTTGAGAGTACTGCTGCTGCAACGACTGGATTGGCTCCGCCTGGATGTGGTGAACCTAGCGGTACTAGGTGGAGTGTTGAGGGAGCTGTTGCTGCTAGGATTAGCCTATGACCTGGGATGGGGCTGAGAAGCCGTCTATGCCTCCTGGAGATACATGATCTGGGTCTTCAGGTCACTCAAAGTCTGTGCCAACTGGTTCATCCGCATCATTCCCTGGCATTGCTTCTTCTCAATGATCTCTATGCGGTCCAACTTCTCACTGATTATGCCCACGTCAGCTGCTGAAGACTCTGCCTGTGCTGCTACTAACGTAGAAGTGGATGGACCCACATCAACCCATGCTATCCTCTGATAGGACACGGCAAGTGGAAGGGGCTTCCCCTGAGTGTAGACTCGGGTCTGGGACATCACTGTATAGTTCTCGGCTATCTCCTCTTAGATGGCCCAAACCTGATCCTCATCCTTAGAAAAGTAGGAGCCCCCACAAGAAGCATTGACAAGCCCCTACATCTCCGTTGTTAGCCCACAAAAGAAACTATGCACTAAGTTGGGCTTAGATATGTCATGGTATGGACAACGGTCATTGAGCTCAAGAAATCGATCCCACGCCTCATGGAGCTGCTCGTTGGGGATCATTGTGAAGTTGTTGATTAGAGCCCTCACTGCATTGGTCCGGCCGAGTGGACAGTACTTGTTCAAGTAATCGGTCCGGAGCTGCTCCCAAGTAGTCACATATCTCCCTAAATGCTTCAGCAAGTAGGTTGCTCTGTCGACGAGGGAGAACGGAAATGCTATCATCTTTATGGTATCCTCGTCCACAAATCTGTCGTGGACATTGTTGCAGATCATCTCGAACTCATACAGGTGCAGATGCAACTCCTCGATGGCAATCTCATGGAATTTGGGCAAGAGATGAATGATCTAAGGGCCGAGCTTGAAGTCGCCCAGAATTGCCGGAAGCTGGATATAGTAGTGTGTAAGGGTCGCACCAGGGTTGTGCATCTCCCTCATAGGCCTGGCAGGTCTGGCTGGATCCTGTGTCTCTTCTCGATGTCCTCCATCTCCTCCTCCAGGTGTTGGATTGTCTCCACCACCTACTCTCAGCTGCTCCTCTCTATCAGCTCGCATCTGTGCTAGTTCCCGACACACCTCTGCCATAAAGGCTCCATGATCTTGAATCTGGCACTACATTGTCTCAAGGGAGGTTAGAAGTGTGTTGTTTATGGTGCCCTAATCTAGAACATACGTGGAACCCTGGGGCTGCTCATCGGTGCGTTCGTCACTGCTGGCCATCTCGCGGGTCTCTACAAAGGAAAAGACCCGAATTCAGGTGTCGTCATATGAACAAATAGTTGTTCTGTTGGTTTCTACTCGGGAACCTCAGGACTAGAAGAAGGGTCGTCGAGGGGGAACAGGATGGAAGCGAACTCATGTTCAGAGAGTGGGTCTAGGCTCCTCGGGAACCTCCCTAGATGAGTGGGTCGGAGTGCTTGAGAGTGGTGCTGTCAAAGGCATCCTAAGGGACCTCCGACCCATCATCGTAATCTAGAAAAAATGCGGATGAGATCTAGATGCAAACAAGATCAGCAGTCAAACCCCCAATTCACCTACTCAACGCTCAGCTGATGACTATAAAGGATCGATCGATTATCTTGTCAATTTTATTTTAGGTGATAAGTCAGTCTTGCAGAGCAATTAGCGAGCTGGTAGGTACGCGATTCTCCCAAGAAATTGGCCCGATCCCAACGCTAGATCTTTCCCATCCAGTATGAGTTGCGGACCGTTTACCGACTACCCGATCAGCTCGATCTGTTAAGGATTTCATGGCCCGCTTTACCGGAGATCGGAGAGAAACTCACTGGAGAGCGACTATCCTTGAGACCAGTAGTCTAACGAGAGTTCAGGCGTGGCTCTATCCTAGGGTGCGGGTCACTCTCTTGCTCAAGCAAACCAAACAAGGAGGGGATGAATCTCCCAAAACAAATTTTTAAGTGAGGTGTCTTTTAAGATCAAGTTTGCATTAACAGTCCTAATTTTATGATATTCACTTTTTATGGTATTTTTCAAAAACAAACAACGCCTAATGAATTTTTCGATCTCGTTGTTATTTTAAGTCCAAAAACAGGGGGAAGAAGTTGAAAAAGACGATGCACGATCATACACTATGATGCATGCAAAGTAAGAAAGGCATACGTGACTCCAGCACTCTACGTGTAGGGTGATCAGCATATAAATTTAAAGAAATAAATTTAAACTAATATAAATGATGCAAGAAGAAAACAGTCTTAGACAAGCAATTTGTACAGATCGTGAAGCACAATAGTTAACTGATGAGAGAAAGAGATGGATGTCCAGTCTCGGATGACGATCGGTGTCCGCCCCAACGGATCATGCGCGTGCTGTATACAGCCTCTAGCGGTATGTGATCTCTCAATCAACCAAATTAACTTTTTATTATGAATTATTAATAAGGTGCAATTACAAATTTATAGGTGCAAGCAATCTATTAGGGATTGGGCCTTAAATTATTTACGTTGCAATCAAGAGAAAATCCTAAGTCTAGGGGCCAAAATCTTCAGGAATCTAATATAAACAAACTACGATAAAAATCAAAATCGGTGAAAACCACGGTGAGGTCCCCCAAGCATACTGGTGCTCGACGAAACAGACCTCGATAAGCCAAGTCCAAGAAGAAGTGCAATGTATTATTACAACACTAATAATAAGTGCTAGAAAGAAAAACTAACTACTCTATCTAATCTCTAAAAGCTACAACTACCTCCTGCTCTGCTTCTGCTCCTCCTCGGGGACGTGTCTCCCCCAAAGTGTCCCCAGGCGGTTCCTCGCATGAAAAGAGAAATAAAAAATGGGTCAAAGAGCAGTTATAACAAATAGAGATAAAATAGGCAGAAAATATGAAAAGACTACTAAGCCGTGCTCCCCCGGCAACGATGCCATTCTGATGAGCGACCGATCAACTAGGGTTAAGTGTAAAATAATAATAAAGGTCGTTGTGACCCTAATCAATCAGTCGTACTCAACAAGAAAAATCGAGATCCACTCAATCAAACATATAAAGCAAGCAACACAATGTAAGCAGACTCCGTTATTTTATTTTAACTTGGTATAACGACCATAGTCGAACTCAAGGAGCACGAGTAAAATCTACGAAGTAGTCGTATCAAACAAATAAAAGCATATTTTGGTCATTTTTAATTTTGCAAATTGTTTTCAAAATAAGAAAATAAGACAAGTAAATAAGAAAACAAGAACAAGCAAAACTTTTGCAATTTTTATTAAGACTAAAAATGCTCAAAATCCAGAAACAAATATATTTTATGTTTCTCAAATATTCAGATGTTTTTGGTGATTTTATGAAGTTTTTTCAATTTTTATATGATTTTATAAGAATAAAACAAAGGCAAACAGGGAAAATATTGTACAACCTGGACTAAAAGGCAAATTTAAAATACTAAAAGTGCCCTAATGTCCTGGTTGTTACTTTTATGGAAAAGTAAATAAAAATATCTACAAATAGAAATTGAAATCTTATTTTTTGATTTTTTAGAATTTAATGTTTTTTATAATTTTTTAAAGTTTTTAGATTTTTAGGGTTTTTATAATGGTTTTTGCAACAAAAATTGTACTGGAGTCAAAACAAACAAAGACAAGCAAATGCTAATTTTTTTGCAATTTTTAAAACACTTTTTGTAATTTTTATCTATTTTAGAAAATAGACAGAATAGTTTTTAGGTGTTTTGTTTTTTAGAAAATATCCAATAATACTAAATTAATTCAAAAAAATTACCATAAATATTACATGATAGCAGGATTTAATAGTAATTTTTACGGAATTTTTGGAGTTAAATAAGTATTTATTTGATAAAAAACAACACACAGTAAAAAGTGACCTAATTGCAATTATACTAAAGTTTCTAGACCAATTGATAACGCGTATAAAAAGCTTAAGGTAAATATTGCAAAATGTCCAGAATATTCACACACTTGCTCGAAAACTTACGCATATGGGTATACTTGCAATTATCAAAAAAGTTGAATCCAAAGAAAAACATTAATAAAGTTCAGGAAAAAGTGTGCAAATAACCCACAAAATCACGTCAAGATGCACATGTCTCGGGTGTGGAAGGACTAAAATACAAATACCAGAAATAAGGAGGTCCAAACTACAAATTATATAAATTAAAATGCAAAGGAGGCAGGCGTTGGCGTACGAACCTGATCTCCTGATGCTGCAGACATGACGGCCAGGGAATGTCTAGGACGTGCAGTCAGATGGTGTCAGATCCAATAGTGGAAAAGCAGCTACTATCGGTGGCTGAGATCTAATCTGGCAGACAAAGGCTTCATCCGATGATAGCTGAGGATGGTGGAAGAACAACTCCTAGGCGAACTTCGATCGGCAATGGATGCAATCCAATACTCCGATGAGGCCACCAACAGGTCCTGCTTGGTCGTGAGAGTGCTCCGCGTCCACTGGACGGCTCCAGTGGAGATGATGACGGTCAGATGGGCACGGTGGTCAAGCTCCTCTGGGAGCTGCTCTTCCTGAGCAGCTGGGCGGCCAAAGGTGGTCCTCTACGCGAACCAGCACCTACAATGGGTACACCACTCGGAGGCGTAGCTCTGGTGAGGTTTTATTGCTAGTGAAGACAAGAAAAGCGGAGGGGAATGGAAGTCGATATCCGGTAAAGGTGGTAAGAGGAGATCTCAGCCTTAACCTCGACCTCAGGGTTGAGTCCAAGGATGATCAGGTTGCGATGCAAGGAGGAGCGATCGCAGAGGGTTTGATCGATAAGGACATGAGGTGGGTAACGGGGCTCCGACCAGCTGGTCGGAGCAGGTGGTGTATGATGGAGCGAAAATGGAAGATGCGAATAGAAATAGAAAATGTGAGGTATAGGATAGGTACCTGAAGGGTCAGAGAAGCTCCTAAGATCCAGGCGAAGGCGAGCATTGATATGATGGCCTTAACCGTGCCGCGGAAGGCAGGGAGGCTAGATGCGGTAGAGGACTCCGGCCATGTAGCTGAGCTGCGTCATCACTGTATCAAACCAAGCTCCAAAGGATGCTCTGAGCAGCTGTCACTCAGCTGGAGATGTCTAAGGATCGAGATGGGAGCGAGGAATGAGCTGCTCAACTGTGGAGGTGGAGGAGATACTTTATAGGGTTTCCAGGGTGCTGGAAGAATCAAGTGAGAGCGCGCAACCCTAGGAAGATCCACGCCTTCCTAGGGATCCGCAAGGGTCGCGGATCCTAGGAGAAGGCTCGGGCAAGAAATCAGGGCGAGAGGAGGCATGACCCGATCAAGAGAAATGAGAGAAAAGGCTCCGACAAATCAAATCGGGTGGGTCACCTTGGAAGGGGACGTTGACTGGCGGTCAACAAATTGACGTGGCCCAATCAGGAGGGGCCGGGATTAGGACAAAATATGCTACATGACAAAATAGAAGAGAAAAATAAATACAATTACATAAAAATAGTAAATGAATTTAAATGAAAAATTGAATAAATAAAAATGTTTATTATTTTTCAATGATTTTTAATTATTTTTATGAAAAATAATTTAGTGTATATACAATATATGGTGTTATATACATGTATAGTATACCTATGTATTATGTACAATAATTTTTATTTTATTATTTTTACACAAATACCCCAATTTTATATTTTATTTATTTTCAACATAATTTTAGGAGTACAAAATAATTTTTATTTTATTTTTATGAGTTATTTACAAATTAAAAATAAATAGGAGATGTAGTATATATACATGTGCTTTATACAATGAGAGAGGAATTTTATTTTTATTTTTATTTAATTTTTCTAATTTTTATTTTATTTTTATTTTATTATTAGAAATATGTACAATGAGGTAAAATAATAGTTTTATTTTATTTTGAGGAAAAATAATTACTTACATATATAAGTAATATGAACAATATAAAGTAGGCCCTATCTCTCTCCACTTATTTTATTTGGCGATTAGGTCAAGGCTTGACCTTCTCTTGGGGTTCGAGTCACTCTGAATTTCTTCTAAATACCTCCTTCATTTTTCTTTTCCTTTATTCTTTTATTTTTGCACAAATACATGCTAGTTATGCAATATCACAGATGCATGCATAATGCTATGTTATTATATTTACAGGTATTTACATGATGTTTTGACAAGAAAAATAGCTAAAATACAATAGTAAAGAGTGATAATCAGGGATTCATCAGTCCTCAGAAGATCTTGTGCCCTAATCTGAATTTGCATAATCTCAAGGGTACCAAGGAGACTGGCATTGATCGTTGCTTGATTTATAGTCTCTGAAAAGTCCTGCGACTATGCTCCCTTCCTACTCAAAACTATCTCTAGAAAGTAGAATGCATCCATGTCTAGCTCTGATAAATCTACGTATAGCTGTTGGATGGATAAGGGAGGTGGAGAAGAACATGGTGAATGAGAATAACTCCTAGGGTCAAGATCACACTGATGAATCTGTGATTCATCACTATAAAAGTTGAAAATAGATCTTTGTTCCCGAGTAATTAGCTGCACATTTCCACTGATATTGCACAATTAGCATTCATGCATGTGTAAATAATATCTGCATTTTAGCATTCATATTTGCATTAAATAAGAAGCCTGAAATTCCTTGTAAAAATCACCAGTATATTGACCATATTTCCCTTATTTGTATCTATTTTATACTAACTCCAACTCCAATAAAATAAACTCTATAATGTATATATTACTAGCACTAATCAAGGAAAAATATCAAAAAATACTAACTTGTAAAATTGTCCAATAAAACCCAAATCCAAGTTTGAGACTATAAATCTTAAAATATGCATATCTCTCTCTTACAGTGTCTGATATAAGTATACTCACTTTTAAAGTAATATACATTCAAAGACCTTCAAAACAAGACTAATTTCATAAAAATCGAAGATCATATGTGAAACTTGGGTCTTGGGCCCCTATTGTATATCATACAAATTGACCTTTTTGCCCTTGTATTTTATTTCTTCATTTTCTTGATTGTTAAAAATCCAAAAAATATATTAAGTTGTAAATATTCCTTTCATTTTTTTATTTTTATTTTGATTTTTTTCTTATTTAAAAATGATAAAAAATGCGAAATACAAAAATGTGGTATTTTATACATATAAGATACCACTCAGAAATGCATTTTGTACATGTGGCTTATTTTGGTTTTCAGTCCTTCACAAACGATGTAGATCTCGTCGAGACGAGCAACTTTTATGTTGACCACTTTTTGATTTGACCTCATTTGTTATCTATATTTGATTTTTCTTTACATTTGATTTTTGATTTTTCTATGAGCGACACGTGGCAGCTCCTAGAACCGCCACGTGTCACCCTATTTTTTATAATTTATTAATTTCGTATTTTATTTTATTTTATTTTATTTATTTGATTATTTATTTTAATTAATCATTTATATTTACTTATTTATTTTCTTTTATTTATTTTCCTTCATTATTTTTAGCAGCCTACTTATTTTATTTTACTTATTGTATTTTATTTTTTATTTTTCTCCCTTTTACTTCTTCTTTACTTATTCCTACTCCAAGTCTCCACCTCCTCCATCTTCTCCACTACTTTTCTAATTCCCTCCTCCTCCTTTTTATTCTCTTCTCCTCCCACATTTTTCATCATCCGCCATTCTATGAGAGAGAGGTTCGAGCCCCGTTTAAGTCGAGAGGTGACAGCTCCTCCTTAGACATTGAGCGACGATGACCTGTAGGTGAGATCCGTGGTTAGTCTCCCCATAATGAGCTTCCTGTCAAGCTCACATAGCTTCTCTGATTTTTGATCGCCAAATCGAATAGAGGCCACGACAATAGGAGTCCAGCATAGCTGCTCCGTACCATCAGTCACATCTCATGTAAGTATCCTTCTCTCATTCCTCAAAATTTTTATTTTATCTAACGATTTTGTTCTTATTGTTTCATCACCAAATCATTGCACACACCACCTCATTCATTTTTTACATAAACATCTTCATTGCATTTATCACCATTATCACCATCCTATTCATCTACCTCTTTGTATATCCATTCATTATTTGAGAAAAAACTAAAAAAAAATATAAAAAATCAAAATAAAAATAAAAGATTGCAGCACAGGTCCTACCCACCATGCATCCCTGCGTATGACTATTGTCGACATCCTCCACGGCCGCGCCTCCAAGTCACTGACCCTGCTCCTGTCCTCGCCTCGCACATGCAGCAGTGGTTGTCCACCTCCGTTCGGCCCCCTGACTGTGTGCACCTCCACATTCCTCTCCGGGCCACGACACCTGCTCCCCCTATTGTCCTCCGCGCGCTTTGCGCATCGACCCCCAGCTGCTCCGCCTTGCCACTCACCGACCCAGTGCCCCCACGTGCACTGCTCTCCACCAACACCTCCAGCTCGTGTCTCCCCGCCATTGTTCGCGTACCCCATGGCAGAGCGCGCCACCGTCGTCTCTCCTCCAGTGCTGCATGTGCCAGCAGCTCTGCGTGCCTTGCACGTCGACCTCCAGCCGCGCCTTCGCGCCCTTCCCCTCACCGGCTCCTCCATCCCTGGCCTGTGGCTGACCGCTCCAACACGCCCACACGCGCTATCCCCAGAAGCCGCCCGCGCGGCCATAGCGCCCCACGCCGCTCACGAGTACTCCATGGGCGTGCCCTAGACTATCGAAGGTCCATTCCACCTTTTCATATTATTATTATTATGGAAAATATTGCATAGTTACCACTTGAGTTTCTGCAATTGCAAAAGTGCCCTTAGGCACAGTTGTTTCTATTTCCAGTATTGCAAAGACACCCCTATAATTGTGCTCAAATTTGAATATCTGTTTTGCATCATTTTTTAATAAAAAATAGCATTTTGTAGAGAAATAATTCTTTATCTTTTGTACATTTATTTACATTTTTATGAGCACTAGATAATTTATTTAAAATCAGAGTTTGAAATTCAGTAATATTTTACCCATTTATGCTCTGAAATTCGCACATATTTATTATTGCTCCAAAAATTGTGAAAACATTTTAGTTGATGATACTAAGTGATCTTTAACCAAATTTCATCTAAATTGGAATTTTCTTTTACATAAAATAAATTCTAGAGTTATTTCTGTAATTGATTTTTAATTAAATCCATGAATAATATTTTTCTGAAATTAAAGTCTCCTAGATTTCTCATTACAATATCTATTGGAGATAATTTTTTCTCAGGATAATTTCATTTTTGGTTTTAATAAGAATTAAATAGTATCAGTCACTCTATTTTGATTAAAAATATCATAAAAAA